>CM028687.1:34007065-34470904 GCA_016771965.1 Brassica carinata
CTCATTGGGTTTATATATACATATGACGTTACAGATTGAAACAATAATCAGATGCTTTACGCAACTTGAACTGTTTAGACCTTTTGTTTTTTTTTTTTTATAATGCTATTATATCTGAAGTACCAGTTGAATATTAATTCTCTGATTTACAACTTTTGGTTTAAAAAGTATTAAAAATACTGACTAATATATATATATATATATATATATATATATATATATATATATATATATATATATATATTTATATATTCCGGATATAATTATAGCATTCATAGTCCATTATCAACCTAGACAATATAAAGAAGGTCCACAAAGTATTTTTGGAAGGTTTTGTGTAAGATCATGATTCTTTATAACTTGTAAATAGTTTAATACACTTATGTGTATTTACCAATGTTTTTTCTATGAATTTTATTGAGATAAATTCTCCTTTCCGAGTAATAGTTGGATGGATCCCGAAAATTCCATTTTTTTATTCTCTACCTTGGTTCGTATACCATTTTTTTGTATAACTTATGAATTAAAATACATTAATGATGAATATGATATGGCGAACCACTGGTTAAAAATTACCTCGAACATGTTTTCATTTTTATTTTAAAATATAGATCTCTGGTGAGTTATGAACTTACACCAGAGCAATCATATTTGTTTTGATTTGTACAGAGTATAGATGACCTCTACCGACATAATCGCATAGCTGCTGTGATTATTGATATATATATATATATATATATATATATATTATGTTGATCCATTTTATTTATAATCATTCACAATTCTGATTTTTCTCTGCATAACAGATTATCAAAAAATGTCGAGCTATATTTTTTTTCTTTTCTTTCTAGAAATCGTAAACTTAAACATGGATATGGATCAATCGCAAACTAAAAACCTATAATATTTATCCTAATATGTAATCCATTAAGAGTTGAAGTGGAACACGTGATTACCTGCGTTTTCCACGTTTTGCTCAGAAGAGGTAGAATCCATCCCGGTTATACACGAAGTATGGCTTGCGAATATGGCCGACGGCGTTTGTTCAGCTCGTGGGTGAGTACTATGTGTTTGATTCGTGTTTCGCTGTTGTCCCGTCCAAATATATAGTCGATACAATTATTGCTTGTTAAACAACTTTAGGACATCCCTTATTTAACGTAAGACCATCTGAATATATGGTAAGTAATAACGGAATCGTATATTTGTCATAATCAAGGATCATATGAAGATTTGAGCGTTTATATTTTTGTTTAAACTCTGAGTTTACATAATTTTTAATTACACATATATTCTGTCTGTTAAGAAGTATTAGTTATCGTTCGCAAAACTTACAAAACTTGTCTTTTCTACAATGGTAGAGTAATCCTCGTATATGCATGTGGACCATGGTTCGAATCCTAGCTGCGACTAAATTTGCATTTATGACTAATTCCCATTTTTGGCTCAAACATTTACATAACCTATGATTTTTTTTTTGTTTTTTATCTGTAGCATTATTGCGTTACAATATATCACATAATGTATTTTTACTAACGGGATATGATGTTTGAAATAACATTGCCTGGTTTTTTAATATCAAATGGACTATTAATTTTGTCCCAAAAACTTTTTAATGTATCAATGTTAAAATATGCATATAAAATCGGATATAGTCGTCAATGAATTTTGGTGAATAAACTGATATTCCGTACAATCTTGAATTTCCTAAAACAGACATAAACGAATTTATCATTTCGCTTATGATTTTGTTTTTTTTTTCTTTGCTACTAACATATAAAAATTATCAAGGCATCGGATAAATGTCAGATAGAGCTATAGACAAATAAGGTACCATAGCAGCATATGGACAATGATCTAATTATATTTTCTAAAAATATCTGAGTTCAGACATGCAATGTTGATAAAATTATCTATTCGGTGGAAAGTTAATATGAACGTATTATTAACATATTTGGGAACAGTATCTAATTAAAATGTAATTGCTGATGTTTTTGCTCCAACAAAAGTTTTATATCAACCATTTAAAAAAAAAAATATTAAAAGCTTCAAATTTATAATAATCAATGTTCTAGGGATGAAATATTATGACTCTATACATTGATACTATGATTAATGCATTTGTAAATTGGGTCTTCGTATTTTGTTATTTATATCTTGGTAGAGTTTAAATCTTTTAAATAATTCTGCCAGTTTGATTGTAAATTTATGTAGTGTTTTGTATATATTAATATTTAGATTGAATAATATGACTTTTGGTGTTTGTTTATAAATGCCTTAATACACACGCGACTGTTTTAAATCCAAAATCGAACTTATACACCTATCTGGAGAGTAGTTCCATACGAACACAACATTTCCATTCAGTTGAAAGCTACAAAACACAACATTCACCGGAATCACAACTGTTTTGTTTGAGCTGCGTACAGAGGCAACTTAACAAAAAAAGATCATATTTGTGTCCCATTCCTTAAGAAGTGATGATCTAACAAAAAAAAAAAAGAAACAACACTTGGATAGAGGACTAATTCATCCTTCTACGTACCCTTCGTCCACCTGTGTCACCTGTGAAACCATGTATACGAACGCCTTCTCCAATAGGATCCTCGTCTCCTAGAAACAGGGGAACCTCCTTCTGAAGCACCAAGAGTTGGTATATTAGGTTTGGGAAAATGATGCTGAGCCTCGGGTCCGAGCTGCGGGTCATGTCTACCACTTGATCATATACCAGATGACCAAATCTCATCTTTTTACCTGTGGCAGCAGCGAAGATAAGATGCAGGCGGTTCTTGATCATTGAGTCACTATCAATCCCTGGAAGCCAATTGAGCTCGCAAACTCGGTAGAGAACCTTGAAGTGTTTGAGCAAGTCGTTGAGGGTGAATCCCTTCCACTCCGAGCATTGATTTCCAGTGAGAAGTGATATTGCCTCGTTCAGGTCGACATATTCCCACTCGAATGAGTCGTCAACAGAGGGTGCATTCATCAGTCTGTTTATCACATCAGGAGTGAACTGATACAGATACCCACGGATGAGAGTACGCTCATCGTCGTATGGGTGATTTGCGATGAACTCCCTAACAACTCTAGGACAGAAGGGGTTCATATGCAACACCGTATAAGACCAACCTAAGCCATCGATTATCTCAAACACATCATCGAACTCGGTAGCCATAGGATCTAAAGAGCCCTGGGGTAAAAACCCTCGGAGGCAGAGATCGCGGTACCTGATTGCCGCGTCTTCAGTACGATAGCGGCGAGAGTAGCCTTCCACAGCCGGAAGGGTATTGCAGTAGGTGAGACGACTGATCTGGAGGCGTTCTTCAAAAGATAAAAACGGAGATTGTGATCGGAACTGGTTCTGCTGTCCGTATGAGTCATCGACCTCGAGAAACCTCCGGCGTCTAGCTTGATTCGCAGAAGATGAGCCTTGCTCAGCCATGGCGGAGGAGAATCGGTGAAGAATGTGGAGAGATAGAAAAGGAAGACTATTGAGTTTCCCTCGTTTAAAGGAAGAAGGATCTCTCGTATTACGAAATCGGCTTTATTACCAATTATTAGTGGTTTATATCCTATTTTTTCTATATCGGTTATCAATGTGAGACTTTATCCCAGTGGTTGAGCAGTCAGTTTACATGGCCATGGTCCCGAGTTCAAAGCGCCCGAACAGCATATGTTTATTTTTATTTTTTCTCCGAATGTCAGACATTACTTGTTCTCAATTTTATACTTTATATGATTTGTATATTGATTTTGGCATTGAGTTATGAACAAATAAGGGTTAGGTCTGTATGTGTGTTTTTATAAAAATAGCTTAGTGTAAGCACTTTTATATATTGTTAGTATGACTATAATCTTTATAGAAATTATTAATATCTTACTGTGTTATGATTATTTTAGTCCGGCATATTTCATAGAAAATATCATGGCATAACTTCGAATTCTTAAAATCTTCTTATATGAATGTATAGTTTATCATTGAGGGTTATTATGTCTAGAATTAAAGCAAAGAGGATATTATAAATTGAAATTGATTAAAAATTAGTAGAGTAGTCACCTAAAAGATAGCATAATATCAACATCATAATCGATTAATTTTGATTTTGTGTAAGCTTATCTCTATTTGTAATTATACATTTCAATATTTGTTTTCTTCTCTTTTAAAATTTGTATTTTGGCATACATATTTATTTTTGCATATGGAAGAGAACCTTTTTTCTTTTTGAATATAATTGGTCTAGATTTCGGTATATTGTTATTGTCATTAAATTATTTTTATTTTTTTCGTTTTTTTTATATTGAATACCATATATCCAGCATAAATATCTAACCATTTTTTTAACCTTATATGGTTTAAGTTTTAGTTATCAAATGATAATATTGTGAGTTACACAACTTAAAAAATGAGTTCCAGTCAATAATATAAAATGTGACCAACTGTTTTAAAGGAAAAACAATCCGAGTATCGGTTTGATCGTGATTGATAACAAAAACCAGGATGACGTTTGGAGCTCTTTACGTCTGTCGATGCCTTCTGATCCTTCCTTTGTAATTCTTGATGTGTTCGATAGCTTTGTTGAAGTAGAAAGTTGTTGCAGGTGATGAATTGAGGTCGAGTGTTCCTGCAATAAATAGGCCGTCCCAATGTATAGTTCATGGAAATTATTTTAAAATTTACATGTTGTAATAAAAGTTATCTACCTTTTAAAAGACTAGGAATTATGCTTGTGATGATGACAACTTCGAATCTCCTATCCTGCTTGCAATGAAGGGTGCTGAACTCTACCGCTGATTTGTCCCATAGTGTGAGCCTAACCATCTTCGACTTGTTCAGCATTAAACCAATTGTAACCTTTGTATTCGATTCTGGGTTATGTGGTTTTATATCTTGCAGCAATCGTATTTAACCAACGACATCTACACAGTATTGGTTGCGATATTATTAAAAATATTAGTGTGTTTTGAAAGCTTGGAAAGGAACATACCTGGCAAGTAGCTAGCGGTAGTGGCTGAACGTAATAGGCATTCATAATTCTGAGGTGAAAAGTTGTACGCTGGAAAGATTGAGCCTATGTATGTAACATCTGATATCGCTGTCTGCTGGTCGATTTGAATGAAGTACGGGAGTTGTGTTAATTTCCGTTCGTGGAAATTTGGCAACACGGAAAATCCTGACAATTCATATTCATCTCCTTCGACTAAAATTATTGGCTCAGATGTCTGATTATCGTTGAAGAACCGACCTTCTAATACTCGTCCCTGAATGTTAACAAATATTAATCAACGAATATAATAGTGTTATTGTACTGACAGAACCAAATAAAATAAACTGTGGGTAATCTTATGTGGATGTAAAGATGTAGCGTGTTACTTACTCGGTGGTCATAGCATATGAAACCGGTGCCCAACTGTGTATCCATTGGTCTGCGAGTTTTGATGTCCCAAATATTCCTTACACATACTGTTATAGGGCGGACTGAAAACCCTTCTTCAAGCTGGTGGATTTGTTGATAGTTGGGATACATGGGGAACGTCACTACAAAATAAATTCGCATAATATTGTTAGTTTGAGTAAAATAAAACTTAGCAAATCGAAAGCTATTATAGTTGTGTAATAGATTTAAGAAGTCCATAGTTGCTGCTATTAGTTATTATCCAAAATCGCATTTTGTCCCTAAGATATATAATTTATCATATAGTGTGTACGTTTTGTAAATAATATGTGTATAAGAAATTTTTTATTTCTATGAAATAATTGGAAGATTCCAATAGATTTGAATAATTATATATATATTATTATTTAGCTAGAAATGAATTAATCTTTTTTAATGTTATAAATTTTAGGAAAATGTAATTATTATATAGTAAGCTGTGTTGCTAAATTAAATCAAATGTTCAAGGTTATATAATTATTATAACCGGTATGTTAATTTTGTTTATGATTTATATAGTTAAATTTTATTTTAAAGTAATGTTAATACATTAGTCGATATAAAACTGTGATCTCCAAGATGACCGACATTTTATAATTAAATCAAATGTTCAAGGTTTTATTGGTTTTTTTAATCTAACTAATTACGCTGCTACATTTACGAATCAACTTATGCGAACTAAATAATAATACGAAGTATTATTAGAGTAGGTTTGAGGAAACGTCAATCTGCAAAACAATATTCGATAATAGATAATTATAATAAGAACTCTTGTTGCTAAATCCCTCCAATATGATGTTTTAGGTAATAAAAATTTATGTTTAAGCAAAGCTTGTATAATAAGAAATCATAGTTATTATATTTTATTTTGTTAATTAAATATTCTTCTACTAATATAAATTTGAAAATAAAACAGGAAATTTTGTAGTTTTGAATTTTAATATGTAGTTTTTATTTAGGGGAAACTATCTCGATGCAGCTTATACCTAGACTAACAGGGAAGTGGAAATCACAAATCGCCATATTTTTTCTTTTAAAAAAACCGAAATCTAGATATAAATTTAATATATGTTATATATACAACTCTGAGAATAATAAGCTAATATAGAAAACATAAACTTAAATCCTATAAACTTACGTCTAATAACCAAATATGTGATCAGCACCTTAGTAATCTAGTTACGTGGGTATAAATATTTGTTACCAGAATTATGCGCAGGGGATGGACGACGGGAGTTCTCCATTACGTTGAGATGGTGATCCTAAAACAACGAAATCGTGAGTGTGAGCTATTGAATAGGTTTTCTAAAATGTTAACTTTTAAAATCTCTTATGCTTACGCAGCACCTTCGAACCAATGGAGTACTTGTTAATTAAGGAACGCAGCCTGGTGTGTTACGGATTTACACTAAGGCATATAAGAGGAGAGTCAATCTTTTTATTCTGTTTTTTTTGTTTTGTTTTGCAAGTTCTAACCTTGGCATAATATAAAAGTGGGAGAAGAACCTTGAGGCCGAAGTTTGTGTTAATGTTATGATTCAATAATCTTTATCCATGGTAAGTATATATTCTCAAATAATTTCTGAATTAATTTATGGAATAAGATATTCGTGTATATGGTAATACATAAAGGTAACGTACACAATTTGTTAGCTAGTATATCTCACATGACGCTTGGTATATTATTCTGACCATAAGATTGCCAAGAAAGTATACTACTCTAGTGGTAGAGCAGCCCTCGTATGATTTCATCAACCAAGGTTCGAAGCCGCTATCAAGTTATTTTTTATTATCGGCCACTTTTACACCTTTACTACTAAGGCTTGCGTTGTATATACTGAGACAGATAGATTGAGACAAATATAAAATCTTTGTGAATCGATAAAATTGTCATATGCAAATTCAGTTGTACTAAATTGTATTAGATTAACATAATACTATTTTTTACCCAATCTAATACCATAGCAAAGATTATTCCATAAATAGTATTATCAAGAGAGTCTAAAACCATTATTGTTAAAATCAAGCAAAGATGAAATCCAAAAAGGGAAAACATAGCATAGTCTTAAATTAAAACATAACCAGCAGGAGACATAATCAGCCACATTTGGCACGCTTGGCGTCCTCTGACCCAACTTCATCACAAGCCCTCTTCACCGACTCATCTGCAAGTCCACCCCCTTCACTACCTAGCTCCACATCAGCATCATCTCCCGATTTGGCTTCGGGTTCTGGAGCTTCAAGTGGCAGCACCTTCGTAACAGTCAAAGTCTGAGTCTTCCCTTCTAGATTATGACTTGATATCTTCACAACAAAAGTCCGTGTCTGTCCAATGGCGTCAATAAGAACTTGTGGCACGGGCACTATGTCATCATCTCCCACACCATCATTGGCCTACAACACAGTCAGACATATCAGAAAGCATCCTAAAATTATTTGCTATGCGTCTCCACAATATAAAAACAAACAGAGTTATAATACCTCATAGTAGCTCCCAACCAACTCAGAAGCCTTCTTTCCAGTCAACTCCTCACCAGCATCACCGAGCAATACTAAAAAGGCCTGATCACTGAGATCATATACAGAAAGCTTCGCGAGATACCTGTATCCCAGACACATTATTTCACAATTCCAAACATGAATCTATACAACCATACGAAAACACTTACTGCGCCACACCAACAACTTCACTCTTCCCACACTTCCTACACATAAGGGTTGTAGGGCCCTTAATTGCCTTAGTATGGCACTCACCACAGCCAATATAGAACCAATTGGAACCATGCACAACATTGTCAATAGTGGCTGTGCACTCAAACCAAGCAACCTATAACACAAGTGGAAAATGAAATATGAACCTAAGATCACTTCAATGAAACTTTCGGACACTGTAAATACAAAACCTTAGCGGATGCCCTCTTCATATAAGCGAAGAGCTCCCCCAAGGTTGCTGGCTCAGGCTTGACAAAAACATCTGCATTAAGTCTGTTAGCAACATCCTGGTTCGAGCTCAACCTGTAAAGGACAAAGCTATACATCACCACAACTGTGTACGTATATTAGGATTCCAATAAATAGAATAGTAAACAATACCAGTCAAGATAGTCACGGGTTTCTTGTATATCACCATCCAAAAACACTCGTGAAGGAGTCATAGAAGACAGAGATAAGACTGCACATAGTAAACCAATGCCATATCACATACGCAAATATAATATTATGATGATAAGTGAATAAGTTACATGAATGGAATTAATTTATCAATTGCCAATCTTGTCAAGATAAGATTAACTATACAAAATTTAAAATTTCTACGCAACAACTAATCTATAAAACCAATCTACGAATACCAGCCCTATCAATACACTGTAAACAATATCTAGCTAGAGTTGGTATTACAAACCTCCATAGCGTTTTGGATTTAAGGTTGTCACCAAGACAACACGCGCAGTACCTCTAGATGCTCTAAACTTTTTCCAGAACTCAGTAGCAGCCTGGTCCCAGAGGCATAGCTTAAGCACCGGTTCGCTGTTACAACAAATTCAAGAATGATTAGTGAAATCATAGATGAATATTTGAATCAGACATAGCTAACTCACTCATGTGTCTGAACATGAAGATCAACACGGCGGGAAGCAGCAATGGTGGCCTCATCTAGTATGAGACTATCACCGGGGACCTGCCCATTCACAAGTTTGATGTGGCCTATGTAATCTGCAAGTGAAGTCAGCAACATAATATTATATATCTACAAAACTCCCGTTTGTGACAACATATAACATACGATATGGAAAATATCTAATACTTGATCAGAACATAATCAAATCCAAAGCTCTATGTATATGAAGAAGTTGAGAACTTACCATAAAGATCACCTCTCATATCGCAAGCAGCATCAAATTCTCCAAACCCATGAATCCGAAATCGATCCGCAGGGAAACGTATGGAACTGTCCACCAGATCAGAGAGAACAGAGTTCCATGAGAAGCTGATCGTGACATCTGACTCAGCAACACGGTAATTAGTCTTGCTCTTGGACCCAAAGAAATTGTGGAGTCGATAAGTACAGCCAGCTCTCATGCGACGCAAATAAGACTCAATCCTACCAGCTGGGATAAAGCCCTGGATGGCAGTTCCCTATCATAAAGAAAATGAGTTAGAGAAGCTAAAATGATTAAAGATCATATTACGGTGCTGATAGCATCGCAGCGTTTAGTATAACAACTTAAGACTCATAAGCAGACCAAAATATTGTGGTCGGATCAACTATGATAACCAGTAGATCTATTGATAAAGAAACAAACAATAAATAATCTAAAAACAAACTCTAAATTTCTGCTAACTACGTCGGATAATAAACTCAAAAAAATATGTAGACATAACCAAATAATATCGTGTAAAGATACATACCTCTCTGTCGATGAGAAGCATCTCCACTCCGATAAGCACCTTCGTCAACGTGTTCCAAGCCTCCCAGAAGTGGATAAGCCGGAACTGTAACTCGCCATCATGGGGCCCAAGTTTCGCATCTTTGAAAGCAATCACCTCTCGAGCGCTATCGGAAGCGATTGCTTTGCCCTTACCACCGCGAGAGACGTCGGCTTTTGCCTTACCGCCGATACAGATACCGGAAGAACCACCGGTTTCACCAATTGATTTGACCGGAGTCGAGGGGGCCAGCAATACACCTTCGGATGTCTTGGAACTGACATCGCCGGATGAGACAGATTTGACCGGAGCAGAGGAGACCGCAGATTCTCCGTTGATTTTCTTCGAATCGGATAAAGTCATTGCGATGAGTAATCGAAGTGAAAAAACAATTGTTTGGTGAAAAATAAGAAATCAAGGGTGAGATTTATATAGAATCTCAGAGGAAGCAAACCGAAAAGATTCATTGATCTCAAACGGAGAAGGCGAAGTGATTCCATTAACTCCACGATTAAAGAGATATTAAGAGTGTGGAGACAATTGATTATCCGTAAAAAAGGGAAGAACGAAGCAAAGGAGAGGAAAGGTCTCACAGTCGAGACGGCGAAATTAGGGTATGCACCTCGGCGTCAGGCGATGAAAATTGATGAGTGATCTGGGCCGCCGACCAAATTTTAACTGAACAAAGGCCTTAACATGATAGCAACAAACAATCGACAAAGCCCAGTAACTTGATACCTCATCCAACGTGGCAGAGACAATGCATTCCTATTGGTCGATTTTTTAAAACTATGTGGACACTCCCAGGGAGCTTCATATCTCCCTTTTAGTAGTGTTATAGATTCAACATGACGAAGATATTGATATCAAATTCTTGTGCAAATCTCTAATATCAAATAACATTTGATTATATAGCATTTAGAAATGAATAAAACAAGATTGGAATTTTCAGATTAATTAAATACACAAACCAATGTCACCATCTTATTGATTATCCGACAGTAAAAATATTAATCTATCACCACAAATACTTTTATCCTGTTTGTTATATATATATATATATATATATATATATATATATATATATATAAAAGGCAAGCCTGAGATGAAATGAATGTTCAGCAAGAGGTATTGCATGGGTACAAACAATCAACTAGCTTCACCGGTGTTCGGTTGAAGTACCAATCACCTACAGACTCTGCAATTGTCTGTCCCAACAACAACAACAACAACAACAAGTTGATTAATTCAAATGCTAGAAGGAAGTCTTTATAAAGAAAGCAAGAGATTGTGTAAAATGTCTCAACCTTATTTTTTTTCTTACTGAGGTTGGTGAGTGCCTTAACTCTTTGGTAAATGTCTGGCAATGAGAATAGCAAGAATTAATGAACATCCCACCATCTTTCTTCTGGCGAAATTCGCCTATTGCATCCATTAGAGAATTGCGGAAACCTGAAAAATCAAAATAAGATATATGTACAAAAGAGCTGCCCTTACTAGAAAGCGTAGCTTGAGTTCCAAGTAACGCCAAAAATCTTTAAAAAGGCAAGACATCTGATTACCATGTAGAACTTTCATCTGTGCGGCATTACAGTTCTGAAGATCGAGTACGCAATTTTCCCATCTTTGATCTGGATCCGTATAAGCCGGTACCAAGACATTTCGAATCTGAACATGTCCTTACTATTAGTGAAACAGTAAACATAATTTGTAAGTGCTCATGCTTTGATTGATAACTCTAACCTGCCAATAACCGTAGGCCGGGTTGATAAAGACCGGAGTTCTTATGTTTTTAAGGAATTCTTGAGGAAACATACACTACAAAACCGAAATCAAGAAGTCTCAATACCGATATAGAAAAATAAGAAATCAAAGGACGCACTACAAGAAAACATCGCTATTCTGAGGGACATACCGAGGGAAAATGAGTTCCTCGGAATTATCTGAGGAAATACCGAGGAAATACCGAGGAAACCAAGAAATGGGGTTTCCTCGGAATTTCCTCGGAAATTTCCGAGGAAATTCCGAGGAAGACACATATCCTCGGTATATTCCGAGGGATTACCGAGGAAACCATGTCCGTCGGAAAAAACCGAGGGGAATTTTAAAAATTCCGACGACTTTTTGTAGCCGTTAGAGAGCCGTTGGAGAGCCGTTGGGGGATTCCGAGGAAATTCCGAGGAATTGTCTGTTTTCCTCGGAATTTCCTCGGAATTTCCTCAGTATCTCGGCAGGATTTCATCTATAAATACAGCCACCCCTCTTCATCTTCATTCACTCCATTTCTTCTTCTTCCCTCCTACTATCACAAATTTGGTTTCGAAAAAACATGTCTTCTTCAAATTATTTTCGTTATTGGATCGATCGACCTCATTTAGATCCGGACACGAGATTGCTTACGGAAGAATACCAACGAGGTATAACCAATTCATGGGGTTAGTTCACGACAACCGAAGCGAAACTGGTAAGTTAAGATGTCCTTACTCTAATTGTAAAAATAGAAAGGTTATTAAAGAGTGGGATGTTTGGACTCATCTATATTTGAGTGGGTTTACACGAAGTTACAAAATTTGGTATCATCATGGGGAAACTAATTATGAACTTGGTAGTACTAGCGAACCTCAGCCTGCGGTTAGATTAGATGAACCAATTAGAACGGATGTAGATTATGGTGTAGGTACTAAGCAGATGGTAAATGATCATTTTAGAGGGAAGATTTACCCAATGCTGAAGCCGGAGATTTTATGATATGTTGGATGCTGGAAAGCAGCCATTGTCTGAGGTTGCGAGATGGTCATTCAGCTTTATCATCCGCTACAAGACCGATGGGCATTAAAACAGATTATAACTTGGCTGAAGACGTGTGGATGTGATAGCTGATTTTGTTAAAGGTATTCTACGAGGATAATGTAGCTCCAGGTTCATACTATGAGGTTCGAAACTCGTAGCTGGTGTTGGTTTATCTTATCGTAATAGATGTATGCGATGATAACCGCATGATTTATTGGAGGGCGGATGACCAGCGGATTAGATGCAAATTTTGTGGGAAGCCTCGTTATAAAGATACGAGTGGAAGAGTTCCAGTGCCATATAAAAGGATGTGGTATTTGCCTTTGACGGAAAGGTTGCAGAGGTTGTATCTTCGAACGCATACGCAATGAATGAGATGGCATGGAGCACTCAACAAATGGTGAGATTAGACATCCTTCGGATGCAAAAGCGTGGAAGCATTTCCAATCAAAGTATCCCGACTTTGCGTATGAGAGAAGAAATGTCTACCTTGGATTATGTACTGATGGTTTCAGCCCGTATGGGAAGAGTGGAAGACAATATTCTCTATGGCCAGTCATTGTTACACCATACAACTTACCCCCAAACTTGTGCTTGCGACGAGAGTTTCTGTTTCTCTCCATTCTCGTTCCTGGACCAGAGCATCCTAAGAGATCGCTTGATGTGTTTCTTCAGCCACTAATATATGATTTGCAACAACTATGGGCTGAAGGTGCTGAAACATACGATATTTCGTGTAAAGAGAACTTTCAAAGGCGGGCAGTACTAATGTGGACAATAAGTGATTTTCCAGCATATGGTATGTTATCTGGATGGACAACGCATGGGAGGCTATCATGTCCATATTGTCAAGATGACATAGATGCTTTCCAACTAAAGAACGGAAGAAAAACGTGTTGGTTTGACTGTCACAGACGATTCCTACCACCTGATCATCCATACCGTCGGAGTAAGACTTTGTTTAGGAAGAACAAGCAGGTGTTTGATGGTCCACCTGAGGAAGTTAGTGGGAAAGGTTTGAAGACACAACTAAGAGATTTTGGTGCAGCAAGGACGCCAGACGTCGGTGGACATGAGCAATTTCCGGTAGATGCTGTTGGAGAACTACATAACTGGCACAAAAAAGTATTTTTTGGGATCTGCCATACTGGGAGGATCATCTGCTAAGGCATAATTTAGATGTCATGCATATTGAGAAGAACTTTTTTGACAATCTCATGAACACGGTCCTTAACGTTCAAGGTAAAACAAAGGATAATTTGAAGTCAAGACTGGATTTAGTCGATATATGTGCTCGTTCAGAACTTCATGTTGATGTGAATGGTAGGGCTCGTTTTCCTATATACCGACTTGATGCAGAGGGAAAAAATGCGTTGTTTGATTGGATTTCAAACGATGTGGAGTTTCCAGACGGTTACGCATCTAATTTGCGTAACTGTATCGACAGAAAGGAAGGAAAGTTTATTGGCTTGAAAAGTCACGATTGCCATGTGTTGATGGAGCGCCTCCTTCCGTTTGCCTTCAAAGAACTATTACCACGAAATGGTCATGAAGCAATTGCAGGGATAAGTGCTTTCTTCCGTGATTTATGCAGCAGATCAGTGACTCTTGAAGGTATTGAAAATCTGAAGACTAACATAGCCGTGATTCAGTGCAACCTTGAGAAGATATTTCCTCCCTCATTTTTTGATGTTATGGAGCATCTTGTTATTCACCGGCAAGAGAATTGGAACTTGGTGGTCTGTGCGGTATAGATGGATGTATCTATATGAGCGTATATGTTCCATTTGAAGAAGATGGTGAAAAATTTAAGTAGGTGGAAGGTTCTATAGTCGCACGATGATCAATGAAGAAATTTCAAACTTTGCCGAGTACTACTTTCTAGCAGAAGTTCAGACCAAAAACAGAAGACCTGCTCGGCATGATGATAGAGGCCAACGGGCAACATATCATGTTAAGGTTCCAGATATTTTCACAGATGTTGGACGACTTAGCGGAAAACCAAAGGACCGTCGACTTCGCGGCGAGGGCGAAGTCATTTGCAAACATATTTGCTCACCAACCGCGAAGATGTTCTTCAATATGAGAGGTAAGTTTATTATCTTATAAATTTTATTTTAACAAATTAACATTTATATCTTAATTAATTACATTATTGTCATCACATGTACATGATTTTCATGGCGAAAAGCGGTTGGAATATAGATACATACGAGAAGGAACTAGAAGAAATGAAGCGAGAGAATTTGCTGGATGGATGTTTACTTATGTGAGTGCCTTAAACAAATTAAAATATCATTTATCACATATTTATACAAATTAAAATATCATTTATCACATATTTATACTAATTCATTATATATGTGCTATTAATAGGTGTCTGCTGGTTTAGCGAGGTGAAACATTTGACGATTGGATACGAAATGGTGGTTGGACCAAACTATTTGTGAAGTCATATCCGAGATTTTGTACCGAGGATATGCATTCACAACTGAAAAGAGGAGACGTCACAGATGACCTATGATGCTGGCGTTTGTTACGTATCGAGGAGATGATGTATACTACGGACACATACATGAGATTATGGAAATCAAGTATTTGGGTATGCTTGGATTGCGCTGTACTGTTTTCTATTGTGATTGGCACGACAACACTCGGATCGAGGTGTGAGAACAGATGCATTTGGTGTTACATCAGTACATTCGAGGCTAAAGTGCAATATTATGATCCTTTCATTCTTGCTTCTCAGCCGATCAGGTAAGTAAATGTTAATTATTCAAAATGATTGATCATAATTTATACTTTTACTAATAATTTTTAAATGTTACAGGTTTGTTATATCAAGTACCCGGTAAGGAACAGAGATGATCCATGGGTTACTGTTACAAGACTCAACCCGAGAGGCCGAAGTTCGTGGAAGTTCGAGCTGGAAGACCCACTACAACCAATCACATCCGGCAACAAAATTGCAGCGAAGATGTTGCTGAAGGTGGCCTTGTAGTTGATTTAACCGACTTCAGAGGAAGCCGCCCTTCACGCAGAGGATGAACCAGTTATTGGAGAGTTTCACCAAGATCCGATTCAGATTCATCCGTGATGATGACTCGAAACAGACTAGTTTTTTTAATAGAAATACCGAGGAAATTCGAGGGACTTTAGGTTTTCCTCGGAATTTCCTCGGAATTTACCTTCTCGATTTAGGGATTTGATTGTAAAGTACATTTCCTCGGAAATCCCTCGGAAAATTCCGAGGACATTCCGAGGAAGGTGTGGGTTTTCGGTATAAAACCCACAGTTCCTCGGAATTTCCTCGGAAATTTCTTAGGGATTTCCGAGGAAAGACATGTTTTTCAGTACTTCCTCGGAATTCTCTCGGAATTTTCTGAGGAAATTCCGAGGAGCTAAGGGTTTTAAACCGAAAACAACATTTTGCGGATTGAATAACACGTATATAACCTTCATTAAATGTCTTAACCAGATTATGAAGTCAAACTTTGGTGTTTTAGACGATAACAAACACTTTTACGATTGCATGAATGAAAACCACACAACATAAGAGAAACACTTATACACTTTAATAAACGTTAAAGATGATACTTACAATTAGTTTTGAAATTTTGTTATTTCATGGTTTATGATTATCTATACAAAGAATCCTCAATGGTATGCATTACATTTGTATAAGAAATGAAATACGGCAAAAAATCGAGGTTTTGAAACCCCAAACCCTTTGTCCTCGAATTTCCTCGAATTTTCTGAGGAAATTCGAGGAGCTAAGGGTTTTAAACCGAAAACAACATTTTGCGGATTGAATAACACGTATATAACCTTCATTAAGTGTCTTAACCAGATTATGAAGTCAAACTTTGGTGTTTTAGGCGATAACAAACACTTTTACGATTGCATGAATGAAAACCACACAACATAAGAGAAACACTTATACACTTTAATAAACGTTAAAGATGATACTTACAATTAGTTTTGAAATTTTGTTATTTCATGGTTTATGATCATCTATACAAAGAATCCTCAATGGTATGCATTACATTTGTATAAGAAATGAAATACGGCAAAAAAAATCGAGGTTTTGAAACCCCAAACCCTTTGTCCTCGAATTCTCGAATTTTCGAGGAAATTCGAGGAATGTCATGATTTTCAGTATTCCTCGAATTTCCTCGAATTTTCGATGAAATTCGAGGAATATCATGATTTTCAGTATTCCTCGAATTTCCTCGAATTTTCCGAGGAAATTCGAGGAATATCATGATTTTCAGTATTCCTCGAATTTCCTCGAATTTCCTCGAAATCCCTCGGAAAATTCGAGGACATTCGAGAAGGTGTGGGTTTTCGGTATAAAACCCACAGTTCCTCGAATTTCCTCGAATTTTCGAGGAAATTCGAGGAATGTCATGATTTTCAGTATTCCTCGAATTTCCTCGAATTTTCGAGGAAATTCGAGGAGCTAAGGGTTTTAAACCGAAAACAACATTTTGCGGATTGAATAACACGTATATAACCTTCATTAAATGTCTTAACCAGATTATGAAGTCAAACTTTGGTGTTTTAGACGATAACAAACACTTTTACGATTGCATGAATGAAAACCACACAACATAAGAGAAACACTTATACACTTTAATAAACGTTAAAGATGATACTTACAATTAGTTTTGAAATTTTGTTATTTCATGGTTTATGATTATCTATACAAAGAATCCTCAATGGTATGCATTACATTTGTATAAGAAATGAAATACGGCAAAAAAAATCGAGGTTTTGAAACCCCAAACCCTTTGTCCTCGGAATTCCCTCGGAGTTTTCTGAGGAAATTCCGAGGAATGTCATGATTTTCAGTATTCCTCGAAATTTCCTCGGAATTTTCTGATGAAATTCCGAGGAATATCATGATTTTCAGTATTCCTCGGAATTTCCTCGGAATTTTCCGAGGAAATTCCGAGGAACTAGGGCTTTTCGCGAACCTCAAAGTGTGATATATTTAATGATTCCGACGGAATACCGACGGCCCCGTGTCCGTCGGAATCGTTAAATATAAACCGAAACACTTTCTTCTTCTTCCCCGCCGCATCTGCAATCTCTCAATTCTCTCATCTCTCTCCGCCGGATCTCTCCATTCCGCCGCCGCATCTCTCTCCATTCCGACATACCGCCGCCTTATCTCTCCACATCTCTTCTCCCTAACCGAAATCATGTAAGAATTATATAAAACCTTGTTTTTTTCTATTTTTTAGGGTTTGTGATATTAGATTTTCGGATTTTAGGTTGTTTGTTAGAAAGTTTAGGATTGAATGGATAGTTTAAGTTAGGATTGTTGTTTTGATTGTTGTTTTATTTTTTTTTTTGAATTTTGTTTTTGTTTTGGTTAGAAATTAAAACGTTTTTGTATTTTTAAAACGTTTTTTTGATTTTTAAAAACGTTTTTCGATTTTTAAAAACGTTTTTCAAATTTCCAGTAATAAACTATATATAATAAAACGTTTTTAAAAAATTTTAAAAATATTAATAAACCATTTTCTATATTTATAAACGATTTATAATTTTTTATACATATATATATAAATCATGTATAATAACAATTTATAAAAAATTTATAAGTATTCTAATTTTAAACTCGGCCCTCGACAAGGGACATCCGACTTTCACCGACTTCCCTACCGACAAGCAGCATCTGTGGTTTCAACAGTTTGCGGTAAATATTCTAATTTTTACTTATATTTTAATCTTTAATATAAATTTTCTACTAATTGTGTTTTATTTTCAGCAAGAATTCAACCGAATGCCGATGATACGTTGTATATCTATCACCACTTCGTCCATAAAGTTATGGACAACTATGGGAAGCCGATCCACGAGTGGAAGAAGAAGTGGGAAATAAACAAGGTTTGTTTTTATTTATTAAACAATTTTTTAATTTATTAAAATATTTTTTAATTTATTTAACAATTTTTAATTAAAAGGTCCCAAAGTCGATGAACCCCACGGTCTGGTTGGAGTTGGGTGTGCATTGGAGTAAGGATGAGACGAAATCAACTTCTTCCACCAACTCCACCAACCGCAGGAGCTTAACGAAGGGAAGGGCGCCTTCGTGCATAACTTGGGTGCTCAATCTATTGCCACTGGGGATCGCATGGTAAGCTAGTCGGTTTTATTCTATTATTTAAGTTTTTAAATTTTATTTTTGTGCATTTCTTCTAATTACTAATGTTTCTTTAATTTTATATTTTTCAAGGCGAAGAAAATGAGGGCAAGCCGGTTGATGATCTCGCCTAATGAAGAGGGCGATACCAACAAGAAGACCGCCAGATTGATGATGGTGTTGTGAGGGATGTGGTCACCCTCATCGACACTCAGGTGGAAGACTAAGTGTCTCAGCTTCAAACCGAGGATGACGATTCGACGGTTCGACCTACTTGCTCGGTTCGATCAACGAAATCGTTGAATCGGTAAGTTTTTTAAAGTTCAATTCAGATTTTCTATTATTTAAAGTTTTTCATCTTTTCTATTATTTAAATTTGACACTTTTCTATTTCAGTCGGTTCCAAAGAAGAAGGGACGTTTGTTCGGTTTGGGTCGCCGGTCCGGTCAGTTCCGTTTTCCGCTGCACCACCGCCTTTGTTGATCCGAAGCACTTATGGGTCGGTTGCGGACAAGGATGATCGCATATCTGCGTTGGAGACCAGATGGCGACTCAACAGCGAGCTTTGAGGCACGAGGAAGCTGAATGAGCAAATGATGGAGATGATAAGGAGGTTGCACCGAACGAGGTGTTCCCGAGCATGCCGGACCGAACACCCAAAACCCGTAGTTTTTTTTTTTCAAAAACTCGGAATATTTTATTTTTATTTCTACTACTTTGAATTTTATATAATATTTTTTCTATTTTAATTTTAATTTTATATTTTCGAATTTAAATTTCAAAAATTTTTTTTTTTTTTTAAAATAAATTTTTTTTAAAAATTAATTTTTTTGGATATTCCGAGGAAGATTTCCCTCGGAATATTCCGACGATCATAGTCGTCGGAATATACCGAGGAAGCTTGCCCTCGAAATTTCGAGAAGTTTTCCTTGGTATATGCCGACGACGGCATCGCCGAATATACCGAGGAGCCCGCCCTCTGAATTTTCCGAGGGCTAGCTTCCTCGGTATTATTCGCCGAACTTCCGAGGATTTGTCCCTCGGAAGTGTCCTCGGTATATACCGAGGGAGAGCTTCCTCGGTATTTTCCGACGACATTTCCGAGGAACAGTTGTCCTCAAAGTTTTCTCGGAATTTTGTTTACTCGGAATTCGGTCAGAAAATTCCGAGGAAATTCCAAAGGAAATTGAAATTCCGAGGAGTTTTTTCCGAGGACATATTTCCTCGGTATGTCGTCGGAATACGGTTATTCGACGACATACCGACGATTTTAGTCCTCGGTATGAGCCTGTTTTCTTATAGTGACGAGACAAAACCTACTTTAAATGGCTCTGTTTTGGCAACACAATTCTGATCCAAGCTCTTTTCTACACCCTGGTTGGTATAAACCCCATCCCAAAACCTTGCAAAAACCAATTGCATTTCTTGTTTATTTCGGTCAAGCATTCAAGAAAATACGTCGCAAAGTGTATGGTTTTGACTATTGACAGAAATTGAATTCGAACCTGGAGCCTACCAACATCATGATAGAAAGATCTCATTGTCGAGTTTCCAAGAATGTCAGGCCTGAAATGAAGGAACGTAGCTTTATTTATAAGCATGGTTAGCCAGTAACTTCCTTCGGTTAAACACAGTAAGATTCAAATAACTAATCAAAACTCTTGCAACACAAGACATAAAAGACACTTATATGGGAGGAAACATACAAATTGAGAAATAGCCTCCATCTGAAACACATTTGATAGATGCATCTTCTGACAGATGATCTCTAAAGTAGTCACAATGTATACGAAGAGTTGCCAAGCCACCTGCAGAACATCCTGTGAGAATGGCCTGCAATTTATCAAATGTGTTCAAGAAAACATAAACATTAATCTTGTTCCAGCCCAAGAAAGTTACCAAGAAAATGTCATATTGATCTATGAATGGTTTGCAAGAAAGAGGTTCATGCGTGATCACCAATATCCCATCAACACTATTCCTTTTATAAGATCAAGAGGAAGCTACCTGTATTGCATGTGACATGCCCATTGACAACAGTTCATCCATAATTGCCTCCCAAATGAGCTGGCCCCGGAAGAAAAGCAATGTTTCATTCTGAGAAGAAAGAAAGAGTCTAGAACAAACATGAAACCTATTCTGTTTACTTTCAAGTGTTTCCAACAATGTACAAGAAATCGCTAGGCGGAAGTTAGGTGATCGATAAAGGATTAGTGCTTAGGCAGACGTTTAGGCGTCTAGACCATTTTATAGAAAAATCATTTTGTTTATGATGGACTTGTCGCCTAAGCTCTGCCTAAACCAAATTTTAGAACACTGGTTTCCAACATGAAAACTAATTAGGTTACCAAAATTTGTTACCTTGAATTCAGCTTCAGGGTTTCCAGCGAATGAAGCACCATCACAGTACCGTATCTTAACTCTATTCCAGTTATAGAATTCTGTTAACAACAAAGAAAATAATATTACATTCAAAGCAACCAACTATAACTAGAATAGAAGAAGCTCAACTAATAAAGGAGCTACTACAAATTCTCTTACCAGGATTTTGAGTGGGGTGACTGCTTAAAATGCCTTCAAAGGCGACCTCATATTCAAAGTAGTTGGAAGAACCTAAGCTAGTCATTGCTCGAGAAGAACAAGACTCTATTGTGTCACACCAGGCTCCACCCTTTATAGCATTTCAGTAATATATATTAAAATTCCTAAGTAAATTCATTTTCAACAAAAAGGAAGAAGAAGAAGAAGCTTGTGGAGCCACATCCCGATCCCTTGTAAAAGTGGTAACCAGGTAAGCTTCCATCCAAGCAAACTGCAAGTACTTATACAATACTTCAATAAACTGTAAAAACGGGAATAAGAAGAAGAAGGAATTGATAACAGTACGTGCTCCATATATGACAATGTCAAGTTGACCATATGACTATGGTCAACGGATGGGACAGAATCCGAAGTGGAATCAACGAAGACAAGGAAAATATGATCAAGACAAATACAGTGGATGCGACAAGGCAGTAACTCTTAGACCATCCTCTGCATCTCAGCATAGAGTGAAATCTTGGAATTGCCATTGAAGAAGAGGTGAAGGCGCACACAGTGTAAAATGCTAGAAAAAATTTTGGTTCAACTACACATTAGAAAATGAAGCAACCGCATATGACTTTCTCTTCTCTTTTATTATTATTATTATTATTATTATTATTATTATTATTATTATTATTATTATTATTATTATTATTATTATTATTATTATTATTATTATTATTATTATTATTATTATTATTATTATTTGTTTGATAAATGGGTGGTATACACTATGTCAATCAATCCCTTTGAATTGGGTTCCCTTCCTTCCAAATTTTCTACAACCGAGATTTTTATTTACAGCATTACCCGCAAGTATATATATATAGAGTATGAATGGGAAGTGAAATAACATGTGGTTCTTACACTAAATCATAGCATCTACTAATTTTTTCCATTCATGAAATTTTGCAAATGAATTGGGAAAAATGTAAGAACCACTAGAAGTCTAAATTTTTTTGTCTTTTTTCTAAGAAAAAGTGGAGGAACCATTTAATTGTAGGCTCCGAATGGAAAAAACGGATAAAACATTGCGAATCTAACGGATTGAGCGGAACATGAGTGGATTAAGAGGATCGAGTGGTACAAGAGTGGATCAAACGGATCGAGCGGTTCAAAACATATATTTGAATGGTGAAAATGGATAAAAAGTGGTCCAAAGTACTGTACTAATTTAAATTAATTTGTAAACAAAAATTTAATACAATGATTAATCATAATTACAAAGACTTATTTTAAAAATAATTACAGATAAAAAATATAAAACTTTATTCAATTATAATCGAAAATTATTTTAAACATATATATTATTATTTGAGTTTTCAAATTAAATATGTATTGGATTCTGAATGATTTTAAAATAATTATATTTTGATAAAAAGCGGTATAAAATCAATTTAAATTGTTTCACAAAGAATTAAACTGTTATTTTCTTTTATAACTAAATAATTATTTCTAAAATATCTATTTTAATTCATTTAATATTATAACTAAATAAATAAAATAGATTTTCATAACTAACTCAAACTATCTATTCTTTTTCAAAACTAGATTTTTAAATTTACCAATTAGTTTTTATTCAAAAATATTAAATTGAATTGGAATATAAAAAATAATTATAATTCAAACAATGAATGGTGAAAGTGGATAAAAAGTAGTCTAAAGTACTGTATAAATTTTAAATAAAACCTATATTATTATTTATTTTATAACTAAAATAGTTATTTTAAAAATTAGAAAGCATCTACAAACTAGTTATAATAACTAATTTAAATATTATTCTAACTTTAATTAAATTTAAAATGATTTATTATTTTAAAAATGTTATTTATTTTATTTCTATACATTATTATTAATTATTTTAATTTAAAAATAAATAAATATGAAACATAAATAGTATAATATATTTATAATTTTAAATTGTTACAAATATGAATTAAAATAATAAATATATCTAATTTTAGATGATATAATATATAAATGCATTGCACAAAATATAATTTATTTATGATAAACCATTTCGTAAAACAGATGCAAGAATTAAAATCATAGTAGCGTAAAGAAAATAATCAAGAAAATAAAAGAAACATTCTGTCCATTATTGTTATTCATATTTATTATTTAACTAATTAATATATTATTATCATTTTTAAAATGTATACAAGACTCACAAAGTGTAGGATTCCCTTCTTTTATTGCTAAAAGGAAGTTCTTCATTTTTTGGTGTGCCATCCACAATTTTTTAACTGCTTGTGTATGATCCATCAACTTTTAACATTACATCATTATTATATGGGAAAACGAGCTATTTCTCCATGAGAAGTATCGTATAGCACCATATGTCTCCCAAACTATGACCTCATTCTAGATATTCCCAAAATAAAAGTTCGAAACCAAATTCTCCATGAAACTTAAACTTAACATTTATTTCTCCATAAGTTAAAAGTTCGAAATCTCTGACCCCATAAGATTAAATAACTCGGTTTAAAAATTTAATAATAAACCAAAACCATCAAAATTTTAATAATAAACCAAAACTAAACCAAATTCAGATGCTAAATCCAAATCATTTTTTTTAAAGACCAGACTCTACAAAAATAAAACGAACCAACACTTCTGGTCTTCTTATTCCTTCGCCAATCTATAACCTGGCTGACCCATAAATTTTCAAAAACTCAGCTCAAAGCCATAGTAGAAGTAGTCAAAGAAATCAAAATCATAAACCCACAAAGTTTCTTTTTTTTTCTTCTATTTCTGCGTGAGACTTGTTTTCTCTGATCCAGTGATGTTCTTGTTTAAATATCATTAAACTTGAGACACTGATGACAGTTTTTTCTAATTAAGAGATTTGATTTATTCAGTAAAATTCAAAACATAACAGATTGGGTTTTAACTGAATTAGGATTAAGTGAAGAAAAATTTGGGTAAAATCTGGGGAAAAAAGGGGGTGAGGAAGAGGATGATGGTGGGGTCACGTTTTTTGTTTGGGTTTAATTGAATTAGGTTTCGGTTCAATTTATGAGTTTTTTTGTTTGGTTTTGCAATTATACCGGAAATTGTCTTAAACCAATATCCAATTGAGTTTCGTGGGGAAATAGATCTTGAGCTTTTAATTCGGAGATATCTAGAATGAGGTCATAGTTTGGGAGACATATGGTGCTATATGATACTTTTCGCGGGAAAATAGCTTGTCTTCCCTTATTATATGAATGGGAGTTAAAGGTGGATGGTCCATCTTGAGTGTATGCTCCATCATTTTTCCCATCTCCCATTCTTAGCCGTAATATACATGTCAAAATGTGGATTTCATTTACTTTTATTTGTAAAACACCTTTTACTTTTGAAGTTATTTATTTTTTCATATTTTTGTGATAATTTTTTGTAACATATGTAAATACAATATTAAATTTTTTTAACTTGTAAAACTTATTTTATTAAAATTAGCATTTATTCTTGTACTTACACCATATTTACCATGTTTAGATCGTAGTGGGGTGTAGTGTGTTGTGCAGGATTGGTTTCCTTGAGCATGTGCTAGGAGCCATTCCCGAGCAGAACATAGTGCTTTCTCGACTGTTACCTTTGCCGGAACAGCTCTGTTTTCAAACACCAGCAGGTTCCAGGGTCGTCCAAATACCCCCACAAAATTTGCTAGTAATTTGCTACCGGAAGGAAATAACTTGATTTATTTCCCGAAGAACCATTGATTAATTGTGAGTGATGCTTAAAGAAATGTGTATAGTTATTGTAAATGTTTTAAATATATAATTTACATTTTAGTGTTATATATTGCGTAACTTTATACTTTTATTGTTTGTATTTCTTATTCGACATTATTAATATATAATAACTTTTTATACATAGTACTTAGTTATTAATTTTATTACATACTAGTATATTTTTGAGTTCAGTTCAATAAATTCATAATATAAAATACTCGAATAAAGAATCTTCTTTAAAATCGTTTAAAAAAAAAAAATCTACAGTTTCTATACAAACATTTCAAAAAATTATTTAGTCATACTATAAAAAGGATATTTTTTAGGATAATATATTTCCATGTTGTGTTTTTTTTTTAAAAAAATATACTTTTGCATCTATTATTTTAGTATATTGCGAGATTTTATTTGTAAATACATTGTTGAAATTTAAGTAATTTAGCCTCATTATTTTAGTAGATTTTATACATAGAACACCTATTATATTATTTTAGTAAATGTTACTTATATATGATATTTTTGGATGTTATGGTATTAAGTGTTTTTTTTGTTATTAACTTATAATTTCAAAATATATACTACTTTGATTTTTACAGCAACTACAAGAAAATTCGGTTTTAGCGAGGGAGTTTAACGAGGAAAAGTATTCATCGTGACATTACGTCGATTTTATGAAGAAATTACGAGGAAATAAAAATTCCTCGTCATTTTCTTGTAAAGTAACGACGAAACTATTTCCTCGCAAAGTCAAAGTAAAGTCACGTGGTTTTTACGAGGAAGCATACTTTCCTCGTAAATTCATCGTAAAGATAGCATGAAATTTACGAGGAAATATTTTACGAGAAAATGATGAGGAATGTTTGAATCCACAATGTTAACACGTTTTTTTCTTTGGCAACCTACCTAACATTTCGTCTTAAATTCGTAGTAAATTTCCAACAACCAGATTCGAAAGTCTCCTATAAATATGGAGGTTTGAACATAATTTTAAACACACCAACAAGAAACAAAAACGTGAAAAAAATGTCGGGCTCGGGGAATATTTACGAGTGCGGAGGTGGATGTATATGCATAGAGATGCTAACGGTAAAGTGACGAAAGAATATCTTGCAGGGCTGGAGACATTTATGCATCAAGCAGATTCCACACCGCTCGCCCAAGAAAGTGGTAAGATATTTTGTCCTTGTAGGAAATGCAACAATTCTAAAATGGCAAATCGTGAAAATGTTTGGAAGCATTTAATAAATAGAGGTTTCACGCCAAATTACTATATCTGGTTTCAACATGGAGAAGGTTATAATTATGAGCAGAATGAAGGTAGTAGTAGTAATAGCAACTTTCAGGAAGAACCGATTGATCGTCAATTGCATAATGAACATAGTTACCATCAGGAGGAGCATATAGTAGATTATGCTAGGGTTCATGATATGGTAGCTAATGCATTCGTAACTCATGATGAAGATGAAGAACCTAACATAGATGCAAAAAAGTTTTATGAAATGTTAAATGCGGCAAATCAACCACTTTACTGTGGTTGTAGAAGGTCTCTAAATTGTCGTTGGCTGCTAGAATGATGAATATTAAAACTGATCACAATATACATGAAAGTTGCATGAACGAATGGGCAGACTTGTTTAAAGAGTATTTACCGGAAGACAATGTGTCTGCTGATTCTTATTATGAGATTCAGAAACTGGTTTATAGTCTTGGGTTACCTTCGGAGATGATAGATGTTTGCATCGACAACTGCATGATCTACTGGGGAGATGATGAGAAGTTAGAAGAATGTCGATTCTGCAAGAAGCCACGATTCAAGCCGCAAGGACGGGGACGTAATAGGTACCGTATCAAAGGATGTGGTACCTACCAATACGACAGATTGAAAAGATTGTACCAATCGGAGCAGACTGCTGGAAAGATGAGATGGCATGCCGAGCATACTCAGACGGATGGTGAGATGACTCATCCATTAGATGCAAGAGCCTGGAAACATTTTAACAAAGTACATCCAGATTTCGCTAGCAATAGCCAAAATGTGTATCTCGGATTATGCACAGATGGATTTAGTCCATTCGGAATGTCAGGGAGACAATATTCATTGTGGCCAGTCTTTCTTACGCCATACAACCTGCCACCGGAGATGTGCATGCAACAGGAGTTGTTATTCTTGACCATATTAATACCCGGTCCGAACCATCCAAAAAGGTCTCTGGATGTTTTCCTCCAACCACTGATAAAAGAGTTGAAGGATTTGTGGTCAACAGGGGTGAGGACGTATGACTGCTCAACGAAGACGAATTTTACGATGCGAGCGATGCTTTTGTGGACCATAAGTGACTATCCTGCCTATGGGATGTTGTCTGGATGGACTACACATGGGAGATTAACTTGTCCATATTGTAATGTAACGACAGATGCGTTTCAACTGAAGAATGGTAGGAAGACAAGTTGGTTCGATTGTCACCGTCGATTTCTTCCCATTGGCCATCCGTACCGAAGAAACAAGAATTTGTTTAGGCACAAAAAGGTTGTGAGAGACACTCCTCCTCCATATCTAACTGGAGAACAAATTGAAGCGCAAATTAACTACTACGGAGCTAACGAAACAGTTCGTTATGGTGGTAATTGGCATGTCCCTCATAATATGCCTGATTCTTACGGTGTTCATCACAACTGGCACAAGAAAAGTATATTTTGGGAGTTTCCATATTGGAAGGATCTTCTTCTGCGCCACAACCTCGATCTGATGCATATAGAGAAGAATTTCTTTGAGAACATCATGAATACAATATTGAATGTCCCAGGAAAGACAAAAGACAACATAAAATCGAGGTTGGACTTGCCGGATATTTTCTCAAGAAGTGAGTTACATATAAAAAGCAATGACCAGGTTCCCGTTCCGATATTCAGATTGTCTTCAGGAAAAAAGTCGGTGTTGTTCAACTGGGTGGCATCAGAAGTGAAGTTCCCCGATGGGTATGTTTCAAATCTCTCTAGATGTGTTGAAAAGGGTCAAAAGTTCTCCGGGATGAAGTGTCATGATTGTCATGTCTTTATGCAACGACTACTGCCATTTGCATTTGCGGAGCTACTTCCAACAAACGTACATGAAGCACTTGCGGTAGTATATTATAGCACAATAATTTTATATTGGTTTAGTTTGCAATAGTATATGACTAACAATGTGTTTAATTGTTTTTGGAATATAAAAGGCGTTGGAGCATTTTTCAGGGATCTGAGCACACGCACTCTTAAAGAAGAAGTTGTGGAACATCTTCAGGAGAACATTCCCATTTTATTTTACAACTTGGAGAAGATATTTCCTCCGGGATTTTTTGACGTGATGGAACATCTAGCTGTCCACCTCCCATATGAGGCATTACTTCGTGGACCTATACATTACGGATGGAAGTATCAGTATGAGCGAGCCATGAAATATTTGAAGGGAAAAGCAAAGAACCTCGCCAAAGTTGAAGGTTCTATAATTGCTGGAAGTTTGACGGAAGAAGTTTCTCACTTCACATCGTACTACTTTGCGTAAAAAGTCCGTACCCGGAGAAGAGCTCCAAGAAGATATGATGATGGTGGTGTTGCGCCCACATATGCAGTTGCTGGTGTTCCAGACATCTTTAGCCAGATTGGACGACTTGGTGGGAAATCAAAACAGGTTTGGTGGTCGAGTGAACAAGACGCTCATAGTGTACACACCTATATTCTACTCAATTGCGAGGATCCATTGATGCGTTATTTTGAAAGATAACTTATATGGAGTATTAATTATAAAACTGCGAGAGATTAATTCATATAAAATATGATTTTACAGCCTAATTGTTTCACAAGTCGAAGAAACATTTCCTGGTATATCCACAAATGACGTAGACAAAAAGAAAGATCAACACTTTATTAAGTGGTTGAAGAATCAGGTATTAACTCAAACTCTTTTTTAATTTTCATACATGATATGTATTTCAACATTCTCTTTATTTTTGCAGGTTGATAATTATGACGACGATGCAGATTATCCACTTGTAATTCAATCTCCACTTGTAAAGGTCACCACATCACAGATGTATTTCACACGAGGCTATACTTTTCACACATATGAGTATGGTAAACAGCGGGCGACCAGTAACTATGGAATATGTGTGAAAGGGAAAACAGATTTTTATGGGATCTTGACGGAGATTATTGAAGTCGAATTCCCAGGGATATTGAAGCTGAAATGCGTCCTCTTCAAATGTGAATGTTTCGACCCCGTCGTCAACAAAGGTGTTCGGTTTAACAAATTCGGTGTAGTTGATGTCAACAGTGGACAAAGGTACAACAAATTCGAGCCCTTCATCTTAGCTTCACAAGCAGACCAAGTTAGCTTCCCTCCATACCCTCAGATGAGAGATTGGGGTATAAATGTGTTAGCCGTGATCAAAGTTACACCTCGAGGACGAATCATCATTGGAGAAGAACCACCATTGTAAGAAGAACAAATAAATGAAGTCGAGGAACCTGAACAAGAAATTGATGACATCCTTCTCATTGATCCGCATAATCATGAGTACGAAGATCTTACCGACGATGCCAAGGACGAAGCTGTTGAAGACGAGTTTATTGAAAATGATGATGTTTCTAGTGATGACGAGAATGTCGATGAATCCGATTGATGTATTTGATTTTGTGTAAGATAATGGGAGTTTTATTTATAAATAAGATATAGAGATTAATTATAAGTTAAGGAATTGTGTTTTTATAATGTGGGTTTGGAATGGAAAGAATAGGTTGAGGTTAAAGGGTTTGGAATGGAAAGAAGGGTTTGATATATGAAGTAGAAGATAAGGAAGATGGGGTTTGGGGTTTGGGGTTTCGTTTTAATGGATTTAGAGATAATCGTCGTAATTTCCACGTAAGCTCACGAGGACTTTACGAACTTTAACTCTACGCGGGAATAAGCGTGGCTCACAGAATGTCGTCAGAAATTCCTCGTGAGCTTACGTGGAAATTACGACGATTATCTCTAAATCCCTAAAATCTAAACCCCAAACCCCTAAACCCTTTTTGTCCACTTCATATATACTAAAAAGAAGAAGAGAAGAAAGATACTGGAGTCACATATGGCGAGACCTACGCAAGTCTAACCCGCATAAGTCTACCCCATATGTGTTCCAATATCTTCTTCACTTCTTTTTTTTTTTCAAATCTTTCTAATTTGAAAAACATATTGGTGAGTAGAGTGTGTGATTTGGGGTGTGATATGAGAAGGAAACCTCCGTGTATTTATAGAAAACGAAAGTCTCAGTAATTCCACGTAAGCGTACGAGGTCTTAACGACGAATTCTGCTTATGTGGAACTAACGAGTATTCGGTTTCTTTATTTTAAAAGGAACTCATTAATTCCACGTAAGCAGAATTCGTCGTAAACACCTCGTCTTCTTACGTGGAATTAACGAGTATTCGATTACTTTATTTTAGGAGGAACTCGTTAATTCCACGTAAGGGAACGAGATCTTTACGACGAATTCTGCTTACGTGGAATTAATGAGTTCCTGTTCTTTTTTAAAAAATTTCTGAAACCCCAAACCCTAAACCCTATCTTTCTTATCTTATACCCTAAACCCTAAACCCTATCTTATTTATAATAGTGTTCAGAGTTAAGTTGTTGAGATTTGAAAATAAGGTTTAAATTTTTATAAATTAAAAATAAATAATAAAAATTTGATAATAAAAATTTGATATTCATATTCAAAGTTTATTTTCAAAAGTATTTTCGATTTAGAAAACGAAAAGTTGAAAAAAAATTCAAAATTAGAAAAAGAAGAGATTGAGGCTAAAGGGAAGATGGGTTTGGAATATATGAAGTAGAAGATAAGAAAGATGGGGTTTAAGGTTTGGGGTTTCAGATTTTAGGGGTTAGGACATATATCTCGTTATATCCACGTAATATAACGAGAAAATTACAAGGAAACTTGAAAAAAATAAAAAAAGGGTCGTTAATTCCACGTAAGAGGAAATCGTCGTAAAGTCCTCGTAGATTAAAAACACGGCCTCTGTATTCCTCGTAAAAACACGGCCTCTGTCCTTCCTCGCAATTTACGTGGCTTTACTTAACTAACAGAAACACGGGCCTCTGTCTTTCCTCATTAATTTACGAGGAAATAACGAGGATTGCTAATCTTATATATACGCGCAACCGCAGGGTGTTTCATTTCGTCTCCATTTCCTCTCCCTTTCCTCTCGACATTGGTAAGTCTCTCTTTCCTCTCTAGTTAGTTTAGGATAGATTAGGTGGTTAGTTTAGGGAATTTAGATTAGGTGGTTAGTTTAGAGAGATAGGTTTGCGGATTTTATGTTAATTACTCTAGATTATAGATTTTTTTATAGATTAGTTATAGATTTTTTTTATTACTCTAGATTTAGAAAATTACTCTAGATTTAGAAAATTAATTTTTTTGCAGACTATTCGCAAGCATCAGCGTACTGCTCATTACTCTCAGATGTTCGGTCCCCCGGGTACTCGGTTAGACCCGCCCTCTTTTTCAGCTCACGGTTCTTCTTCAGTTCCTGGTTCTTCGGGTCAGCAGGAGACTGTCCCCGAGACTCACTCTTCTCGAGAGCTTCTTCACGCACCGCCATCAGTTTCTCGTGTGCCTCCTCCGATGGCTCCTCCTCCGATGCCAGCTCCTCATGTGCCTCCTCAGGTGCCCGCCGATCAGGTTCATGCTGATTTGATGGTGCCGCCGAGTTGTCCTTACTCTCAGTACATTCTCGAGGACATTCTCGAGGACATTCTCGATGTGCCAGACAGAGAAGGCTTACCGATCATAGACCCCGACCGACCTGAAGGAACTTTGTGGTATGTATGTTACTTTATTTTTAAAAAAATATTTTGTGACTTTAATAAATATTTTAAACTTTATATTTGTTTTTTGCAGGTTTGGGGTTGATAACTGCCTTGCAACGAACGTATCCGAGACGATTAAAGGTTACTTCTCCATGCCACATCCCAACTGGAAAACCACCCCGATCTACATCAAAAGGACGTGGTTCAAGATTTACGCTGTAAGTTATTACTATTTATTCCTGATTTATATTTTTAAAAATTTATTTTTCTAAACTAATTATTAATTTAATTTTTTTGCTTGCCGCAAAAATATCATTGGTCCCTGGGGGTCACTGAGAAGATGAGGAAAGCGTTTATCGACAAGGCGAAAAAACGCTTGTTGGACACGGTCTCCAACTGGAAGGGTGACTGGATAGTGAAGGGATATGAGCGGGCCAAACCCGCTTCCATCACCACGGATGTGTGGGATGGCCTCATCCGTTATTGGAAGGATGACTTTACTCTCTCAAATAAGAGGTTCAGTTGTAGCACTTAGGGGTCGAATCCACAGAGAGCTAGTGTACAAATAAGATGCAATCTTAGTGACTATGCTAGATTGAAAATGGTTTAAAGTAAATGCAGGTTTTTGAGTTATGGTAAGATTACTCAGTTGAAAGGTTTTGGGTTAAGACAATAAAGAAACGTAGTTAGATTCAGGGTAGGTATTCAGGAATTCAGGATTATAAATACTATAAATGCTAACAAGTTGCTTGCATGATATGTCAGAGCTCAACACTATTAAATGAATCCATCAGCTCTCGCAATATTTAGACCATCTATTACTTAGATGCTAAATGGTGTTTGCGGTCAGCTATATCGCCGACAGTATCGATTGATTATTCGATAGGAATATCGACCGATACACCTCTAGCTACGTTGGTAGATTACTCTATAGGAGTATCAATCGATACGGCTCTAAGCAGAACTTATGCGCGAGTTGATACAATGCTCACCATGATCTTAGATCAGCTTTCGCTTGTCCCAAGAGGGTCATAGCATGTTTAGGATGTTATCAGGAATTATATTAAATGAATAATGCAATCCAAGTTCATGTTCTAGTTAGCTAATCTAGAAAAATCATTAGTGAACAATCCTAACAATAAATATCACAACTATAGCAGATATAGGTTGGGGCTAATTCCTCATATCCTATTTAAACCCTAAATCTAACAAGTGAATCTACTCAGACATGGCTAAGTGATTCATAGTAACAAGGTAATAATAGGAGTTCATAGATTTATTAGAGGAATGAACACTTAAGTTCAAATCACAAATCTCTTTGGATCTTTCCTCTGGATCTAGAATCCTATAACCTTTGTTAAGAAGAACAAGTAAATAATTAAGAACTGAATAGAACTTTATTGAGAACTTGCAAAGTAATGGAACAATGGTAAAAGAAATGTGTAGAAAAGATGGTGGTAAAAAGCTCTCCTTTGCCAAAAACACTTAGGAAAATATAAATATGAGTTCATTAGGTTAAAAACTCGTCAGGGACAATCTTGTAAAAATGTGATGTCGTGGGCTTCAAGTTCGGCCAAGTCCAACTTGTCTTCTTTCGCCGCTCGATATCGATCGATAGTACTGGATGTACATCGATCGATTATGATCTCGATGTATCGTCCTTTGGAAAATGTGTGTCGATCGATAGCACGGAATGTGCATCGATCGATGTGTAGCTCCGGATGTCGACCTCTGATCTGATCTCGGGTGAACTCTTCTTTAAGCTTCAAAAAGTCACTTAAAACATCACTTTTCTCCAAAATGCTCCTGAGCCTGAAAACATACCTAATAGACTCCAAAACATAGATAATAGTAATAAAAATACTCATATACCATGGGTAAAAACGGGTAAAATCCATGGTATATCAACTCCCCCAGACTTAACCTTTTGCTTGTCTTCAAGAAAACACACAGATAGTCTTTATGAAATATGTTTTAAAAAGCAGGGACTCAATCAAATTCAAACTTAGAATCATAACCTCTACTTTGTTGCAAACCACATCTAAGAATCATCAATCACGTATAATGCTATGCAATATCCTAATTGAACAACCTTGACCATCTAGCCAACAACTTAGCAATCATGTCTGACTAACCCCTCTACTGATTTAATTTCTGTACATAAAAATGAAAGTGCAGGCTTTACCTTGGGAGTATCGATCACAGGATGCAAGGTTGCTCAAACAAGTATCTGGGCCTACAGGTAAAAATTAGTTCATATCCTCTTTCTCTCTACTATTTCTCTCCTAATCAAGTCTGCTTTTATTTGCAAGACATTGACCAAGATTGGACAGGCTTTCATGAATCAAGCCTTAATGGTCGTAGCCACCAAGTCCTATTCACTTTTTGACTTATATCCTAGGATTCATTGAAGCAAGTCTTGAAGGGGTAACCACCAAGCTCGTCAATCATTTACCTATAGAATTCTTATGAATCAAGTCTTGAGGGGGGTAACCGCCAAGCCCTGTTCGAATTCCTTCCTAAGTAATAACTAACTAATCCTAGAACATATATTTAAGCTTATTTTTGATTTTTTTAACTGAATATTAAATCTAAATTCGAAAATGAGAGAGAGAAAGGGTGATAAAACTATCTACACAAGGCTTTACCTTCCAGACTTGTTTGAAGCATCCGATCCCATGTATACCAAGCCCCAAGACAAGCAGAGAATGTCAGGTTAGGTTGGAAATCAGCTTTGGTTCCTCCAGACAATCAATGAAAGCGTTGTCATAGCTGTTAGGTGATCAACTTTAGCATCTATAGTACATTCTGCATCAACAAATCTAAGAATGGTGCCTAAAAGATTGGTTAGATAAAAAGTGAAAATTATTAAAATATCATTATCCCTTTCTTGACTCAATAAAAACCATTTTGAAAACATTTTAGATGAAGTCAAAAGGTAAACAGCATCAGTAATCATCCCCCCAGACTTAAAACATACACTTTCCCCAGTGTATAACCAGTCCAGTGAAGGCGTAAGCAAAAATGAAATATACTGATATCGAAAAGTAGAACGAAATACCTGACCGTGATCCATATCGATCGATGTTGAGTCGCCTTCGTCGATCGTTATTGTTTGATGCATGTCGATCGATATCCACAGTGTCATGTCGGTCGATTTCAGTGGTAATCGTCTAGTCGTAACTACAAAGAAAAACAAATACGAAAAATAAAATCCTAAAGATAAAAACTAAATGAAAAATTACCTAACAGTGGGTTGCCTCCCACTCAGCGCTTTGATTATAGTCATCTAGCTTGACTCGGATGGAATGAGCTACGAGGTGAAGTCCGGTACTTGTTGGGAAACAAGTATCCTCGTATCCTTCTTCTCACGAACCATGAGTCAAATAAGCTTCTTGTGGCTTCATATTCTCTGGTTCGTTTCTTCTTTATCTCAATTACCTCATCATTGATCCTTTGAATCCTTTCTGCATGACCTTCAATGCTGAGCTCGTGCCATCCTAATTTCTCATAGGCATGTTCTGAAAGATCACTGAGCTCCGCTTGCATTGAATCAAGGCGTTGGATCATTTTGTCATGGATAGAGCTGGTATCAATCTACTCCTTTGTTGAATCGTCGGTCGATGGCTGTTGAGGTCCATCGTTCGATGCGCTGGGTCTTCTGTCGATCGATGCTAAGGGTGCATGTTGTTGGGGTCAAAATCGGTCAATGACGAAATCGTTACCCGAAAGTCCTCGAAAGAAAAGCCAAGCGACGATCAAAGCCAAGAACGGTCGCCGCCGATAAAACTCACGGAAGGCTCGTCCACTCCCATCTGGCCAGCGGCGAGGGTCCTGGCGCCCATCCGTGCAATCATCTCATGATCTCGGGCAATGGCGGCATCTTGGTCCCTTGAAACCCATGTCCGGATCGTCCGAGATCTACAATGAGTCTTCCGTAAAGCCTTCCCGATTGTTTAAAGGATTCGTCTTTTAACACATCTAAAGCTCGAAGCCTCGTTACTCACATCCTTGAAGACGGAAAGTCTGCAAATCCAAGTCCATCGCAAAATCCCGATACTCGAGGAGTCTTGTTGGATTAGAAACAATTATCTCGAAATCTGCGGCTAACGATCTTCCCAAACTCAAAGATTTCCCGCAAACGACTAACGGGGAAAGATCGAACAACGAAAAACCCACAGACGGCAGGATGGCCTGGCGCCGGGCGGCACGCTGGACGCTGGAGGCGGCACTCGCCTGGCACCGCAGCACGCTGGACGCTGGCCAGCCTGGCGCCGGGCGGCACTCGCCTGGCACCGCAGCACGCTGGACGCTGGCCAGCCTGGCGCCGGGCGGCACGCTGGACGCTGGCCAGCCTGGCGCCGGGCGGCACTCCATCACGCTGGCCAGCCTGGCGCCGGGCGGCACGCTGGACGCTGGCCAGCCTGGCGCCGGCGGCACCTCGCCTGGCGCGGCGGCATCCGCCACGCTGGTCGGCTGTTGTCGGTCTACGGCCCTCGCCCTGGTCTCGGTCCTATCATGCCCGGTCCGATACCATCTTAGCTTGTTCGATCAATCTACGCAAGTTTGGTACGATCACGGTTATTCTAGAACACCAATATCCTATCTCGACTATACAAGGAATGGGGTTCCTTCGAAACACCAAACCTTCAAAGACCGTTCTTCAAAACCGAAAACGCTTAAACGCCTAACGTGGCCAAAACGCCCACTTACGATTTTTCCGAAAAGAAGGATAACTATGGCGGTTTATCTTTATCCTCACATAAGAGATAAATGTCAAGTTTCCAGAAGATAAATGTCAAGTTTCGATAAAACAACGAAGATGGACGAAAATGGAAAAGCTCGATTCAGCCCGCGAAGATAGACCGCCTTAAGAGGAGTATATAAGGAGAGCTTTGAGCAAGAAGCAAACCAGATCACAAACTTTCAGAGCACTTAGCACTTAGAGGCATTTACTCTTTTCTCGTTTTCACTAAATAGCCATGACTTAACCAGATAGACTTAGGCTAACCAGACTAGCGGACTCCTCAACAGCTCTTACAGCCGATTTCTTTTCTTGTTTTACACGCCAAACGAATTCAGAAATAAGATCTCTTTCGCCAACTTTTACGATTTCTATTTTCGCAACTTTTATCTCTATTGATTGTTCTCGTAGCGCCCAGAGATTCCTGACATTCAGGAAAGTCGGGTTAACTTGGCTTTCCTCCGCTTTTATTCATTAAAATCGACGGTGTGAATTTCTCGTTCCCAGTTTGGCCAGGAAGGAGGGGGTTACGGATCTATCTATCTCGCGAACTGCACACGCCGATCATGTCTACCGACATCACCAAAGATCAGCCAGCCAGACGGAACGCCCGGCCGACGCCAACGCTGAGAAGACTCCAGCTGGAGACGCCCGCAGTCACTGCTGATGCAAACACTGAGGCTTTGACAGATGAAGGAATTTACCTCCGGCCCGCACGGGCGTAACAACCGACAAACTGATAACCTAGCTCGCAAAACAGGTCGACACCTTAACTGAGGAGCAAACCGCTGATCAACCAAGACACGCCGCGTAAGAAGACTCGACTTCGCTCTCCCGAGCACGAAAAGATGCCCCAAAGAGCCCACTCCCCAGGAAACGGGCTCAGGACAGCAAACGACTCGAGAACCTTCCACTCCCAGCCACGGAAACAAGGAAAGCGACGCCGAAGCATCGATCTAGATATCAGCGACCAATCGGATCCTTCCGATGAAGACGCTGACATCCACCCCGTGAGGACCCGCCAGTCCGCCGGCAGACGGTATCCTTCGATAGGCCCATGACAGAAGAGGACGAAGAACTCTACTGGATGGAGTAGAAGAACTCGCGAAGATCAAACTCGATCTATCGCGACCAGCCGACAAACTCGAGGAACGCCAAGAATAGCGAGATCCATGATCTCCGCGAATCTCTAAAAAGACCGGGTCGCGGAAAGCGGAAATCGCAAATCCATCAGGCGACCAGTTCCACTCCCGAGATCGATAGACTTCGAGGAAGCACGGAAAACACCGCTCACCACCCGATCACGGAAACACGCATCTCGCACCCGTGGAAAATCAAAATCCCGCTTATGACGGTACAACGGATCCTAAGTCACACCCGCAGTCTTTCCAGATCGCAATGGGCAGGTGCAAACTCCCGGAGCACTAACGACGCAGGTCATTGTCTTCGCCGAAGCACCTCAAAGGCCATGCCGAGTGGTTCTCCGACTCAAAAGAACTCCATCGAAGCTTCCAACCGCCTCGGCGTTTTCAAACAATACTCCATGTTCATGGACAGAGAAACGTCCGACGGGATCTATGGAGTCAGCTCAGAAGGAGGACGAGTCACTCCGCGACTTCAAGGTTCAAGCTGGTGATGGCCAGAGTAACAGGCATCAGCGATAATGTCGCATCGACTCGGAGGAAAACTCTCTCGGTACAAGTCGGTTCCAAAGTGGACACTACCGAAAAGCCGCGACAATCCAGGATACTCTCCAAAAGGCAACGGACTTCATCATCATGGAAGAAGATATGAAGCTTCTATCGCAAGCACGGACCAATGAAAACGCCCTCAAAAGAAAACCTCTCGTAACGCACAAAAACGCCCATCACGGCGGGAAGACGCCTTCAGCGCAGCATAACTATGCCATCAACTCGAGCAAGGCAGAACCTCCGAAACACCTGGACCAGGAACCAGTACAAGGATAATTCCTACCGCGAGTTCCACGAAACCAGAGGTCACTCCACCGCGAACCGAAGGTTTCGGCGCTCGACTTCGCGAAAGCTCCTCACCGCTAACTATCAAAGGTCAAGAGTATAAAGGACTTGCTCCGACTCCGATCGCCTAAAGACCAACAAAACTGTCTCCGAGGACCGCTAATCAAAATCAATCGGGGAAAACGCTGAAGAAGACAGACGCACTAAGGGAACAACAGCAGCCGCCAGAGGGTAAACATGATCATCGGAGGATCACAGTTCTACCAAGACTCTGTCTCGCCGATAAAGCCTACGGGCGGAAAGCCGAGACAAGTTCCAACTGGTTCCCGGACAGCGATGTTCCTAACCACACGATCGCTGAGGAACAGAGACCGCCGGAATCGACAAACCTCATTGCGATCCTTTGGTAATCGACCTGGTAATCCAGGATCTCAAGTCGGCCGCATTCTCATCGATACAGAAGCACGGTCAACGCCATCTTCCACGACACCTCTACAGGATGAAGATCCCACTTGGGAAGTCGTCCCGAGCCAAAACTTTGACGGGTTTTGCGTCACTACCATGACCCCGGAGAATTAAACTCCCGGTCATGGCAAAGGAAGTAACAAAGATCGCCGAGTTTGCAGTAGTCGACAACCCGCCATCTACAACGCCATCATGGGAACCCCTTGGATCAACTCCATGAAGGCAGTACCATCCACATATCACCTCGGTATCAAATTTCCGACCAGAACCGCAGCCATCCGGGTAGTCGAAACAATCAAGATTCTGTTACCTAGCCGAAGTTCAAACTGCGAAAAGATCGAACGCCTGCGCCAACCCAAACGAAAGCAAAGGAATCACACAACATTCCCGAGGACTCAAAGAAAGATGATCCGAATCATCCGAACAGGCAACGATTCAAGACAGCGACAAAGCCTCTCGAGTCCACCGCCATAAAAGCAGACAGCTCGACTTCGCGACAAACCGCCGATCCAACCAGCACGATCGAACGGCAACGCCGAGGAGTAAAAGCGTTCGCGACAACTATCAGAACTACGATGGCTTGATCCTCGAAGAGGTACGTAGGGCAGCTCCTCGAAACCCGGGCGAAGTTCAGCTATCCCCTCACCAAAAGGGGACTGCGCGATACTCCTATACTCCCACAAAACGCCAAAAATCCGCGACATGTACTCGAACTTCAAATTTTAATAAATTCTTTCTATCTTTTATGCTCACTTAAACGATCAACGCCGGTAAAACGAAAATCATATCTTCAAAAGAAACGCGAGACGTCAGAATTCTTAAAAAGATAACAAAACTCGTGATATCCGCAAAAGACAGTCCACCTGCGACTTAAAATAACTCCGCCCGTCGATTGGCCCGACGGACTCACACAAGAAATGTTTCACTCAATACAAACTCGTAGTCAGACCTACAAGGTCCTCTTACATCCGATAAGGATATCATAGCTATACAAGAAACCCAAAATTTTGGTTTAGCTGCCCGGATAAACTCGAAGATAGCTCGATTCTTTAACACAAGTCATATAAGCCGGCGGCTAGTCGCTGACTTTAAACGAAAAGAATCAGGAAGAAATCACTAACAGGCAAAACGAAAGTCGATCAGTCATCGCACAGCCTTAAAGCTGAGAGTAAGCCTAGGTCTTGCCCTAAACCAGTCTTGCTGGATCTTGACATCTCACGACATAGTATCGTGATAATGAGATCCCAAACATGTCTCTTATCGCTACACTTAAAACGCCGCTAAAAGTAGCATATGGATCAGCGACAAAAAGAGTTGGGATCTGAAGTGACTACTCGCATCCTTCCCTCTACACTTGACGAAAGTATAAATAAAAAAGATGAAATCTCGCAAATTTTCATATTCATAAAGCCGCAAAGCGGCAGGATTCAAAGCCACCAACGGCCAGTCCCAAAACATAAGAATACAACCTCCAACGGTCGCAGAATAAAACTCTTAAAAACGGCCACACACGGCCAAAAAATACGATTCACAAAAGAAAATCAACGTTGAGAAATCCGGATGCGGAAATCCCAAATGAACTAGCAGGCTGGTCCACTTCCTCATTCACGCCTTGGCGTTACCACCACCCTCGGCGTTCTCATCGGCTCCGCCTCCACTCATATCCTCGAAACCTCGATAGGTTCCCATAGTCTTCGGACTCTTTCTACCGGAGGAACCAATGACTCAGCATGAGCACACTCGGCCATGAAATTCTTCATCTCAGCAATCTCGGAATCAAAGGAGAAATCCGGGTTCTGAGACTTGTAGAGGTTCTGACCGAACCCGACGCAGCGGAAATCACCAACAAACTCCTAAGCTTCTTTAAAACATTGAAACTCAGCAGCAAGCGATTCCGCCCGTCTCGCCACCTCAGCTGCGACCATCCTTTTCCTCTCATTTCGCCCGAGCGAGCTCGAGCATGAAGCTCAGCTTGCTTCGCTTTGCCTTTACCTCTTGTCGAACCGAAAGCTCGCCCGCTTCCATGGTCTTGAAGTTAGCAATCCTGGATTTGCGAGCTTCGAGTCAGCGCCTCGCTAAACACTCGTAGTCCCTGCATAAACTCAAGATCAGCAAAGCGTGCTTATATCTGATTGAGCGTAAGGTTAAGAAGTTGAAGGGCCAAACCTCGTTGACCGCGTTGGGAGCCCTCGGCAAAAACCGTTGTTTCTCCTCATCCTCCAGCGACTTCGTCAGTAACAAACTCGGAGGAAGGCAATCAAAGAAGTTGTTGGGAAGTGGAAAATCGCTGGCTCGCTTTTTCTGTTGGAGCAAAACTAGGGTTTTCTCCCAGCGGTGAAGGATCTTCGAGCCTTCCCCATCCTCGATTTCCTTCCCCTTGCGAGATCTCTGTCACGCCTCGGTAGGAACCGATGACCGGTTCGCATCATACGACGGACAGGATCTGGGACCGATAAAATCTTACGCGTCGAATCCGTTCGAGGTGAAGGACTTCAGAGCGGCCTTTGGCGAAGAAGATCTCTCTTGACAAAGAGATCACCGCAAATGCTAATAGGGTTGTTCCCTACAAAGCAAAACTTTTTGCTAAAACTTCGCACTTCGAACAGGTGAAATAGACAACAGGGTTTTCATCATTATTACCTCGGTTGAAGTTCCATGCTTGCGGAAATAGATGGAGGCAACTCTCCTCGACAGACTCACAATCTATTTGAATGAAGAAGAAGCGCTCCTGCCATGATTTGGGATTCGCAGTAGTCCCATGAATCACGGCCATGTCTTTCTTAGGCAGCATGGAGTAGTAACCGTCGCTCCCCGTCGGCCGAGTGCCCCAAAGACCGAAATCATCGGGACCAAGATCAATCCTGAGTTCATAGCTAGCAATCAGTGCGCCAAGCCAACTCTCAAGGCAGGAGCAGCTAAGCTGGCTGATCGAAGTTCAAGCGGTGAAGCGCGCGAACAATGGCACCAGGGATCGGGAACCACATCGGCGATGCGTAAAAGCTTAAGTAACATGTAAAGAAACCTTGCGGAGGATTCCTTGCACTCGCTACCAACGGAACTGAATTTGACTCTTCAGAACCTGGTAAAAATCTCGAAGAACCTTGAGATATTTACGAGAAACCGGCTTCGGCGCAAAAGGAGCACAGGGCTGCCTCAGAGGTCTCTCGAACAGGAGGGCGACCTGGCGCCCGGCGGCACCGTCATCGCGGGCGGCCTGGCGCCCGGCACCGACCTGGCGCCCGGCGGCACCGTCATCGCGGGCGGCCTGGCGCCGGCGGCACCGACCTGGCGCCCGGCGGCATCCGTCACCGAATTGACCAGGCGTCGGTCCGCTGCCCTCGCCCTGGTCTCGGTCCTATCATGCCGGTCGATCCCATCTTAGCTTGTTCGGATCAATCTACGCAAGTTTGGTACGATCACGGTTATTCTAGAACACCAATATCTCGACTATACAAGGAATTGGTTCCTTCGAAACACCGAAACCTTCAAAGACTGTTCTTTGAAAAACCGTAAAAGCCTAAGCGGCCGCGTGGCCAAAGCGTACTACGATTTTCGAAAAGAAGGATAACTATGACCGGTTTATCTTTATCCTCACATAAGAGATAAATGTCAAGTTTCCAGAAGATAAATGTCAAGTTTTCGATAAACACGAAGATGGGCGAAAATGGAAAAGCCGATTCAGCCAGCGAGATGGGCCGTCTTAAGAGGAGTATATAAGGAGAGCTTTGAGCAAGAAGCAAACCAGATCACAAACTTTGAGCACTTAGCGGCGATTTAGCGTTCTTTTACTGTTTTCACTAGCGAGCTGCGACTCAAGCTAGGATAGACTTAGGCGACCAAACTAGCGGACTCTCGACAGCTCTTACAGCCGATTTCTTTTCTTGTTGTACCTCGAAAGGAGAATTCAGAAATAAGATCTCTTTAAGCTCACCTTTTCACGATTCTATTTTCCAACTTTTATCTCTATTGATTGTTTAAGTGTGGCCCAGCAGATATCCGGACCTTCAGGAAAGTCGGGTTAACTTGGCTTTCCTCCGTTTTATTCATTAAAATCGGCGGATTGTGAATTTGGTTCCACACATGTCTGCTCGCCAAGCTGCCTCGGATGGCTCGATTCCTTTTGCATCCCTTCTATGCTAGATTCCATTCACCCAACTTTGTTGTTTAGCGGAAATACATCTGATCTAGGCGTCTGTCTTGCGAATCACCCAGCTCGTAATTTCGTGTAGACTTCATCAGCTAACTTATCCAAGTCAGCTCTGGTAGATTTAGGAATCGTATATCGATCGATGCAACATGTTGTTCATCGGTCGATGTGTGCTCTGCAGATTCTCGTGAAGCTTCTGCAAAGAGCCTCATCTGTCCGTCGATTTAAGTCATTTGCCTATCGATCGATGTGAGGTTGTACTCATCGATCGATCGATTGATGCAGCCTGATAATCGAGTTGGCGTTGGAACTTCTCAGCCTCGCTGCATAGTATCCATCGCGTAGTCGAGTTCCTCCACTTCTTTGTCTACTAGAAGTGTATGTCAACAAGTTTCCTCTCAAGCTGCTTTTAGGCGAGTCAATCCTCCAAAAGGATTGCAAGGTGCCGAGGTTCATATCTGCATCGCCTCATTGATAAAGCGGATAGATCTCTTCATCTCTTGGTGCAGATGCTTAGATCCCCTAGGTTGTGGAAGATAAGTTCACAGGTTTTGTTGAGTTTGCTGCTGAAATGATCTTACGCTTTCCTCAGTTCTTTCCGATATCGTAGAGAAACTCATCGACCTCACGTTTTGAGTAGATGGTCGATGGTGCAGGGTTCATGTCGTCGATGTGGATGTTACTCCGTCGTCGATATTGCACTATCTGTCGTGGTTACGGGTGTTGCGAAGATCTTCAAGTTTCAGCTCAAGGCGTTTAACCTTCTTGCTTAATGCCTGGTCTGCACTGAACATCCAGTTCATCTAAGCTGCGGCTTTAATGCGTAGCTTCTCTCCGTAGACCAGTGAACATCTCGTTGATCTCATCTTTGGTGTAGATTTCTTACCAAATCTCTTCTTAATAAATGAACTGGCGGCTCGGTAAACATATGTAGGCTTCGTCCATTGAAGTCCTTTGAAGCGGTTTCTTGATGTCGTCTTTAGAAACTCTAATGGCGTCATCATCTACTCCTCTAGTAAACCCTTTCGTCCCTGTAGACCCCATACTCATCTCTGCTCCCAAAAGAATCTTGAACTCCATATCAAAAGCTCTCTTTCGAATTCAGAACTCCTATCGATTAGATGTCATGTACTCCATATCGATCGATGTCCGTTGAAAATCTGGGTCCTCCGTGTTGAGATGATTATCCTCAGCTTCCTTTGGCTCGGCTATTGTCGACCTCCTGGTGCTGATGATGGTGGTCTGGTCCGTAGCGTTGCTGCTGGAATAGGTTTTGGGATCCGTTGGCTACGTAGAGCGTCTGCAATGTCCTCTGGATATGTGGAGTGTTAGTCCATCCATGGCGTGCAAAGCCTTTTGAATCCCTGAAAATACCAAACTCATCCGGGATTAAATTACCAAAATCAGGTACAGGTGAATTTGTTACCTGGAATGGTTTGAGGAATGTATCGGTCGATGGAACAGGTCCGGGATCGGTCGATGGTTGTTCAGGCCTATCGGTCAATTGTGATGGTGCCGTGTCGATCAATGAGACTTCCTCGGGTTGAGTGATGTATGTTGGCGTTGTGGTCTCGACCGCGAAGCTCTCGTGCTGGTAATCGCTTGCCCAGCTCCCGATTGAGTGGTCTCCGTCTCGCTTGTAGTTGACCGTGTTGTCGAACGATGCGAGGCAAGCAGTATCGATCGATGGGGAGAAGGTCCTATCGATCAATGTGTTGATTATAAGGTTGTGGTGGATAAGCCTATCTTCCTCTTCTGGAAGGTTGTGATACTCTATAGCTCTCTCCTCTTCGTAATCATCAATATACTCCTCAATGTGAGTAGTATCTACAGCATGTGGTGGGATGTAGTAGTCGTTCTCCCACTCGTTTACCTCAGAGTCACCGTCTGGAAACTCCTCCTCGATCTGGTTGAATCGCGAATCGATCGATGACCATGTATGTCTGTCGATCGATGTCTGTCGATCGATCGCGATAGTGCCACTATCGATCGATTCATCGTACTCCGTCTCGTATGCGTCTTGTGAATCGTATTCATCTCCACAATAGCAAACATCTACGAGGTCTGGGCCGTCTTGGATCTTCTCAGGAACCTTGATGACTCGTATCGGATCATAGTAGACCGTAGGATTGATCAGAGTTAGGCACAGTTTGTTTGTCTGAAGGTTGCAGACAGCTTCAACTATGGCTAGGACGGCTCTTCCAAGTAGCAAAGAAGTAGGTAGGGTTACCTTGACGTCCAAGACATGGAAGTCTACTGGAACTAGGTTTCATCCTATGTTAACCTCCAGGTTTCTGATGATGCCTCCAGATTTTTGCTGTAAACAATCCACGAAGATGAGTGATTCATCCGTGGGTTCTATCTTCAGACCTAGATGGTCTGCTATCACCTTGGGTAGGATGCTGACTCCAGATCCTGTGTCACATAGGGCACGTGGGAAATTGATCCCATGGACTGAGCAAGGAACAACGAACTTCCCTGGATCACCCTTCTTCTCAAGTTTGATCCTCCAGATCATGGTTTCTCTGACCTGATTGAACATCCTTCTGATATCTTCTTCTGTCTCCTTTGTCTCTCTGAAAAACATCCACAATCTGTGTGTGAAGTATGTTTCTTCGAACGGTTTCTCCTTAGGTATTCTTAGAACTCTCTTTCTGAAGCTTTCTAATTCTTTCTCGTTGATCACCCTTCTTCCCTGGATCACCATTCTTCTCAAGTTTGATCCTCCTGATCATGGTTTCTCTGACCTGATTGAACATCCTTCTGATATCTTCTTCTGTCTCCTTTGTCTCTCTGAAAAACATCCACAATCTGTGTGTGAAGTATGCTTCTTCGAACGGTTTCTCCTTAGGTATTCTTAGAACTCTCTTTCTGAAGCTTTCTAATTCTTTCTCGTTGACTCCCCTTTTAAGGTGCTTAGGAACCTTCTCTTTCCTTTTTCTGAGAGTACGGCCTTCAGTTTCTTGTTGTAACTCCATGGGTTCAAGGGTATCTGTGGGTTTCTTCAAGATAACTTCTGGTGGGATTTAGGAGGGTTTAGATTGCTCCCTGAGTGCAGTAAGTCGTGCAACATCTATCTTGGGAAGTTGCACTCGGCGTGTGATAACTGAATATCGATCGATAGGTTCTAGAGTATGTCGATTGATTTCGTTATCCTTCTGTCGATCGATGGAACATCCATTATGTCGATCGATTTTGTAAGGGCTGGGCGGATGTGGGTGCTCTGCTGCGAAATCCTTGTGAGTAAGTATCTTTACGGTGTTGCACTCGTGAGTGGATTCTTCAAGGTTCATCGTTCGATGCTCGTCTGAGTCCATCGTTCGATTTGAGTTGGCGTACATCGATCGATAGTCGTGTCCGGACATCGGTCGATATCAATGATTCCCGCCAATAATCATGGAACTTTCGATCTGGAAGTCTCCCTCTTGCAGCTTCTCATGCTTCACAACTCTCCAAAAATCGTCTTCTATGATAGCATTGACGTCGTGGCCAGTTGCTTCTTCTCCTGTCCCTTTTCCTAAGGCTTCATGCTTCTTAACAGCTTCTCCTGTCTGAATCACTTGAGTCTCTAGTTTCTTCACATAAGTGCTCAAAGCATCAAACTTTGTGTTCAAGGTGGTGTAGACAGCGTCGATCTTTCCATTGAAGTTCACCTCTAACTGCTGCTGGTTTTCAAGAACTTTGCTGAGCATGTCTTCTAGCTTTCCTTCTGGGGTTGGTGTGGGTGACTTCATGTAAGATGAGTTTCCATAACTCCTGTTGTTGTTGGGGTTGCTTCTGTTGAAGTTGCCTCTTTGTCCTGAGATGTTTCTGTTTCCTTGGTTTCCAGATCTCTGAAATCAAGTTCCATTGATCCAGTTGACTTGTGCTTTTACGTAGTCATCTTCTTCATCAGCTTCTGCATCCTCCACTGAGCAGATTTGCTTGTTTAGCAGCTTCTGAACATTGTCAAGTGTAGCATGCACCTCATTTATCTGTTCCTTTCCAAGGAATGCTACAGATCTTGCTTTTACAATTTTCTTCGTGATGTTGCTGGATGCTAAGTTGTCTATTAGCTTCACAACATTTTCAGGATTCCTTGTGGTGAAGTTGCCTTCACTTGCAGTATCCAGAGCCATCTGATATTTCAGCGATGCCTCAAGAAAGTGCAGAGCAGTTGCACCTTGTTGAATCCATGGTGTGGACAATCTCGCTGGTAAGACTTGAATCTGATCCAGGTGTCCTTGAATGACTCTCCAGGCTCCTGGTTGAATGTGGCAATTTTCCTCCTTAAGTCTTCAGCGCGCGCATCATCAAATAAGTTACGCAGAAATGCGTTTTTGATATCGCTCCAGGATGTAAGAGATCCTGGTGGTAGCTTCTTAAGCCACTGTAAAGCTTCTCCAGATAAAGAGTGCTTGAAGAGCTTACAGAGAAGGTAGTCCACGGAGACTCCATTGGCTTTGATAGCAGATATGAGATCCTCGAACCTCTCCAGATGGTCCATGGGATGCTCATTGGACAGCCCACAGTAGGGTGTCTGTCCCACAAGGGTTTAGTACTGCGGCTTGAGCTCGAAATCGCCTCTCTGAATAGCAGGGGAACGAATGGCTGATCTGTTGGTGTAGAACTGATCTGGATGGGTTGTAGTCAGCTAGTGTTCGAGCAGCCTCTCCTACAGGTTGAACAGCTCCTGTAGGTGCAGTTTCTGGCTCAGGGATTACTTCATTCTGAGCATTGAGCTTCTGACCTACTTCATTACGAAGGTGACCTTCTTGGTCACGCAAGTCTCCATTCTCATCTCGTGTGAGAATAATCGGCGCAACCATGACTCGCGGAACAGTATCGATCGATATATGGTTAAGGGTATCGATCGATGTCGGATGAAACGTGTCGGTCGACGGTGAAGTAGTGTCGGTCGACAGGAAGGTGCGAGTATCAGTCGACGAAGACGGTGTCTCGGTCGGCGATGAATGCGTCGGTATCGGTCGATGACGGTTGTTGATGTTGGTCGATGCGGAATGGATTCCTTGCGGATTGAACGTTCCAAGCTAGCAGGGTCTTCTGAGAACAAAAGTTGAGATGCCTTGTTACTTCTAGTACTGCTGGGCATGTACCTGAAAAGACAAGAAAAAATTTGTGTCAGAAAACAATTTAAAGTAAAAATAACCTAGACCTAATCAGATTAAATCTAATTGTATCAAAGCTCCCCGGCAACGGCGCCAAATTTGATATCACTCAAATGTTTATCCCTAAGAAGTGACTTTACTCTCTCAAATAGAGGTTCAGTTGTAGCACTTAGGGGTCGAATCCACAGAGAGCTAGTGTACAAATAAGATGCAATCTTAGTGACTATTCTAGGTTGAAAATGGTTTAAAGTAAATGCAGGTTTTTGAGTAATGGTAAGATTACTCAGTTGAAAGGTTTTGGGTTAAGACAATAAAGAAAAGTAGTTAGATTCAGGGTAGGTATTCAGGAATTCAGGATTATAAATACTATAAATGCTAACAAGTTACTTGCATGATATGTCAGAACTCAACACTATTAAATGAATCCATCAGCTCTCGCAATATTTAGACCATCTATTACTTAGATGCTAAATGGTGTTTGCGGTCAGCTATATCGCCGACAGTATCAATCGATTATTCGATAGGAATATCGACCGATATACCTCTAGCTACGTCGATAGATTACTCTATAGGAGTATCGATCGATACGGCTCTAAGCAGAACTTATGCGCGAGTTGATATTGTGCTCACCATGATCTTAGATCAGCTTTCGCTTGTCTCAAGAGGGTCATAGCATGTTTAGGATGTTATCCGGAATTATATTAAATGAATAATGCAATCCAAGTTCATGTTCTAGTTAGCTAATCTAGAAAAAGCATTAGTGAACAATCCTAACAATAAATATCACAACTATAGCAGATATAGGTTGGGGCTAATCCCTCATATCCTATTTAAACCCTAAATCTAACAAGTGAATCTACTCAGACATGGCTAAGTGATTTATAGTAACAAGGTAATAATAGGAGTTCATAGATTTATTAGAGGAATGAACACTTAAGTTCAAATCACAAATCTCTTTGGATCTTTCCTCTAGATCTAGAATCCTATAACCTTTGTTAAGAAGAACAAGTAAAGAATTAAGAACTGAATAGAACTTTATTGAGAACTTGCAAAGTAATGGAACAATGGTAAAAGAAATGTGTAGAAAAGATGGTGGTAAAAAGCTCTCCTTTGCCAAAAACACTTAGGCAAATATAAATATGAGTTCATTAGGTTAAAAACTCGTCAGGGGCAATCTTGTAAAAATGTGATGTCGTGGGCTTCAAGTTCGGCCAAGTCCAACTTGTCTTCTTTCGCCGCTCGATATCGATAGTACTGGATGTACATCGATCGATTATGATCTCGATGTATCGTCCTTTGGCAAATGTGTGTCGATCGATAGCACAGAATGTGCATCGATCGATGTGTAGCTCCGGATGTCGACCTCTGATCTGATCTCGGGTGAACTGTTCTTTAAGCTTCAAAAAGGCACCTAAACATCACTTTTTTCCAAAATGCTCCTGAGCCTGAAAACATACCTAATAGACTCCAAAACATAGATAATAGTAATAAAAATACTCATATACCATGGGTAAAAACGGGTAAAATCCATGGTATATCAATGACGAAGTCTCTGAGCTGCGCGAGGAGTTGGCGTCGACAAAACATGAGTTGACCTCGACAAAAACGGCGTTCACAGCTCGTATGACTGGACTCGAGAACTTCTTGGACGTTGTAGCGGCAACAAATCCGGAATGGGAGTCCATGTTCAGGACCATGCGACAACAAAATCCCATTACAGGCGAGTCATCCGGCACACATGACGAGGCGGATGTCTCGAGAAGGAGCGAGGAATTCTATGAGGCGATGAACAACCATTAGTTCTTTTTTTCGGTTGTTGTATTATAAAATTCAAAACTTATTTATATATTAAATATTTTCTTATTGATTTTTATTTTAAATTATAATTTTGTTAATAAATTAGATAATTTTAATTATTTTTTAATTATATTTGAAAAATTTAGTAAAATACATAACGAAGTAAATTCGTAGCTATTTTACGACTTCTTTACGTGGAAACTTTACGAGGAACTCACGAGGAAGCATTAACGAGTTCGTTACGAGGAAAAATTTTCGAGGTTTTTGCGTGTTGTTTACGAGGAAATTGTACGAGGTAATTACGAGGAAAGCTACCGAGCACTTTACGTGGAATGGTCCGTGGTCTTTCACGACGAATACTTTACTTCTTTATTACGAGAAAGCTACGAGCACTTCGTGGAATGTTCACGTGGTCTTTACGACGAATACTTTACTTCTTTATTACGAGGAAAGCTACGAGCACTTTACGTGGAATGTTCACGTGGTCTTCTGACGAATAATTTACTTCTTTATTACGAGGAAATATTTACCTCGCTAGTTTATTTAGGAATTGGCGAGGAATCTTCGGCAATTTGATTTAACGATAACGACGAAGCCTCTTTCCTCGCTAATTCCTCGTAATGTCTCATTTACGAGGAAAGAACGACGAAAATGACCGTCGTTAAGCTTGTGTTTTCTTGTAGTGAGCATCATTTTTTTCTCATCTTGTATTTAAAAAATTTTACTTTATCATTTATACTTTAATCTTCTGCAAAATTTGGAATATTATCATTTGAGTTTGAAATATTTATTGGAAGCTCTGCAAATATGACCTAACACTTGGAGTCAAATGCAAAAATAACCTTTTTCATTATTTTCATTTATCCTCTATTCACCCCATAAGTTTATGTTATTCACGAAAATGTCGTTATTTTTTCGGAAAATAATTATTTTACTCAATCATCCTCATTTTCATCAAATATTTACAACCACCATGAACAATCAATTTCAAGCTCTAAATACACCTAAAAGTAGAGATATATTCTTCCCATCCTAATTTTTATCTACAATCAATTTCAAGCTCTAAACCATTTCTCTTTCACTTTCTCACTAATTTCATCCCAAACCCCAATATTTTTATTACAAAATTTGTGAGCTTACTGAGGTCACTCAAGTTCTAGATTCTTGGTCAATAACGAGTGAGTATCTTTCTTGGTGAAGTTCTGTGTGTCTGGATAATCTAAGAAAGATAGCTCACGGGTTCTAAGTATGATATTCGATTTTTTCAGATCTATTCGCGAAGAAGACTTCTCTAGAAGTATTTTCGATAGAGAAGACTTCTAGAGAAGTTTTCTGGTAGCTTTCTGGTTAATGTTAAGTTAGTTTTGCAATTGACTATATTTTGTGTTTTTCGTAGAAGACTTATCTAGAAGTCTTCTAACTTTTCTTTCTAACAAAAAGTATAGAGAAGTCTTGTCTGATAAGTATGAAAATCCCTATTTCTATATATACTCTACACGCAAGGCAAGATGGAGGGATATGTGTGACTCCAATATATTGAATAAAAGTTGTTAAAATTAAGTGTGTGAAAGTGGTTTTGTCAAGACATTTGCTAGCTGATCTGGCGTTGATACATGGGAGACTCTGAGAGCACCATATTAATGTGATTGCGTATAAAATGTTTATCAAGCGCAACATATTTCATTAACGAGTGGAAGACTGGGTTAGAGAAGAGATATGTGGTGCCAACATTGTCACAGTAGATCACCAAAGCTGTTGGTAAATAAATGCCAAGTTATGTGAGTAGAGAACAAACCCATCAAAGTTCTGATGCAGTATTGGCGACGGCTCTGTCCACAGAATAGGTGTAGAATCGAAGTAGATTAAGTATCCGTTTGTGGAAACATTATCATCCGTTTGAGAATGCATGTAGAGTGAAAGGTGAGTCTATGTGAAGAAGTATACCGTGTGTTGATATTCCAGATAGGTATCACATAACTCTTTTTGCTGCTTGCCGGTGATCATATGTAGGTCAGTTGTGACAGTTTGTTGACAGCATAAGCAATGTATGGGCGTGTGAAATCCAAGTATTGGAAGCTGCCTACAACCATCCAATAATCCTTGGGGTCTGTGAGAGGAGAACCTGAATTCAGAGTCAACTTAGGCTGTGGTGTCACTGGTGTGGAGACTGGTTTTGACTCTTCTATTTTTGTATTGACGAGAAGGTCAATCATATATTTGCGTTGCATGAGATGTAGTCCCAAAGCTGTTATTGTTGACACTATTCCAATAAAGTAAGAGGTTGAACCGAAATCCTTGATTGAGAACCATGATGCTAGAGTCGTGATAATCTGATTGACGAACAGCTTGTTTTCCTCGTGACAACAATATCATCTACGTACACCAATATATAGACTTGCTGATTTTCTTTCTTGAAGACAAAAAGGGACCTGTCTGCTACCGAGTTCTGAAAACTAGCAGCAAGTAGAGTCTGTCGCAGCTCTTCACACCAAGCACTGATTGCCTGTTTCAGACCGTAGAGAGCCTTTCATAGCCGACATACATGGTGATGTCGATCTTGACCAATAAATCCAGGTGTCAGAGAAACGTAGATCTCATCTTGTAAGGTTGCTTGGAGGAATGCGTTATTGACATCAAGTTGTCCTATTGACAAATCATTACCCACAACATGTTCGAGCACAAGGCGTACTGCCGTGGATTTGATTACGCTGATCGAGTGAGGGAGTATCTGAGAAATACACATGTTGTTGAATGATCATATCCAGTTTAGTCTTTGTGTATGGACGAAGCCAAGGGAAACAAAGACAGCCAAAAACTCTGAGTTTGAGAAATTTGGTTGCTGTCCAAATAGCTTCTCATATGGAGATACATTTTTGAGGACCTCTGTTGGCATGCGGATTATGAGATATAATGCAGCAGAGAATGCGTATGGCCCGTACTCCTTGGGAACGCCAGATCGCTGAGTAATGTCAACCTGGCCTCGACTATATGACGATGGGAGATGCTATTGGCTGTGAGAAGGGCCGGCCTTGAGATTTTGGGGGCTGCAGACGAGTCAAGAAGGAAATGATCGTATACCAACAAAATACCCACCGTTTTCTGGGAATAAATTGATAATCTCTGTTGAAAATATATTTTCCTGACTTTTGATTTCTTTTTTAGGGGATCGAGCCATGTGTATCTGGATTAATGATAAAAACAGATGAGATAGTATTCGTAATGATTTTTTGAGAGAAGGGGCGAAATCCAAACGTCTGAAAAGACATATTGGGGAGGCTTTTGAGATTGGATAGTGTTTGTGTAAAAGGGTAACTTGTGTGTTTTATTGATAAGGCAATCAGAATAAGACTGAGTTTCTGTTTGAAATCTGAGACATGTAAAAAAACTTGCAAAACAATAGAGTTTAAAATAGGAGAAGATGGGTGGCCAAGACGTGAGTTCCATGAAGAAAGTGTGGTTTTTGGTGATGGTCATGCGTAGAGGTTGAGGATAGGAGATGGAAGTGGCCACTCGTAGAGCTCATTTTTAGTTTTGCCTTGGAGCGAGATCCTTCACCTGAAAATGAGCCGAATTCAATAGATGCCTAGTTAGAATTGCATAACCGGTAAACAGAAACAAGATTCTTATGGAAGTTTGGAACAAATAAAACACCAGTTAAGGCTAGAGAGTATGAAGGAGTAGATAGAGAGTGGCAGCTAAAGATTTTTAATTTTAGGAGACAGAGATGTTGATGACAAGCATGAACTACACATTGAAGAGGCACTTTAAATCGATGATCAAAATACTTTCAAAATCTCAGAAATATTTGTACTTTATTCTTACAGAACATCATGTAAAAAAAGATATAACTAAAGTTCAGATTTTTCTGCCCTGTATTCCACAAAGACAAACGAAAGCAATTATGGAAGTTTTGTTTGTTGTCACTGGTTCTTGTTTTATTTTTGGTGTTTCGCAGCTTGAAGATCTTTGTACCAGCCATGGTACTAGCGCTTGTTGTTCTTGTTCCAATGAATGTACCAAGTGGAACACTTTTCTTCTTGAAGAAGGAACTTGTGGTCAGAAATGTCGATAAGCTACCCGTAGTCCTATCAAATGTTTGGTCTAAATCCTCAAAGTGAGCTAAGTTCTGATTTAATGATTTCCACTGGCTAAGATTAACATTTTTATATGTGCGTTTCTGTTTAGGTTCTTCCACATTGGAGTAGAGTACATTTTCACGCTGTCGGTATAAACAAAATATGATGTGAAAGCTTTTTATTGGTTATCCCTTTAGTGGTGAACCCAAGAACCACTCATGTTTTAAGTTGTCACAGAAAAAGTTTGTGCTTTTAATGATCATATTTTGAAAGTTCGGAATTTTTATGACCATTTTCCCTTTCCTTAAATGTCTCATACAATAGACAAATGACAAGAAACATGAGAAGATAATGATAATTCCATAGCTTCATTACAGTTATAGCACCTAAAAAACTTCATTCTTCAAGGAAAATTTGAATCTCCAATCCGAGCATCACTGATAGAACTGTGTGTGTACTGGGAGGCAAAATCACCCATGCTTGAGAGGCAAAATCTAGGCGTCCGAGGCAAAGGTAAAGTGGTTGTCCAATCAGTGAGCATCAATATGATCGCTGGCAACGTTGGACGGTCTGAAGGATCTTCTTGAATACATAACAATGCAATATGGATGCATCTAAATGCTTCATGATTTTGATAACTTTCTCCCATTGCCGGATCCACTAGTTTTAATGGTGACTCGTTTCTCCAAAGCCTCCAAGCCTAACAATAACAGATGTGACCAATTAAGTTAACATCCGTTAGTTTAATCATACACATGTAAACTGAAAGATCATAGACTCACATGTATGACCAAATTGCTATCAGTATCATCAATATGGTAGAAGCTGCTATTCATTTTGCCACTTATTATCTCAAGAACCAATACTCCAAAGCTATATACATCAGATTTCATAGAAAAATGGCCACGCATTGCATACTCTGGGGACATATAACCACTGCAACATAAAGAAACAGGTTTAAAACTACAAAGCAATCATAATAGTAGCTTCAAAAGTTATTAAGAGAAAATGTTTACTATGTTCCAACGATTGTTTTTGTGTTGGCTTTACTTTGGTCAGCTCCAAAACTCCTCGCCGTGCCAAAATCTGCGATTTTTGGGTTCATATCGGCATCTAAGAGAATGTTACCCGCTTTGAGATCACGGTGTATGATTGTAGGATGTGAATCATAATGAAGATATTGAAACCCCCGAGCAATCCCTTTAATAATGTTGTACCGCATTGTCCAGTCCAGTTCACCTTTCTTTGTGGGGTCTACACATGGCATAAATATTGTTCCATTAGCTACAAAAAGAAACTCTTTGCAACTTTTATGTATTGACTAATTTCATATAATACCGAATAGAAAATAGTCAAGGCTTTTGTTGGGTACAAACTCGTAGACAAGTATCTTTTCTTCTCCTTCCACACAAAATCCAAGAAGTCTAACTAGATTCCTATGCTGAAGCTTTGTGCCAAGAAGAGCCTCGTTCTTGAACTCTTTTACGCCTTGTCTAGATGTTTTTGACAGCCTCTTCACCGCTACTTCAGTTCCACTTGAAAGCTTTCCCTACAAAACTCAAAAATGTTTATTTGTTGAGTACATACAAGTAGCAATCCATACAGAGAAAGAACTAGTTACCCTATAAACTTCACCAAATCCACCTTGCCCTATCATGTTACTGCCCGAAAACTTAGAAGTTGCAGCTTCAATCGTCTTAAATTTGAATTGTAGTGAATTCAGCGGTATGATATCATCACCAGCTGCAAAAACAATGCGAAACATCTTCCTCAACATCCAATATTTGTAACTTCTGGTAGTTTAATAAAGAGGAACCAACAAACCTTGAACTGTAACTGTTTGGTATGCTTTACTTCTCCTCCACACCATGAATCCTACCGCAAGTAGTGCCAAGATAACGACCATAGGGACAATAATTGCCTCAATAGTTCCCATCGAAAGTATTTTTCCATCTGCATAAGCCGTGATCACCAACAATTATTGCAAATTAATGATCCAGTTACACTTTTCACCCATATTTTTGTTACAAAAACATATGAAAATTTTTACCTTTGCCAGTTTTACTAGCCAGATCGCTTACTGGAGGAGTCAAAGAAAGAGGTGGCTGAGGTAAAGACTGCGGTTGAGGCGGTGGCAATGTGACATTCTCAAAAGCTCCAGCAAAAGGATGCACATCCCACCGGATAAAGCAACTCGGTCTTGTAATAGAACCACCTTGTTTATCACGACAACATAACTTATAATTATCAAGATTGGTCCTAAGACATAACCCACAGTACCCTGGAGGAAGTTCAGGTGTACATTGCATCATCGCGTACATAGTTAGGGAAGCTGTCAAGGTAGCAACACCAGCTGCATAATACTTATGTTCATGATCCCTCGAGGGAGCTTCAGTTATGGTACGTTCCATTAAGTCTTCACCGATTCTGTCGAATACTGTTACATTAGAGTTGAGATCTCCTGTTTCGTACAGAGCTTGAGACGGTCCAGTATCGTATGATTCAGAGAAGGAAACGTTGGAATAACGTACCATACAAGAATCTGGCCATGTATAAGCTTCTGTCTGGTTAGGACAGCTTTTGAACAGGGTGTCTGATGCAGCTTTGATGCAATCTGAACAAGTCCCTGGTTTAGTTCCAGGGATGCACATGCCAATGATGAATACTCTGTTGGGGCTTTCACCGTTTGAGGAGCTGAAGAAGCCTTTGTGAGATGTGACATGAGCAGCAAGAGAAGAGAGGACTTGACGACGGTTTAAGTCGTAAGTAGAATTGGGTTTAAAGAATCCATTGAAGCAGATTTCTTGTGCTGAAGCAGAATCTAAGGTTATGAGGGAAAACAAGAAAATTGGTAAAAATGAAATCTTGAGCTTCATCCTCTAGAAAAACAGAATTAAATGCTTTGTGTTTTGAATTTAGACTGTTAGAAGTTGGAGAAGTTCAACTAATACTGTGTGGATTTTTTTCTGAAGATTTATGCATTGATAAAATGACAGATTCGTTGACTCCTATCGAACCCTACAAGTTGGTCAAAAAAAAGGCAAGACAGAGAGAGAGTGAGACCTCGCACGCGGAAATAAATGATAATAAGGATCAAAGCACTGATATGGACTCATACACTCTATCCTGCATGAAGAACAGATAAGAGGTAGTTTAGAAAACTAAGCAATCACATGGGAAATGGTCTCAATACTCTCTGTTATTATAATACCAGTCTCGCATAAAATCACTCAGAAAGAGGAAAGCCATGGGATTCATACACTTTAGAATTAGAAAAAACAGAACCAAAGGCTTGTGTTTATATTAGGGCTCGCACGGACCGAATATCCGGATTTTCGAAAGTATTTATGATCCACTTTTGTTTCACTCTAAGATTGGATTTATTTTGACATCTATCTTATTAAAGTTGAAGTACCCATTAATAATATTTGGAAACATGGATAACCTTTTAAAAGAGAATTGTTTGGAAACAAGAATAGTAGTACAAGTGTTTTCTTTTATTTACACATTTAGTCATTGTATTTACAATAATTATTCCTAACTTTTTCCTAATATTTACATTGAAATGCCACTGGTCTTAAATACTAAACCAGCCTAATTAATTTGCCACTGGCCTTAAATACTAAACCAGCCTAATTAATTTGACAGAATTAATTAACCTTAAATAACATATTACAAAACCAACTGAACTTAAAATAACGTGTTTCAATGATTTTCTTCTCCAGATTCATGGGTTGTTGGTAGATGTAAATTATTTTGTCAAAGTTGTCACTTTATAAAGAAAGAATTCATCTTTCGTTCTTATATGTAGGTTGAGTGTGAATGAGTAGCACAATAAATGAGAGTTTGTTCTTATCTGTTGAAAGAGTTGACCTTCGTAGATTCGTGTAAAGTTTGTCTGATTTTAAATGATCTTTTAGATGTGTAATGTAGGCCTGGAACTTATATCCGGGATCCGGACCCGATCCGAGATCGAATCCGGATCCGCTCCGAAAATTCAGATATCCGGAGGGGTCGAATCCGAATCCGGATAGTAAAATGTTGAATCCGTCGAAGCCGAATCTGGATCCGGATATCTTGATTTTTTAGTCTGGATATTCGGATTCGTAATTTTTATTAATAATTAATTTAAAATAGTAATATATATATATATGTAAAAACTAATTTTATTTATTATATTTTTATTTTTGGAATAGTATATATAATTTTTATATAAATTTGGTTATAATATACATAGAAATAATTAAAACATTATATAAATTTTTATTTTTAAAATTATTTTTTATTTATTTAAAGGTTCGAGATCCGGATATCCGCCGGATATTACAATTTTTAGAAGAATATCCGACATCCGGATATCCGAGAACCCCGGATCCGGATAAGGATAGTAAAATCATGGATCTGCCGGATAAGGATCCAGATTCGGATACCTTAAAATTCTCCGGATACCCGATCCGTTCTACCCCTAGTGTAATGTTTACCTTTATCTGTTTAGACTCTTAGAAAGTTCTTACATGCAGTTTGGGCGTGAATGAGTAGCAAAACCTATCACATATGGGTTATTTTTCTTATAATAATTTTCCTAATATTTATAACATGGTTAGTGAAAAATTGTAATCTTTTACTTATCACAAGAAAATCTAATATATAAACAAAAGAAATTAGAATATTCCAATACTAATAGAAACTATGAAGGCGATTGGTTGGACTGTAGTTGTAGAAAATTTACTGTAAAATTTAGTCTGTAGAATTTTTTAATGTAGTTGTATCTAATGTAGCTATAGGAATTAATTGAGAAAGAGAATAAAAAGAAAAGATATTCCTACGACAATATTTTTTGGTTTTAGAAAACAAGGCTCCTCTAACCATTTTAAAATTTTTTTGACTTTAGCTTTAAAAACTACATAAAGTATGATTGGTAATTTATTTGGTCGTAGAGAGAAATTAAAGCTAAAGTCATTAGTTAAAGCCCAACCAATCACCCCATATATTTACAAACACGGTATTATATATAATAATTAATAATATAATCGATAATAGAAAATGGAAATAACTTGGATACATTTTCTAAACCTTATACATACAGTTTGTATATTATATGTACTTTCTAAAACTTATACCATACACTTTGTATATTCTGTAAATACCTTTTCTAAACCTTATACATACAATTTTTATATTCTGCAAATAGGAAATGAAAATACATTTTGTTTGCATTTTTTTTTGACGTCTATAACTTCATACTCATGAGTTATATTTTTGGATATTTTCTTTGTTTTAGCGAATAGATATAATTGATCAACAAAATATTGTTTATGGTACTATAGTCTACTCCTAATTATTTATTACAAATAACTAAAACTTTACAAACTCATGTACATAATCAATTTTAGAAAATTATATTAAATAAAAATGGCTGTTTTCATATGTTATATAACTATATGCCTAGGTCAATGAATAAAATATGTAACCCAAAATCTGAACTGACCCGACCGAAAAACCCGGTCCGGAATGTAAAAAAAATACTCAAATGTCCAAATTAGTATGCAATATAAATATTTGAAACATACAATTTGTACTTTAAATATTCAATTTCATATTTATTTTTATATGATATCTAAAGATAAATATCTAAATTTTTTAATAAGTATCTTTAATAATCAATTCTACATAAATAAGTGTATATATTTTTATGTTTGCTTTTAAATTTTAGATTTTACTTTGGTTTATCCGAACCAATCCGATATAACGCGAATCCAAACAGTATATAGTTACTTATGAGTTTTAGGATATGATACAATATAGAACCGTAACCAATATGTTTTATCCGAACCCGACCCGTATTTACAAATTTACTAGAATGGAAAATAAAGTGTGATACAAATTAGAACCAAAACCGAAAAACCCGACACGAACGCCCAGGACTATAAATACCAATGTAAATTAAATATTCGTGTATATATATATAAACGACTATTTCAATTGACGATTAGATATAATAAATAAAATTACTATAAGCTACAACAAGTTTTGTGTATAAATGTTATATTAAATTAATATTTAATACCAATAAATGTCAAAAATACATTCCAAAAACTATATAAAATATTGATATATATATAAATATAAAAAATATCTGCGGGGACGCGCGGATTAAAATCTAGTTGTTCTTATATTGGATGTCTGAGTATCGAGTAAAATATGTATTTTTAACTAGACAATTGATTTGATTCGTAAGAACAAATAATTAATTTAAATTTTGCTTTTTAGAAAACAAAAACTTTTAAACGGAAAAATATTTTATTATAAAAATAAACTTTTGTCATATCTTAAAACTGTAATAGCTAAATAATGAATTTATTAAATATAAATATTGTAAAATTTTGTATAGGTAAAAGTATAATAAAATATTGTATCATAAAAGATTACCAAGAACCGATATTATTTTATCATAACAATTTATATACATATATATAATTATTTATACGTACATATATATATATATATACATATATCGGAATGAGTCGTATATTCATTTTTAAAGTCTTTAGTATTTATGATTTGTTTTATTTTAACGGATGTTATTTATTAATATTTGCTGTGATTTATAGAGAATATCTAGAAATTTTGGATCAAAATGGATAGGGAAACAAATCAAAATTTACAGATGTTTTGACATATTAGAAATTAAAAGGCAAAACTTCAAACTGCGTATTTTAAATGATTGTTCACAAAAAAAAAAGAAAGATTGTTGACAAACAAATACATCAAAAGAAGGCCATGTGGGTTTTGTCTGCATATGTTCTTTAACGGAACCAAGAGACATAGGTTGAGAAGATAAGGCCTTGACTTTGACTCTCTGACAAACCGTAAAAGCTGTTCAAATGATCAAAGCTACTACAGTGTGAAATGGCCTATACAACAACCAAAAAACGTGTCGGAAACATAAAGTTAAGAAGTTAAGTCCTTAACGGAGCCAAGAGACCAAATGTAACACACTGATGCAAGTAATGGTCTTCAAGGGTCAAATGGCTAACGGATAAGGACTAGAAGTGGCAAAGTAACCTTAGTAAAGTAGGGGTTACTCTAAAAGTAACCATGGTTTAGTTAGATAACTATTATGCTTTGCCTTTATATTCTTTGGGAAGGTGAGAGTTTCAAAAAAAAAAAAAAAATATTCTTTGGGAAGGTGAGAGAGGAGAGTCATCACGAAAGAGAGTGGTCAAACCAGGGGGAGAGGAGAGACTCCATGATTAAAATCTCAAGCTATGTAACCTGTTCTATCATCAACAGAATCAGTATCTCAGCTTTATATATGTTTTGATCCGACTTGATACGTGAAACGAATCACACACGTCCCCTAGATCCACAGTTTCTAAAAGTTTGACACCACACCAGCACATATTTTGCCACATCGTTACCAATTGCTGCATCAAACAATAGATAAAAAAAATTGTTATTAGATCGACCACTCCGCTCCACACAGTTCATAATACTAGCGGTTGGTCCTCTATTGCATCCTATAGTCTCAAAGCTTTGTACAAGAACTCACAAGTTATCGAGAACAAACTCTTTATTGCTTAAGAAAACTAGCTCAAAAACTTTAAGCCTCTCACAATCTCTCACCCCACAATATCTCTTATAGCCATCTTTATATATAGATGCTTACTTATCATAATCCTATGAGTAATCACATAAATAGATATTCCTAAACTCATCATCATTATCTCTTTATATTCTCAACACAACTAGGATTAGGATTACTTCTTCCTTAAGCTTCTTCCAAGCTTGCTCCAACATTCTCCCCTTTAAGCTTGAAATCTTCTCTCTTCACTTCATGCACACCGATAAGCTTTCTCATCTCTCTATACTTGATTCGCGCAAGTGCCTTTGTTAATATGTCCGCTTTCTGCTCATTCCCGGGGATATGCTAGACTGTAATCAATCCTTTCTCCACACACTCTCTAATAAAATGATACCGTGTGTATATGTGCTTACTTCGACCGTGGAACACTGGATTTCTCGTGAGAGCTATAGCTGAAAGGTTATCTATTCGAATCACTGCTCTTTCGTCTGAAGCACCCATGATCTCCGCAAGGTTAAACCATAGGAGGTGCTTCCCTTCAAGTACCTAAGACATTGCACGCCATGAGATTCTCTAGGACTCTGCATGTATCAGCTTAATACTCCAACGCAGAAAGATAAGTCAGGTCTCGTATGAAGTAGATAACAAAAACATCCCACCGTCTTTCGATAGCTTGTTGCCTCAATTTCCCTTTTTTCTTCCGACTTTGAAAGCTTAAGACCATCATCCATGGGTATCTGCACAGGGTTGAAGTCCTTCATTCTCGTTTCCTCTAAAATCTTCGTTGCATATCAACCTTGACTGAGCGTTATCCCTTTGTTATGTTGACAAACCTCGATCCCTCATCTCCTTCTAGAGGAAACTTTCCTAGATCCCTCATCTCAAACTTCCTTGCCATCTCCTTCTTAAAATCATTCACCACGTTCATGTTTGTGCTTGTAACAAACAACTCATCAACATAAACTGCGATCACAAGAAGATTTCCGTTCACGACTTTGTGATAAACCGAAGGCTCCTTTAGACAGCGTATGAACTTTAGCTCGACCAGGATCTTGTTTAACTTATCATTCCACTTGGGGCTTGCTTTAGGCCGTACAACGCCTTGTTCAATCGGTACACTTTTCCTTCGCTGCCTTTAATCTCGAAACCCTCCGGTTGCGTGACATACACAGTTTCCTTCAAGTCACCATGTAAGAAAGCCGTTTTAACATCTAGATGATGTATTTCCCATCCGTGAGAAGCTGCAAGACTGATTAGTAACCAAATGCTCTCTATTCTTGCCACCGGAGCGAAGACTTCTTCATAATCAACCCCATATTGTTGCACATAACCCTTTTCCACAAGTCGAGCCTTGTACTTATTAATGCTTCCATCTGAGTTTCTCTTAAGTTTGAATACCCACTTCAGACCTATAAGCTTCACACCGTGTAGAAGATCAACAAGAGTCCAGCATTTGGATTTAGTAATGGAAAGAATCTCATCCTCACAGGCACATATCCATTCTTCATGCTCCTTTGCTTCTTCAAAGTCGTACGGTTTATTGTTCACACACATCAACAGACGCTCCCCTTCTTCTTCTGCAACCAATACATAATCGTCAAGATACTTTGGTTTAGAGGTCTGTCTTTGAGATCTTCTCAACTCTACTTGTTATTCTTGGTCAGGGTCTTCATCGCTTTATTCTTCATCATCAACAATGGTTGTCTCACTGTTGGTAATGGCAGGTTTGTTGTTTCCTTCTTTATTCTCTTCGCTACTTGACTCTTCTCCTAAAATCCCATGATTCCCGAAGACTCCAATTGTGATCTCAAACTCTCCAACTCTGTTTTTCTCTTTCTCATCAAGACACCAGTTCCATCCCTTAGTCTCGTCAAAGACTACATCACGGCTTATTACTACACACTGTGACTGTGGATCAAACAAACGGTACGACTTAGACCCTGGTTCTGTCCCGAGGTGAACTAACATTCGAGATCTGTCGTCCAACTTCTTTAAGTACTTTGAATCAACCTTTGCATAGCCTATACATCCAAAGACCCTGAGATGTCCAATATTAGGATTCCTTCCATGAAAGATCTCTTATGGCGTCTTATCTTTAAGAGCTCTCGTAGCTATTCTGTTCAACAGATAGGTAGAATGTCTGATTGCCTCTCCCCACATATAATTTGGCATAAACATATGCTTAAGAATGCTGCGAGCCATCTCCATTAAGGTTCTATTCCGTCTTTCGACTACTCCATTTTGTTGAGGAGTATATGGAGCAGTGAGATGACATTTAATTCCTGACTTGTTACAGAATGTATTGAATTCATGCGAAGTGAATTCACCTCCTCGATCTGTTCTGAACGTCTGAATGTGCTCTCCCGTCTCTTGCTCCACTAGATTCTTGACGATTTTAAACTTGTTGAATGCATCTCCTTTATCCTTAAGCAACACTGTTCACATGTATCTCAAACAATCATCAATAAGTACGAATACATATTTGTTTCCTGCGTTTGTACTCGGCTTGATAGGACCACACATGTCACCATGGATCAGCTCAAGTCTCTTGTTAGCTCTATACGCCGTGGACTGTGGGAATGATTGTCGTGCCTGTTTACCCAAAAGACACGAGCCACATACCTTCTTCACGATCTATATTCTTGGCATTCCTATAACCAGTTCTCGTTGCACCATAGACTTCACTGTCTCCAAGTTTATGTGTCCCAATCTTGCATGCCACTTGGTTGAATCACTTCTTGTCGTGGATAGGAGTGATAAGTCTTCTTTGATTCCCATACGGACTTTATATAGTCGATTTTTAGATCTTACTGCTTTAGCTATCAACTTTCCATCTCGATCATGCATAATAAGATCCTCTCCTTTCATCCTTATGCCACAGCCTGCCTCAGTTGCCTGTCCGAGACTGATTATATTAATTTTGGCGCTCGGGAATGAAGTAGACGTCTGTGATCTTCCTTGGCTCTCTGTTTCTGTCTATGAACTCGATTGATCCCTTGCCTTTGATGTCGATTTTGGAGTTATCACCAAATCTGACCTTTCCTGAAACAGAGTTGTCTAAACTCGAGAAGTATCTTTGATCACCACTCATATGGTTGCTAGCTCCATTATCGAGCTACCAGATATTTTCATCACCTTCTCTAGCTTCGTAATTGCTCAGTACAACTTTCTCTTTGTTTAGATAAACGATCTCATGTATCATTAGCTCATCTGCCTCTTGCGTTGATGTATTCTCGTTCTCTTGTGTTTCTTGTAGCTTAAGCAATCGATCTGGACATTCGTATGTAACATGTCCCGTCTTGTCACATTGAAAACAGGTGAGTCTTGATGCATCTCTTGTTCCGTTGAATCGACCGCGACCCCGTCCCCTGTTATAGAAGCGTCCTCCACGACCCCTGCCTCTATAATTGTAATTGAAATCGCGTGTCCGTTGTTGTTGTTGTTCCATGTTTGCATACATCAGTTTACTTTGGTCCTCTTGATTGTCTTCTTCCTCGAACACACGCTCCTCATATGCTTTTAATCCTCCTATAATTTCCTCAAAGCTTGTGGTTTTGAGGTCTATAACTTATTCTAATGAAGCCACGATGTGTATGTATTTCTTCCGAGGCAAGCACTTAAGAAACTTCTTTACAAGGATTGCTTCTTTGATCTCTTCTCCTAGCGCCATTGATTTTTAAGATATTTATGATATCTTTCCAACAAATTTATCAATTTTTTCGGTATCCTTCATCTTCAGTCGATCAAAGTCCGCCATTAAGGTCTGCAATCTTGCTTCTTTGACTCGCTCAGCACCCACATGCCTAGTTCGAATGGCCTCCCATACCTTCTTAGCCGTGTTTAGGTCTCCGACCTGTAATATCATCGCCTCAGATATAGACTGAAATATGAGAGCTATCGCCATATTACTCTTCTCATCATCTTCTACCTCTGTTTCGACGACTTCCCATACCTTATGTACCTTGAGTAAGATTTTCATCCTCATGTCCCATACGGTATAGTTAGTCGAAGTAAAGATTGGACACTTGATGGAGGATGAACCGCCCTCCTTCAGTTTTGCGACTACAATATCTCCCATAACTTATAACCCTCGCTCTGATACCAAATATAGTCTCAAAGCTTTGTATATGAACTCACAAGTTATCAAGAACTAACTCTTTATTGCTTAAGAAAACTTGCTCAAAAACTTAAGCCTCTGAAATCTCTCACCCCACAATGTCTCTTATGGCCATCTTTATATATAAATGCTTACTTATCCTAATCCTATGAGTAATCACATAAATAGATATTCCTAAACTCATCATCATTATCTCTATGTATTCTCAACACAACTAGGATTAGGATTACTTCTTCCTTAAGCTTCTTTCAAGCTTACTCCAACACATCCATTGTTAGATCATAAACATATTGACAAGCTTAATATGACAGCTTCATTAAAACAAATATGTTGGTGTCAAAATCGGTCACGACGGAATCAATGACTGAAAGTCTCTAGAAAGTATTTCTTGAAACAAAAAGTCTCGGATAATTTGAAAAGAAGTTATACGAGATTTTCTCAAATTAAAATATCCACTCTCTGGTGAGGTCGAAAACGGTTATCTCAAAATCAACGGATAGGATTATTTTTTACTTATGGGTTCTTTGTGAAACGCTTCTTGAAAGTGAGATCGGAAGACTACGGGCGTGCACGTACGAGAGTCCCCGGAAAGATCGGTCCGCTCGCCCAAGGACATCAAGATTCGATCACCACAAAAACCCTTAACACAAAAGAATCTGCATTGAAATTTTGAAGAGGTCGTTCTCTCAAACCGTGAGGAACCAGAAAACGATCAAGATATCAAATCGAAGCCCTCGCCGAGATCTTCAGCCTGGCGCCGGCGGCACCGACCTGGCGCCGGCGGCACCGTCCGCAGCGGGCGGCCTGGCGCCGGCGGCACCCGACCTGGCGCCGGCGGCACCCGGCCTGGCGCCGGCGGCACCGACCTGGCGCCGGCGGCACCGTCCGCAGCGGGCGGCCTGGCGCCGGCGGCACCGACCTGGCGCCGGCGGCACCGTCCGCAGCGGGCGGCCTGGCGCCGGCGGCACCCGGCCTGGCGCCGGCGGCACTCGCCTGGCGCCGGCGGCACCGACCTGGCGCCGGCGGCACCGTCCGCAGCGGGCGGCCTGGCGCCGGCGGCACCCGGCCTGGCGCAGGTCGGCGGCTCTCGTCCTGGACTTCGGTCCCATCGTGTTGGTCTGATCCCATCTTGGCTTGTTTGGATCAATCATCGTGACTTTGGGGCGATCCGCGGCTCTGGAATAAACATCGCCGACTTCGATTGGAATGCGTCCTCGATGTTTTACGACAAAAACTAGAAGGATTGGATTTCGTAGAAGATATCGTATAAAACAAGGTCGATTAACGAACATCGATCCTTTAGGCTATACGGTTTATTTTACGAGAAAAATAGTCTTTCAGAAATCGTATAAAGCGTTTAACGACTTAAGACAAGTCCACGGACTTACTACGATTTTAAGAATTCAGGCCCAATCAGGCTATGGCGGTTTATCCGATTTCCGAACATCGGATAAACATCAAGTCACCGAAAACTTCGAGGATAATTACGAAGATCGGCGAAAATGGAATACTTCCGAAGAGATAAGCTTGGGCCCCAAGGCGAGGTCCATCATCTTAAGGCAAACCGACCTAGGAGTGAGTATATAAGGAGAGCAAGAGCAGAGGAGAGGAGGATCCGAAAATCCTAGAATCTAGACTTAGAGAACTCCTACTAGCTTAGAGAACTTAGAACTTGGCGGTTAGGCCAGCGAGGCAGGACTTAGAACGTCTGGCCGCCTCTTGTTCTAGTTTTATCTTCTCCGCAGACCCATGTTCCTCTCGGAAGGATCTAACTATACTTCTACTCAGAGCTCCGCACATAGAAACCCTAGGCATTATCTTCGACATGCCGCTTCTATGACCAGCGCTCATATTAGGCGAACCAGGCCCTAGAGCGTCTGGCGCCTCCTGCTCGCCAAATCTCCGCTCCTCGGAAGGATCGGACAATTCTTTACTTAAGAGCTCCGCGACATAGAAACCCTAGGCGTTATCTTCGACATGCCTGTTTCTATGACAAGCGCTCATACTAGAGCGAACCCGCCCAGGCGGTTCGATCTCTTGTTCAATTCTTTCTAACTGAACTTCGTCCGACTTGATCCTCGAAAGGGGTACGTAAGCAGCCTTTCTTAAGGTCCAGTCCCAAATCTTAACAAAACCTTTTCCGCATTTATTCGGTCACTTGTCGTTGGCTGTCGCAGAAAATCCGGACCTTCAGGGAAAGTCGGGTTAACTTGGCTTTCCTCCGTTTTTATTCATTAAAATCGGCGGTGTGAATTCGGTTCCCACAGTTTGGCGCCAGAAGGAGGGGGGGACGGATTACTCTTACTCATACTGCCGCAAAGCGCTTGGTCGAACCGATGTCCGGAAATATGAAAGAAAAAGTTGCAGTTTGCGTCAACGATGGTAAAACAACTCCAGCAGCGACTGTTCCTACGGCCAACGCTTACGCAAACGCCACGGTTCTCGAGCAAATCAAAAACCTAGCTGCGGCTTTCCGCCACAGGAAGAGCACGAAAACGAGCTCGCAATTTCTCTATCTAAACAGAAAGGGCAACGATAAAATCTATCAAACCCCAAAATTAGTCTTGTTATCAAGTTAGAGAAATGCATAGCGAGCAAGGTTTCTCTGGCGTTTCTTTCGAGAACCTCTCGGAAAAATAAAACTTATTCTCCTCGAAACCTTGGGGAAACCCTATATTACTCGCGGAACAGAAGCACGGCAAATCGGTTCACCGGTTCCCACTGCCATACTTCTTACAAACAACTCTCGAGGAACAAACAGGAAAACGAAAGGAGGTCGGAGCTTGATCTTACTAGGACGACTTGCCATAGGGTAAGATCAGTCTTCCCAGTCCGCCTTAGTTAGAGCCCACTTTGTTCTCCTTTGTGTCTAGGTCAAAATGGCTTTCGTTTCATCTCAATCACGAAGAGAACAAAGTCACTGTCCCGGCCACCTCGCCGTGGGCAAGGACAAACATTACCAAGGTCACCTCACCCTCCGACATGGCTACCTCGCCACAGGGCGAACTCATCTTCGTTATCCTCTGAGTCTAGATCAAAGTGGCTTTCGTTTCGTCTCAATCGGAGTTTCCGTTGAGATTTTACGAAGGGAACAAAATCACTCTCCTGGCCACCTCGCCCGTGGACGAGAACAACCATCACCAAGGTCAACTCGCCCATGGCCACCTCGCCTGTGGAAACCTCACTTTGCTCTCCTTTGAGTCTAGGTCAAGATGGTTTTCGTTACGTCTCAATCGGAGCTTCCGTTGAGATTTTACGAAGAAAACAATGTCGCTGTCTCGACCACCTCGCCCATGAGAAGGATCTCTCTGTCCCGTCATAGGACGAGACCGGTCCTGTCTCAGTACCATGCATCTTTGCCTGAGTTTTTCGTAACTCGGTCTTTGAGTCCGTGAGCCCCGGGGATCGACGAAGGCAAGCAACAGCAGCATCGGCGGACGCGGGATACGGCACGGGCGGCAAGGTCCTGGCGCCCATCCGTGCAGTCGTCTCGTGATCTCGGGCAACGGCAACATCTTGGTCCCTTAAACCCATGTTCGGATTGTTCGAGAAACACGACGATTCTTCCGCAAAGCCTTCTCGATTTTTTAACAAAATTCGTATTTTAAAATCTAAGTTCGAAGCCTCATTATTCAAACCCTCGAAGACGGGAAGTCTACGAATCCAAGTCCATCTAAATCCCGATACTCGAGGAGTCTCGTTGGGTAAGAAACGATTACCTCGAAATCTACGGCTAAAGATCCTCCCAAACTCAAAGATTTCCCGCACGAACGACTAACGGGGGAAAGATCGAACAACGGAAGACCCACGGACGGCAAGACGGCCTGGCACCGGCGGCACCGTCCGCAGCGGGCGGCCTGGCGCCGGCGGCACGCTGCCACGCTGGCCGCCTGGCACCGCAGCACACGCCACGCTGGCCGCCTGGCACCGCAGCACACGCCACGCTGGCCGACCTGGCGCCGGCGGCACCCGGCCTGGCGCCGGCGGCACCGTCCGCAGCGGGCGGCCTGGCGCCGGCGGCACGCTGCCACGCTGGCCGACCTGGCGCCGGCGGCACCCGGCCTGGCGCCGGCGGCACCCGGCCTGGCGCCGGCGGCACCCGGCCTGGCGCCGTCCACGCCCTGGTCTCGGTCCCATCGTGCTCGGTCCGATCCCTCTTGGCTTGTTCGGATCAATCTTCGTGATTTTGGTACGATCACGGTTATTCTAAACACCAATCGCCTCGACTATACGAGGAAATGGTATTCTTCGAAATGCCGAAACCTTCAAAAGACTATTTTCTCGAAAATTTTTGTAAAGGTTTTAATTTTTGTAGGACAGGAACAAAACGCCTTGAAAAACTGCCGAGAATTTAGGGAACTTAGGACCTAGGTGGATAGTCTAGCAAGCTAAGTCTTAGGCAAAATTTCCAGTCTTGTTCCATCGTTCCTTGATTGTCCAGGCAGAACATGCAAACCGATCTAGTCTCTCGAAAAAACGAGAAACGATCGCCACGCGTTCTAAAAGCATACTCATCCCGCTTCCTAAAAGAAAGAAAAACGCATAACAAGCCTTCGAAGAACGGCTAACCCGCTTTCGTAAAAGAAAAGGGAAGTAGGTATGTATACTATACCAGATAATCCCATCTTCAAAACTTTTGCTTCAGCATCAAGACAACGCTTTGACAAAGCAAACTCTCACAGCAATAAGATTCGCCTAAAAAACGCTAACGGCATGGCCCAACCGTTACAAAAATAGTCTTGAAAACTCTACATCGTCTCTCGTCGCAAACTCGCGACTAGAAACGTGTACCAACGTCAGACTAATAGCACGACGGTGAACTACGAAAATAACGAAATAACCTTCGGTAAAACTCCATAAGTAGTTTGAAGCAGCTTTCGTCCAAAGGTCGAAATCATAGCGGAAACATCTCCCGTGTAATCCGCGGAAACATCGCTACTTTAATAATCTGCGATTTTCTATCTCCATGAAACCGGTCATCCATTACTTTTGTATAATAAGAACATTTTAAAACAAAACAGCCTATGGAAAAAACATGATCGGTCTCATGCAAAACGATTTCGCAGTACGCAAAAGTGAATGAGGAAAACATAATCCGTGGTCGCGAATATCGCAAGTAATTTGTGAGAAACGCTCTCCGGTTACCTTTGCGAAAACCCCCTTACATCACTTTTACGAAGAATCCTCTGTATGGTCGAGTCAATTCATACAAAGCAACTTTCGTAAAATAAACATAATGGGTCCAACGGGTAACAGACAGTTTTCGCTCCACAAGGTTTCTGGCTCCTGCTTTCACTCCCTGCGGTTACGTCCGAGCAGGGAATAATCACGCAGACGAACCCGCACGTGTCCTGCGTTGATCCCTTAAACTTTGTCCCCCTCGGATAAAATGAGACGATTTTCATGCAACAAAAAAAATTTTATATGAACCATTCATCGTATAACTGAGACCTAAAGTGGAAGATCGTTTCTAAAAGCCATCAGCCATAACTCAGAAAACTCCGCTATGCTTGGCATGTCTATCTCGCAACGATATTTGGCCCTCGCCAACTACGCCTTCCGTAAAGCCGGACCTGAATTCGCATCGCCATTAAGGACAATCGTAAACTAACATGACCTTAATAAGGGTCATGGTCTGATCGTTTACCAAACAACTTCCTTGGCGATACGGCTGAATCTAGCCTCCATGCCAATCCAAAGCTACTGAGCGACCACCGCTCCAATCACTTAACGGCTAAAACCAACAATCCACAATTTGTTCATAGAACGCCAAGTGACTATTACGCAAGCAATTTGTCGCATAACCCTGAATCGGAAATCATACGATAAACTCTCCATACCAAAACTCAGTCCTAACAACCATATGGTTAACGGAAGATTTAAACTCATCGTCAATCGATTAAGTTCTATACGCCCCGTAAACACGGCATGAAAAGAAACACTCGTGACAAGGCTCCAAGAGTTATACGAGTCATCCTTAATATATACAAACAAATCGCGAAGGCCAACACTTCACGGCTAATCGTGGAATGTAGACGCTTCTCCTGAGTCAAACTTACGACCTCTTGGTCCTGCGTCTAAACCGAAACAACAGTTTCTGGCTGCTAACATTCGCAAAACATCTCCAAAGCCCGCGAACATTTCAACCACGAAATGCGCACAAGGGAAACTCGACCTTCAGCATCGGCGTAGACGCCGCTAACGCCGAAGGACATTCTTTTCCTCAAAAGCGTTCCGGGCCGAAATCCTCGTCTCTAGAACTCAAAACATACAAACACACCTCTAACGGTAACATGCCTCTAAACTGGCATCATTTCGTTGTTGCTGATCACAACAAGCGAACTCTAACGTCTAAACAGACAAATAGCAGCCCTTCAAGGGTAGGCTCTCTTGCATCCGACAAGGATAAACATAGCGCTATACAAGAAATCAAATTTTGGTTTAGCTCTTCGTAAAGGAAGTAGCTTCGACTCACGCCAGACAAATCATATAAGCCGACAATTCGCGGATTTTAAGCGGTGCAGTCAGGTTAAAATCGCAAACAGGCAAAACAAAAGCGATTTGTCATCGCAAAGCCTCAGTCAGAGTAAACCTAGGTCTTGCCCTAAACCCAGCCGCGCTGGATCTTGACATCTCACAGACATAGTATGGTATCACGAGATCAAAATTTGTCTCTTCACTTAATCCTATTAGTTTCACGAACTTTCCGTGTAAATCGGTAAACCGCGGAAAATCTCGCTTTATGCAAACAATAGATACGGTGATCATCAGGAACTTGGAATGAGGCGACAACTCACACCCTCTTTCTCATGCCGAAAAAACTGAAGTTCATAAATAATCGAAAAACAAATACATCAACAGCATCATGCTCGAAAGTCTCTCATGACACATAACCAGACCATATAAGTCTGGCTGGAAAACAGATCACAAGGGTCTTAAACTCCAAACGAACTACGGAAGGCTTGATCCCTACAACAAGGGTAATGAGGCAGCCTTCAAAGGCGCAACCCCAATCTTACCACTTTCAGCGGGCCTTTCAACCATTAATTCCGCCTATCTTACCTGACATGTCTTATCGCCGCAAGAACATCACGAAGGTTCTAACGAGCTGGGGGCTAACTGTTGGTGTCAAAATCGGTCACGACGGAATCAATGACTGAAAGTCTCTAGAAAGTATTTCTTGAAACAAAAGTCTGGATAATTTGAAAAGAAGTTATACGAGATTTTCTCAAATTAATATATCCACTCTCGGTGAGGTCGAAAACGGTTATCTCAAAATCAACGGATAGGATTATTTTTACTTATGGGTTCTTTGTGAAACGCTTTGAAAGTGAGATCGAAGACTACGGGCGGCGCTGCGAGAGTCCCGGAAAGATCGGTCCGCTTCGCCCAAGGACATCAAGATTCGATCACCACAAAACCCTTAACACAAAAGAATCTGCCTCGAAATTTCGAAGAGGTCGTTCTCTCAAACCGTGAGGAACCAGAAAACGATCAAGATATCAAATCGAAGCCCTCGCCGAGATCTTCAGCCAGCGCCGGCGGCACTCGCCACGCTGGCCGCCTGGCGCCGGCGGCACCGGCCTGGCGCCGGCGGCACTCGCCACGCTGGCCGGCCTGGCGCCGGCGGCACCGTCCAGCGGGCGGCCTGGCGCCGGCGGCACCGACCTGGCGCCGGCGGCACCGTCCAGCGGGCGGCCTGGCGCCGGCGGCACTCGCCTGGCGCCGGCGGCACTCGCCACGCTGGCCGCCTGGCGCCGGCGGCACCGACCTGGCGCCGGCGGCACTCGCCACGCTGGCCGGCCTGGCGCCGGCGGCACCGGCCTGGCGCCGGCGGCACTCGCCACGCTGGCCGCCTGGCGCCGGCGGCACCGACCTGGCGCCGGCGGCACCGTCCAGCGGGCGGCCTGGCGCCGGCGGCACCGGCCTGGCGCCGGCGGCACTCGCCACGCTGGCCGGCCTGGCGCCGGCGGCACCGACCTGGCGCCGGTCGACGGCTCTCGTCCTGGACTCGGTCCCATCGTGTTCGGTCTGATCCCATCTTGGCTTGTTTGGATCAATCATCGTGAGTTTGGGACGATCACGGCTACGGAATAAACATCCTTCGACTCGATTGGAATCGCCCTCGATGTTTTACGACAAAACTAGAAGGATTGGATTTCGTAGAAGATATCGTGATAAAACAAGGTCGATTAACTTGAACATCGATCCTTTAGGCTATACGGTTTATTTTACGAGAAAAATAGTCTTTCCAGAAATCGTTATAAAACGTTCAACGACTTAAGACAAGTCCACGGACTTACTTACGATTTTAAGAATTCAGGCCCAATCAGGCTATGATGGTTTATCCGATTTCCCGAACATCGGATAAACATCAAGTCACCGAAAACTCGAGGATAATTACGAAGATCGACGAAAATGGAATACTTCCTGAAGAGATAAGCTTGGGCCCAAAGGCGAGGTCCATCATCTTAAGGCAAACCGACCTAGGAGTGAGTATATAAGGAGAGCAAGAGCAGAGGAGAGGAGGATCCGAAAATCCTAGAATCTAGACTTAGAGAACTCCTGCTAGCTTAGAGAACTTAGAACTTAGGCGGTTAGGCCAGCGAGGCAGGACTTAGAACGTCTGGCCGCCTCTTGTTCTAGTTTTATCTTCTCCGCAGACCCATGTTCCTCTCGGAAGGATCTAACTATACTTTTACTCAGAGCTCCGCACATAGAAACCCTAGGCATTATCTTCGACATGCCCGCTTCTAAGACCAACGCTCATATAAGACGAACCAGGCCCTAGAACGTCTGGCCGCCTCCTGCTCACAAATCTCCGCTCCTCTCGGAAGGATCGGACAATTCTTTTACTTAAGAGCTCCGCACATAGAAACCCTAGGCGTTATCTTCGACATGCCTGTTTCTATGACAAACGCTCATACTAGACGAACCCGCCCAGACGGTTCGATCTCTTGTTCAATTCTTTCTAACTGAACTACGTCCGACTTGATCCTCGAAAGGGGTTCGTAAGCAGCCTTTCTTAAGGTCCAGTCCCAAATCTTAACAAAACCTTTTCCGCATTTATTCGGTCACTTGTCGTTGGCTGTCGCAGAGAATCCGGACCTTCAGGGAAAGTCGGGTTAACTTGGCTTTTCTCCATTTTTATTCATTAAAATCGACGGTGTGAATTTCGGTTCCCACAAAATACTACTATTTATTTTTTTACCAAAAAAACTACTATTCATGAAACATTGCAAAACTGGTTTGTCACAAGAACAGAGGTAGTAACTTGTAACAATGAGTGAAACAGAGCTCTAGAGTGCCATTTAAGTCCACTAAACTTGATTAGTTGATTATATAATGCAACATTTTGTTGACGTTGTTTAGAGACAACAATTGCCCCAATAGTCCATGTCGAAACTGAAATCATGTCTGCATAAGCTGCAAATCATTGTAAGTGTTTGATTCAGTTTCAGGTGTCAAAATTTTCTTGTTACAGTGCATGTGAATGATTTTACGTTTGCCATTTGTATTTGCCGCATCCGGAGTTGTGGCTAAGGTAAAGATTGCCGTCAAGGCGGTGGCAATGTAAAATTATTCTCAAAAGTTCTGGCGTAAGGATATAAATCAGATAAGATCCCACCACAAGGATATGCCTGAACCAGTTCTTGTTGTAGAATGTTTGTATATGTAGTACAAGGATGTGATCTATATGTCTGTATATTTGGTCAAATGTCTCATAAAGTAGAGCCAATGACAATCAACAAGAGACCATATTGATATTTCCATAGATCTATTACAGTTTCAGCGTATAGCAAACACCAATCTTTAACGAGAATCTAGATTTGTAATCGTCACATCATTGATAGAACCTGGAACAGACCTGCTTGTGGATTGTGAGTTAAAACCACTCATGCTTGAGAAGCAAAATCCAGGCACTCGAGGCAAAGATAAAGTGGTTTTGCGTCTAGTGAGCAACAAGATGATTGCTGGCAACATTGGACGATTTGCAGGGTTTTGTTTTGAACGCATAGAAGTGCAATATGGATGCATCTAATTACCTCGTCTGTGGGAACCGAAATTCGCACCGTCAATTTCCGATAAAGATTTGTGGAGGAAAACCGAGTTAACCCGATCTTCCTTGAAGGTCCCGGATATCTGCTGGGCCGCACACGAAACAATCAATAGAGATAAAAGTTGCGAAAAAAGAAATCGTAAAAGTTGACCAAAAGAGATCTTATTTCTGAATTCTCGTTTGAGCGTGTACAACAAGAAAAGAAATCGGCTGTAAGAGCTGTCGAGGAATCCGCTAGTCTGGTCGCCTAAGTCTATCCTAGTTGAGTCGCAGCTCGCTAGTGAAAACAGAAAAGAATGCTAAATCGCCTAAGTGCTAAGTGCTCTGAAAGTTTGTGATCTTCTTTGCTTCTTGCTCAAAGCTCGCCTTATATACTCCTCTTAAGACGGTCTATCTTCTCGCGGGCTGAATCGGGCTTTTTCCATTTTCGTCCATCTTCGTGTTTATCGGGAAACTTGACATTTATCTTCGGAAAACTTGACATTTATCTTCTGGAAACTTGACATTTATCTTCTGGAAACTTGACATTTATCTCTTATGTGAGGATAAAGATAAACCGTCATAGTTATCCTTCCTTTCGAAAATCATATGTGGCCGCTTTGGCCACGCGGCCTTAGGCGCTTTTACGGTTTTCGAAGGACGGTCTTTGAAGGTTTCGGTGTTTCGAAGGAACCTCAATTCCTCGTGATAGTCGGTGATAGTGGTGTTCCAGAATAACCGTGATCGTACCAAACTTGCGTAGACTGATCGAACAAGCTAAGATGGGATCGAACCGGCACGATATGACCGAGACCGGACGAGGGCCGCTGATCGACGCCAGGTCAATTCGCTGACGGCGCCGCCGGCGCCAGGTCGTCTGGCTGCCCCGCTGCGCCAGCCGCGCCAGTCGTCGCATTCCGTGCCGGGTGCCAGGCCGCCCGCGTGGATGGAAGCCGCCGCCCAGGCGGGTGACTCTATGTAACATGAAAGATTTGTTGACGTTGTTTAGAGACAACAATTGCCCCAATAGTCCATGTCGAAACTGAAATCATGTCTGCATAAGCTGCAAATCATTGTAAGTGTTTGATTCAGTTTCAGGTGTCAAAATTTTCTTGTTACAGTGCATGTGAATGATTTTCGTTTGCCATTTGTATTTGCCGCATCCGAGTTGTGGCTAAGGTAAAGATTGCCGCCAAGGCGGTGGCAATGTAAAATTATTCTCAAAAGTTCTGGCGTAAGGATATAAATCAGATAAGATCCCACCACAAGGATATGCCTGAACCAGTTCTTGTTGTAGAATGTTTGTATATGTAGTACAAGGATGTGATCTATATGTCTGTATATTTGGTCAAATGTCTCATAAAGTAGAGCCAATGACAATCAACAAGAGACCATATTGATATTTCCATAGATCTATTACAGTTTCAGCGTATAGCAAACACCAATCTTTAACGAGAATCTAGATTTGTAATCGCCACATCATTGATAGAACCTGGAACAGACCTGCTTGTGGATTGTGAGTTAAAACCACTCATGCTTGAGAAGCAAAATCCAGGCACTCGAGGCAAAGATAAAGTGGTTTTGCGCCTAGTGAGCAACAAGATGATTGCTGGCAACATTGGACGATTTGCAGGGTTTTGTTTTGAACGCATAGAAGTGCAATATGGATGCATCTAATTACCTCGTCTGTGGGAACCGAAATTCGCGACCGCCAATTTCCGATAAAGATTTGTGGAGGAAAACCGAAGTTAACCCGATCTTCCTTGAAGGTCCGGATATCTGCTGGGCGCTACGAAACAATCAATAGAGATAAAAGTTGCGAAAAAGAAATCGTAAAGTTGACCAAAAGAGATCTTATTTCTGAATTCGTTTGGCGTGTACAACAAGAAAAGAAATCGGCTGTAAGAGCTGTCGAGGAATCCGCTAGTCTGGTCGCCTAAGTCTATCCTAGTTGAGTCGCAGCTCGCTAGTGAAAACAGAAAGAATGCTAAATCGCTCTAAGTGCTAAGTGCTCTGAAAGTTTGTGATCTTCTTTGCTTCTTGCTCAAAGCTCGCCTTATATACTCCTCTTAAGACGGTCTATCTTCTCGCTGGCTGAATCGGCTTTTTCCATTTTCGCCCATCTTCGTTTATCGGAAACTTGACATTTATCTTCGAAAACTTGACATTTATCTTCTGGAAACTTGACATTTATCTTCGGAAACTTGACATTTATCTCTTATGTGAGGATAAAGATAAACCGTCATAGTTATCCTTCCTTTCGAAAATCATATGTGGCCGCTTTGGCCACGCTAATGCTTTTAGGCGCTTTTACGGTTTTCGAAGGACGGTCTTTGAAGGTTTCGGTGTTTCGAAGGAACCTCAATTCCTCGTGATAGTCGAGATAGTGGTGTTCCAGAATAACCGTGATCGTACCAAACTTGCGTGACTGATCCGAACAAGCTAAGATGGGATCGAACCGGCACGATATGACCGAGACCGGGGCGAGGGCAGCGGACCGACGCCAGGCCGACCAGCGGACGGTGCCGCCGGCGCCAGGCGGCCAGCGTGGCAGTGCCGCCCGGCGCCAGGCGGCCAGCGTCCGATGTGCCGCCGGTGCCAGGCCGGCCCGCGTGACGGGTGCCGCCGGCGCCAGGCCGGGTGACTCTATGTAACATGAAAGATGGTGAGCCGTTTCTCCAAAGCCTCCAAACCTAAAACAGATGATCAAGTATGTTCATCATATGCTTTGGTTTAATCAGATGTTACTCTATGTAACATGAAAGATGATATGCTCTTACATGTGTGACCAAATTTCCAGCAGAGTCATCAACGTGGTAGAAGCTGCTATTCCTTTTGCCACTTATAATCTCCAAAGTCATAACTCCAAAGCTGTACACATCAGATTTCATGGAGAAATGGCCACACCTCGCATATTCTAGAGACATGTAACCACTGCAACATAAAGAAACACCTTTTGGCTTACAAGCAATGACCAAGTAGAAATTTTTAAGTTAAGAAAGATAAGTTTTTTACTATGTTCCAACGATTCTTTTTGTGTTGGCTTGAGATCGATCAACTCCAAAAATCCTTGCCATGCCAAAATCTGCGATTTTTGGGTTCATGTCGGCATCTAAGAGAATGTTACTCGCTTTGAGGTCACGGTGTATGATTGTTAGACTTGAATCTTGATGTAGATACAGAAGTCCTCGAGCAGTCCCTTGAATAATGTTGTGCCTTATTGTCCAGTCAAGTTTGCCTTGCTTTTCAGGATCTGTACATTGCCAAAAATATGAATCATTAGCTACTAAGGAGTGCTCAGAACTTGTAAGTATTGTTGATTAACCTCACCATACCAAAGAGAAAATAGTCAAGGCTTTTGTTGGGTACAAACTCATAGAAGAGTATTTTTTTCTTCTCCTTCCAAACAAAATCCAAGAACTCTAACCAGATTCTTGTGCTGAAGCTTTGTCACAAGAACAGCCTTGTTTTTGAAATCTTGCGCGCCCTGCCCTAATGAATTCGATAGCCGCTTCACGGCTACTTCAGTTCCAGTTGGAAGCCTTCCCTACAAAAGTAAGGTGAACTAAATATGAATCTGCTTACTTAAACCATGCTGTGATTCAAGTTCATTACAGAGAAGTAGCAAAATAGACAGAGAACGAACTTATTACCCTGTAAACTTCACCAAATCCACCTTGTCCTATCATGTTACTGTCCAAAAATTTATCAGTTGCAGCTTCGATTGTCTTTAAACTGAACTGCACTGAGCGTGTTCGGGTTATATCATCACCCCCTGTACAAACAAAAGTGAAAACATCTTTCTCAGCCATCAGCATCCAGCTTTCAAGATATTGACGAACCAACTAACCTTGAACCTTAGTCAATTGTTCTGATTTATTTCTCCTGCAAACCGTGAATCTTATAATAAGCACTGCCAAGATAACGATGGTAAGGACAACAACTGCCACAATAATCCTTATCAGACTTGTTTTTCCATCTGCATAAGCCACAAACCACTGCAAGTGAGAAGAAGCTTTCCACAGATTCTTGTTACAAATCATATGAAGAAGCTTTACCTTTCCCGGTTGTATTTGCAAGATCGCTAGCCAGAGGAGTCAGAGAAGGTGGTGACGGATGCCACGGAGGTGGTCGAAATGAAATAGAATCAAAAGCTTCAGCGAAATAATACAACTCCCAATGGAAAAAGCAACTTGGTCGGCTAACCCAACCACCTTGTTTACCGCGACAAGATGACTTGTACTCAACAACACTTTTGTTGAGAGAAAACTCACAATCTCGTGAGGAAACATCAGGTGCACATTGCATCATCGTGTACATAGTTTCGAAAGTTTTGGACGAGGCAACCTCAGCTGCAAAGTACTTATGTTCAAATGATGACGATCTTTTTGAAGCTGCAGCTATTGTACGAACCATTAACTCTTCATATACTCTATCGAACACTGTCAACTTAACATTTAAATCTGCTATATCTCCGGGAATGCAAATCACATGAGATGGTTCCGTAATAAGTGATCCAGAGAAGGAAATGTTTGAATAGCGTACCATACAAAAATCTGGCCACGAATAACCTTCTGTTTGGTTAGGACAGCCCTTAACAATCTGTCTGATGCGTCTTCAATGCAATCTGAACAAGACTCTGGTTTACTCTCAGGGATGCACATGCCAGTGATGAAGATCCTGTTGGGAATATGACCAATATAGGAGTTGAAGGAACCGTTGTGAGATGTGACATTAGAAGCAATAGAAGACAGGATTTGACGACGGTTTGACTGGTATGTACTATTGGGTTTAAAGTAACCATTCAAACAGATTTGTGCAGAAACAGCATCCAAGCTTGTGAGAAAAGAACAGGAGATTAGTAAACATGAAGTCTTGAGCTTCATTCTCTAAAGATCAGAATCAAATTGGGTTTAGATGTTAGAAACTAGAAGGCAAAAATCCAATTACCATTTGGCTTTTCTCTGCATGCTTGCCGTGCAGATGAGGCCAACTTCAAACCGTGTGTGGCTTTTCTTTGCACATTATCTATGGAGAAATGATGAAAAGGGGGCAAGAGTGAGACACCGCCAACGAGAATGACAATCAAAGCTATTACATCCACCAATTAAGCAAATAGATTGTGAAATGTGACATTTCAAATGTCTGAACATCCCTGTGATAATGTATGTCTGCATCAGATTCTTTAGTGGGGTCAACATACCAAGTTTGGAGTCAATAGCTACAATGGAGACAAGTCAACCAATAAACCCTTTTAAAAAAAAACCCGAAATTTCAAATTTACCTGAATATTCATTTTCAAAACATCAAACCCCCCAAATTAATCATGCCTAATCCTACACATATCTAAATCTGTGTACTTGTCCATATCTACCTACTTGAATCAAAACATATATATGTATATAGAAACCGAACTTTTATTCAAATAAAAGAATAATACTTTGTCTTCACAACTGAACCAGCTAACATTTCATATTCCCACATTTAAACCAGATCTCTTTTCTTTATGACTGTACTTTCCAAACGAATCTATGGACTATGATTCTTCTTCACCAGTTAGATTCAAACTAAACTCTCATAGTTTCTTGGCTAAATCTGTCTTTACCCTGAGAATTAGGGTTGGATATGTTGTTGTCCATCAAGTATTCTTCACTCACTCTCTTTGCTTGCGGATGTAGCGCTCGTAACATGTGGTTATGCTCCCTGCAACAAAACAACTCACAAACATGAATATATTATAGAATTCAAAGATGACTTGTACTCAACAACACTTTTGTTGAGAGAAAACTCACAATCTCGTGAGGAAACATCAGGTGCACATTGCATCATCGTGTACATAGTTTAAAGTTTTGGACGAGGCAACCTCAGCTGCAAAGTACTTATGTTCAAATGATGACGATCTTTTGAAGCTGCAGCTATTGTACGAACCATTAACTCTTCATATACTCTATCGAACACTGTCAACTTAACATTTAAATCTGCTATATCTCCGGGAATGCAAATCACATGAGATGGTTCCGTAATAAGTGATCCAGAGAAGGAAATGTTTGAATAGCGTACCATACAAAAATCTGGCCACGAATAACCTTCTGTTTGGTTAGGACAGCCCTTAACAATCTGTCTGATGCGTCTTCAATGCAATCTGAACAAGACTCTGGTTTACTCTCAGGGATGCACATGCCAGTGATGAAGATCCTGTTGGGAATATGACCAATATAGGAGTTGAAGGAACCGTTGTGAGATGTGACATTAGAAGCAATAGAAGACAGGATTTGACGACGGTTTGACTGGTATGTACTATTGGGTTTAAAGTAACCATTCAAACAGATTTGTGCAGAAACAGCATCCAAGCTTGTGAGAAAAGAACAGGAGATTAGTAAACATGAAGTCTTGAGCTTCATTCTCTAAAGATCAGAATCAAATTGGGTTTAGATGTTAGAAACTAGAAGGCAAAAATCCAATTACCATTTGGCTTTTCTCTGCATGCTTGCCGTGCAGATGAGGCCAACTTCAAACCGTGTGTGGCTTTTCTTTGCACATTATCTATGGAGAAATGATGAAAAGGGGGCAAGAGTGAGACACCGCCAACGAGAATGACAATCAAAGCTATTACATCCACCAATTAAGCAAATAGATTGTGAAATGTGACATTTCAAATGTCTGAACATCCCTGTGATAATGTATGTCTGCATCAGATTCTTTAGTGGGGTCAACATACCAAGTTTGGAGTCAATAGCTACAATGGAGACAAGTCAACCAATAAACCCTTTTAAAAAAAAACCCGAAATTTCAAATTTACCTGAATATTCATTTTCAAAACATCAAACCCCCCAAATTAATCATGCCTAATCCTACACATATCTAAATCTGTGTACTTGTCCATATCTACCTACTTGAATCAAAACATATATATGTATATAGAAACCGAACTTTTTATTCAAATAAAAGAATAATACTTTGTCTTCACAACTGAACCAGCTAACATTTCATATTCCCACATTTAAACCAGATCTCTTTTCTTTATGACTGTACTTTCCAAACGAATCTATGGACTATGATTCTTCTTCACCAGTTAGATTCAAACTAAACTCTCATAGTTTCTTGGCTAAATCTGTCTTTACCCTGAGAATTAGGGTTGGATATGTTGTTGTCCATCAAGTATTCTTCACTCACTCTCTTTGCTTGCGGATGTAGCGCTGCGTAACATGTGGTTGCGGCTCCCTGCAACAAAACAACTCACAAACATGAATATATTATAGAATTCAAAGATCAAATAAGTATAACTCACTTATTATTAACTTGAGAAAATAACTCAAAACTCAAGCTCTCAAATCTCCAAACTCTATTAAGGTATGTCACACCTTGACATCTTCTTAGATAGAGCTTGTATTTATGCTAATCCTATTAGATATCATAATTTTAGATAACTCCTAATTATATTATGTATCTATCTCCATACTCGGTAGGATTAGGTCAACGTCTTGCGTCTCAAGCTTCTTTCTTTTTCAAGCTTATCCCAACAGTCTCCATTAAGCTTGAAATCTTCTCTTGTCACTTCTTGCATCCCGATCAGCTCCCTCATTTCCTTAAATTTGATTCTTCCAAGAGCTTTGGTTAGTATATCAGCTTTCTGTTGATCACTCGACACATGCTCCACGATGATCTGTCCTCTCTCAACACATTCTCTTATAAAGTGGTAACAAGAGTGTATGTGTTTGCTCCTTCGATGGAAGACGGGGTTCTTTGTGAGAGCTATGGCGGATTGATTGTCGATCCTGATCACCACCTTCTGCAATGGTTCCTCGGTGATCTCACTCAGTAGTTCCTGCAACCAGATAGCCTGTTTCACAGCCTCTGTTCCTGCCATAAACTCTGCCTCACAGCTTGAAAGTGCAACCGTTTCTTGTTTGGCTGAGCACCACGTGATCAAGCTCTCTCCAAGGTAAAGTATATAGCCTGCAGTACTTCTCCCATCATCTGGATCGACGTTGTGGCTACTGTCATTGTACCCAATAAGTTTTGGAACATTCGGCGTTGATCGCGTGAAGATAAGGCCTAACGATGTAGTCCCTTGAAGGTACCTCAGACAATGCTTTATTGCAGCTCCATGTGACGTCTTAGGACTCTGCATATATCGACTTAAGACACCCACAGCATATGATAGGTCCGGTATGGTATGAAGCAAGTACCTTAAGCAGCCTACGTTCCTTCGATAACTCGTCGCGTCTATGTCCTCTTCTTCTGTCGACTTCTCAAGCTGCAAGCCGTGTTCCATGGGTATGTGAGACATGTTACAGTGTTTCATGCCGCTTTCTTCTAAGATTTTCGCTGCATATCTCCTCTGGTTCAGAGTTATACGTCCTTCCTCTTGACATACTTATATTCCTAAGTAGTAACTAAACTTACCCAAATCACTCATGTCAAATTTACATGCCATCTCTTTCCTAAATTTGCTGATGGCACTTGAGCTTGCCCCTGTAACAAATAGGTCATCGACATACACAGCCACAACAAGTATCTTTGCATTCGCCGTCTTCATGTAAACTTAGGGTTCTTTAGAGCACCTCGTGAACCCTAGCTCGAGAAATATCCCACTGAGTTTGTGATTCCATGCCCTTGGAGCCTGTTTTAACCCGTACAATGCTTTGTGAAGCTTGTATACCTTCTGCTCACTTCCTTTTACTTCGAAACCCTTCGGTTGGCTTACATATACTGTCTCTTTGAGCTCTCCGTGTAGAAAGGCCGTTTTGACATCCAGGTGATGGACCTCCCATCCTCGTGTAGCTGCAATACTCAAGTCTGATGGTTTCGAGTCTGGAAACAGGAGCAAAAACCTCCTCATAATCAACCCCGTACTGTTGTACGTATCCTTTGGCTACCAGACGCGATTTATACTTCTTGATAGATCCATCTGAGTTGAACTTGACTTTAAACAGCCACCGCAGTCCTATTGGTTTTACACCATAAGGAAGATCAACCAAGCTCCATACCTTATTCTTCTCAATATATTGCAGTTCATCAACACAAGCATCTATCCATTCTTTCAGCTTCTTTGCTTCCATGAAATTTCTCGGTTGTTCGTGCAGACACAACAACAACATCTCTCCTTCTTCTTCTGCAAGTAGAACGTAATCCTCGAGGTACTTTGGTCGTGTTGTTTGCCTTTCACTTCGTCTTAAAGCTACCATCGATTGATCACTTTCATCTTCTTCTTCAATATTCACTGTGTCTTTATTAACTTCCCCTTCTTCTCCAGTTCTGCTTTCATCTTGTTTGCTACTGTTTCCTGACTCCAAAGCTTGCAGATGATCATCTTGGACATGGTCCGTTGTCATACTGATCCCGTGATTTCCAAATTCTCCCATCGTGACGTTGACGTCATCGAAGTTCCTCAGTTCTCCATCGATCCTTTTCCATTTCCATCATTTTCTCTCATCAAATACAACATTGCGGCTAACGACTATTTTCCTTTTCTCTGGATCGAGGAGTCTGTATGCCTTAGAGCCATGCTCAGTTCCAAGGTGGACAAGCATCTGCGACCGATCATCCAGCTTTCTTAGATGTGGTTTCTCTATCTTGGCATAACAGACACATCCAAAGATCCGTAGGTGGCTTATGTTCGGTCACTTCCCTCGCAACACATCGTATGGAGTCATATCCTTCAAGGATCTTGTTGCTATACGATATATCAGGTACGTTGAGTGTCGAGCAGACTCACCCCAGAGGCAATTGGGCATGCGCATATGCTTTAGAATGCTCCTTGTCATCTCCATTAGCGTCCTGTTTCGTCTCTCTACCACTCCGTTCTGCTGTGGGGTGCACGGAGCCGTGAGATGTCGCTTGATGCCTTTGTCCTCACAGTACCTGTTGAACTCATGAGATACAAACTCTCCACCGCGATCCGTCCTGAACGTTGCTATGCTTTCTCCAGTCTCCTTTTCTATCACTTCTCTTAGCTTCTTAAATTTCTCAAAAGCTTCACTTTTCTCCTTAAGTAAGCTAATCCACATATATCTTGAGTGATCGTCAATGACCACAAAGATATATTTGTTTCCTCCCATCATACTTGGTGTTATCGGACCACAGAGATCGCCATGTACTAGTTTCAGTGGTCGCTTTGCTCGGTACAACGTCGCTTGTGGGAACATCTTTCTCGCCTGTTTCCCGATTAAGCATGACGAGTACAGTTCCTTAGAAACGTTTACATTAGATATTCCACTGACTAGTTCCTTTTGTATCATGATCTTCATTGTTGCGGTGTTGACATGTCCGAGTCTGGCGTTCCATCTATTTGACTCACTTATCTCGCTCAAGTGAAGATGTGAAGCATCTCTGATCCCCATTCTCACCTTATAAAGCCGATTCTTCGACCTTGCAGCTTTCACTAGAAGTTTCCTGTGTTGGTCATGCATAGTTAGTTTCTCTCCTCTCAGCCGTATATCACACCCCGACTCAGTTGCTTGTCCAAGGCTGATGATATTACTCTTCAGCTCAGGTATGAAGTACACATCATTCATCTTTCTAGCTTCGCCATTCACATCCACAAAAGAGATAATACCTTTTCCCTTGATGTCAATCCTTGAATCGTCACCGAATCTCACTTTTCCGGTGATTGTTTTGTCCATCCGTGAGAAGTACCTTCTATCACCTGTCATGTGATTACTAGCACCATTATCTAAGTACCAGATATCCTTGGCATCGGTACTTGTTTCATACTTCTCAGGTAAGCAGTTCTTCTCATTGAGGTAAACCACTTCGTGCATCATGAGCTCATCTGCGTCATGTGTGCTGCTAATGTCGTTCTCCAGGGTTTCTTGCAGTTTGAGGAGACGGTCTGGACAGTCAGAGGCATAATGTCCTGTCTTATCACACCGGTAACATGTGACTCTCTATGTATCTCTGCCTCCATTGTATCTTCCTCTGCTTCTTCCTCTGTACGGCCTTCCTCCTCTGCCATGACCCCTGTAGTCTCTGTTGTAGTCTCGTGAATCTCTATTATACTCGCGATTTTTCTGTGTGGTATGTGCCTCCCGCATGTCTTCGTTTGAGTACATTAGTTTTGGTTGATCATCTTTCGGGTCTTCATCCTCATGTATTCGTTCCTCGTAAGCCTTCATTCGACCCATGATATCTTCGAAACTCGTGTTGTTTAGGTCTAGTACTTGCTCCAACGAGGCCACAATATGGATGTACTTTTTCCGAGGGAGACTACTCATGAGTTTCTTTACCATCTTTGGTTCTTATATGCTGACACCTAGGGCTGTAGATTTTGATGCAATTTCTACTAGTTTTCCTCCAAATTCATCAACTGATTATGTATCCTTCATCTTAAGACGATCAAAGTCACTCATCAACGTTTGTAACCGTGCTTCTTTGACTCGTTCAGCTCCAAGGTGTCTGGTTTTGATTGCTTCCCACACTTTCTTAGCGCTGTTGAGGTCACCGACTTGAAGTACCAATACCTCAGGTATGGATTGAAGCAATAAGCCCATCGCCATGTTATTCTTCTTTCTGTCGGCTGTTTCTTCTTCAATAGCTTCCCAGACTTCGTGGATCTTAAGAGATATCTTCATTCGTATTGCCCATACTGTGTAGTTTGTTGAGTTAAGCATTGGACATTGAATTGTAGTAGATCCCCCCTTCCTTCAGCTTCACGTCCGTTGCTACTATTTCTTTGCTCATCGTTTCTTTGACCAAAGCTCTGATACCAAATATAGAATTCAAAGATCAAATAAGTATAACTCACTTATTATTAACTTGAGAAAATAACTCAAAACTCAAGCTCTCAAATCTCCAAACTCTATTAAGGTATGTCACACCTTGACATCTTTTTATATAGAGCTTGTATTTATCCTAATCCTATTAGATATCATAACTTTAGATAACTCCTAATTATATTATGTATCTATTTCCATAACTCGGTAGGATTAGGTCAACGTCTTGCGTCTCAAGCTTTTTTCTTTTTCAAGCTTATCCCAACATATATGTGAGTTGAGACAGAATGATCATAATGCTTGAGAATGGTGATGAATATATGGAGAAATAAAATAAAAAAGCCTACATGTGGGATACTTTTAAGCACATACTTGCCCACCGCGTTGCCAAGTGCTGCAACAAACATGGATAAGCGTAGGTTAACCAAAGTTCATCTTATACTAGTTACACACTAAAACATCACCTAGGATATAATTCACAGGGCAGGCTTACAATATTATTCTTACAATCAGATGTGTATCCAGTGCCAAATTTAGGAACAAAGAGCCAAAAATTTACTATTTATGAAGCTGTGGTAGCGCAAAAGATTGGTCATAATGGATCCGAAATGAAGTGAATTGGCAGTGATATTCACACCTTGTTCCTTTTTAAAGCAAAACTAACAAATTCAAATCCTTAAGCTTTTTCTTTAAAAAATTGGAAATGATAAAAACAAAACACTAGTGTACCTTGAACTGCCTAGCGAGCTCAGTCGCGTGCAATATGTTACAGAGCTTTGACTGACAATATGCTTGCATTGTAACTGCAAAAAAAAACGGTGAGAGCGATAAAGAGTATGTTACTAGTATTTCAACTTTTTATTTGATAAAAAGAGATGATACTTTGTCTTCGCAACTGAACATTCACAGTCCCACATTTAAACCAAATCTTTTTTTTTTCCATTAGACTTTACTTTCCAAAGGAATCTATGATTTTTCTTCACCAGTTAGAGTCAAGCTGAACTCCCATAGTTTCTTAGCCAAATCTTTGTCTTTACCGTGAGAATTAGGGTTTGATATGTTGTTGTCCATCAAGTTTCCCGACTCATTCCCATCCCTTGGCTTGCCGATGTAGCGCTGCGTAGCATGTAGTTGCAGCTCCCTACAACAAACACATACATAAACATGAATGTATGTGTGTGAGTTTGAGACGGACGGATCAATATATTCTCTAAAATAGTGTTTGTATATATGTAGTACAAGAACGTGATCCATATGCATGTCTGTATATTTTCCAAATGTCTCATAGAGTAGAGCCAGTGACATTAACCAAGAGAACATATTCATATACTTCCAAGATTTATTACAGCTGTAATTAGCATCTAGTAAACATCATTCTTCATCGAGGATATAGATCTGTAATCGTCACATCATTGATAGAACCCGGAAGAGATCTGCTTATGGATTGGGAGGCAAAATCATGCATGCTTGATAAGCAAAATCCGGGTGCTCGAGGCACTGGTAAAGTGGTTTGGCTATTAGTCTGCATCAAGATGATTGCTGGCAAAATTGGACGATATGCAGGATTTTCTTGAACGCATAAAAGTGCGATATGGATGCATCTCATAGCCTCTTTACTCTCATAACTCTCTTCTAATGTTTGATCCACGAGTTCTGATAGTGACTGTGGGAACCGAAATTCGCACCGTCAATTTCCGATAAAGATTTACGGAGGAAAACCGAGTTAACCCGATCTTCCTTGAAGGTCCCGGATATCTGCTGGGCCGCAGACGAAATAATCAATAAAAATTAGAAGTTGCGAAAATAGAAATCGTAAAAGTTGAGCGAAAGAGATCTTATTTCTGAATTCTCGTTTGAGCGTGTACAACAAGAAAAGAAATCGGCCGTAAGGGCTGTCGAGGAGTCCGCTAGTCTGGTCGCCTAAGTCTATCCTAGTTGAGTCGCAGCTCGCTAATGAAAACAGAAAAGAATGCTAAATCGCTCTAAGTGCTAAGTGCTTCAAAGTTTGTGATCTGGCTTGCTTCTTGCTCAAAGCTCTCCTTATATACTCCTCCTATGGCGGTCTATCTTCGCTTGGGCTGAGTCGGGCTTTTCCATTTTCGTCCATCTTCGTGTTTATGGAAACTTGACATTTATCTTCTGAAAACTTGATATTTATCTTCTGGAAACTTGACATTTATCTTGAAATCTTGACATTTATCTCTTATGTGAGGATAAAGATAAACCGTCATAGTTATCCTTCCTTTTCGGAAAATCGTACGTGGGCCGTTTTGGCCACGTTGGGCCGTTTAGGCGTTTTTACGGTTTTTCGAAAGGACAGTCTTTGAAGGTTTCGGTGTTTCCGAAGGAACCTCAATTCCTTGTTTAGTCGAAAGTGGCGTTAGAGTAACCGTGATCATACCAAACTTGCGTAGATTGATCCGAACAAGCTAAGATGGGATCGAACAGGACACGATAGGACGGGAGACGAGGCCGCGATACCGACGCCGAGGCGATTCCAGCGGACGAGTGCGCCGGCGCCAGGCGAGTGCCGCCGGCGCCAGGCGAGTGCCGCCGGCGCCAGGCGAGTGCCGCCGGCGCCAGGCCAGCCAGCGTTCAGCGTGCCGCCGGCGCCAGGCCAGCCAGCGTTCAGCGTGCCGCCGGCGCCAGGCCAGCCAGCGTCCAGCGTGCGCCCGGCGCCAGGCGAGTGCCGCCGGCGCCAGGCAGTGCCGCCCGGTGCCAGGCCGGCCAGCGTCCAGCGTGCGCCCGGCGCCAGGCGAGTGCCGCCGGCGCCAGGCGAGTGCCGCCGGCGCCAGGCCAGCCAGCGTCCAGCGTGCCGCCGGCGCCAGGCGAGTGCCGCCGGCGCCGAGCAACCAGCGTCAGCGTGCGCCCGGCGCCGAGCAACCAGCGTCCAGCGTGCGCCCGGCGCCAGGCGAGTGCCGCCGGCGCCAAACCAGCCAGCGTCGAGTGCCGCCGGCGCCAGGCGAATTGCCGGCGCCAGGCGAGTGCCGCCGGCGCCAGGCGAGTGCCGCCGGCGCCAGGCCAGCCAGCGTCCAGCGTGCGCCCGGTGCCAGGCGTCTTGCTGTCTGTGGGTTTTCGTTGTTCGATCTTTCCCTCGTAAGTCGTTTGCGGAAATCTTTTGAGTTTGGGAGGGTCTCTACCGTAGATTTCGAGATAATCGCTTCTAATCCAACGAGATTCGAGTATCGGATTTGAGATGGACTTGGATCTGCAGATTTTCCGTCGCCGAGGATGCGAGCAATGTGGTTCGAAGTTTAGATGTGTTTAAAGATGAATCTTTTAAACAATCGGAAGGCTACGAAGACTCATTGTAGATCTTGACAACGGACATGGGTTTCAAGGGACCAAGATGCCGCCATTGCCGAGATCATGAGATGATCGCATGGATGGCGCCAGGACCTCGCCGCTGGCGCCAGATGGAAGTGGACGGCCTTCCGTGAGTTTTATCGAAGGACGCACCCGCTGGATTTGATCGCCGCTGGCTTTTCTTTTCGAGGATTTTCGGGTGATTTCGCCATTGACCGATTTTGACCCCAACAGTTAGCTCTCAGCTAGCTAGGAACCGTAGAGCCGTCGGATCCTAGCTTGCGTATAGCCGCAGTGGGAAGGTGTTGAGACGCAATCGCTTGTAAAATCGGGGTAAATAGTGATTTTACCTCCTTTATATGGAGTAAGAAATCTCATTCTTACTTCATCACAAGGTTTTACTCTCTCTCTCAGAATCCTTTCTCTCTCTTTAAGAACAATGTCTTCAAGATCCTCGAGAAACTCTTCTTCCCATTCATCCTCGGATGACTCTCCTGCCATGTGCGGGAGTCGGTCGAGGAGGAAAAAGAATGCATATTACCGAGCCCTATAGGTTCGCTTCAACACTGCCAGAGATCCCTGTTCAGGAGGCCTCAGGCAGCCGGTGCTCCTGCGCCGAAGCTCGGTTTCGTAAATATCTCAAGGTTCTTGAGATTTTTACCAGGTTCTGAAGGAGTCAAATTCAGTTCGTTGGTGCGAGTGCAAGGAATCCTCATAAGGTTTCTTTACATGAAGCTTTCTTTCACGTACTGCCGTATGTGGTTCCCAATCCCTGGTGCCATTGTTGCGTGCGCTTCACCGCTTGAACTTCGATCAACCAACTCAGCGTTCCTGCCTTGGAGTTGGCTTGGCGTGCTGATCGCTAGCTACTGAACTTCGGGATTGATCTTGGTCCCGATGATTTGAAGGTCTTTGAGGCACTTCGGCCGACGAGGGTAGTGGTTACTACTCCATGCTGCCAAGAAGGATATGGCGTGATTCAGGGGACTACCGAATCCCAAATCGTGGCAGGGCGTTTCTTCTTCGATCCAAATAGATGGCGAGTCTGTCGAGGAGAGCTGCCTCCATCTATTTCCGCGGCATGGAACTTCAGCCGAGGTATCTGGCGAAAACCTTTGTCTATCTCACCTTTTGTCACGAGTTTTAGTGAAAAATTTTCGTTTTGTAGGAACAACCCTACGGCGCATTTGCCTGGTGGCGTCTTTGTCAAGAGAGATCTTCTTCGTCAAGGCGTTTGGAAATCCTTCACCCTCGAGCGGATCGAGGCGGTTAGGCTTTATCGGTCGAGGTCCTGTCCGTCGTCTGGCCTCGAACCTGTCACCGCGGCTCCTACCGGGAGCAGAAGGTCGTAAGGGGAAGGAAATCGATGATGGGGAAGGCTCGGAAAGTCCTTCACCGTTGGGAGAAAAACCTAGTTTTGCTCCAGCGGAAAAAGCGAGCCAGCGGTTTTCCACCTAACAACTTCTTTGATGGCCTTCCTCGGAGTTTACTACTGGCGAGTGGCTGGAGGATGAGGAGAAACAACGGGTTTTGCGAGGGCTCCCAGCGTGTCAGCGAGGTTTGGCCGCCGAACTTCTTAACCTTGCGTTGAATCTGTATATAAGCATGCTTGCTGATCTTGAGTTTTATGCAGGGACTAAGAGTGTTTAGCAAAGGCTTGACTCGAGTTTCCGCAAATCAGGATTGCTAACTTCAAGACCACAGAAGCGGCGAGCTTTTCGGTTCCGACAAGAGGTGAAGGCACAGAGCGAAGCAAGCTGAGCTTCATGCTCGGGCTCTCGTGCGGTGAAGGAGAGGAAGAAGGATGGTCGCAGCGAGGTGGCAAGACGGGCGGAATCGTTTGCTGCTGAGTTTCAATGTTTTAAAGAAGCTCGGAGTTTGTTGGTGATTTCAGCGAGTGCGGGGTTGGTCGTAAACCTTTACAAGTCTCAGAACCGGTTTCTCTTCGATTCGAGATTGCTGAAATGAAGGATTTCATGGCGAGTGTGCTCATGCTGAGTCCTTGGTTCCTCGGTAGAAGAAAGAGTCCGGAGACTATGGGAACCTATCGAGGTTTCGAGGATCTGATGGAGGCGAGCCGATGAAACGCCGAGGATGGTGGGAATGCTCGGCGTGAATGAGGAAGTGGACCAGCCTGCTAGTTCATTTGGGATTTCGCATCCGGTTCTCAATGTTGACTTCCTTTTGTGAATTGAATTTTTGGCGTGTGTGGCGTTTTAGTAATTTTATCCTGCGACCGTTGGAGGTTGCATTCTTATGTTTGGGACTGGCCGTTGGTGGCTTTGAATCCTGCCGTCTTTGCGGCTTTTATGAATATGAAAATTCGCGAGATTTAGTCTTTTGTTTTGATTTATACTTTCGTCAAGTGTAGAGGAAGGATCACGGTAGTAACCATTATCCTAACTCTTTTTGTCGCTTGGTCCGTATGCTACTTTTAGCGGCGTTTTAGGTGTAGCGATAAGAGACATGTTTTGGGATCTCATTATACGATACTATGTCTGTGAGATGTCAAGATCCAGCAAGGCTGGGTTTAGGGCAAGACCTAGGTTTACTCTCAGCTTTGAGGCTGTGCGATGACTGATCGGCTTCGTTTTGCCTGTTAGTGATTTCTTCCTAATTCTTTTGTTTAAAGTCTGCGACTAGTCGCGGCTTATATGACTTGTGTTAAAAGAATCGAGCTATCTTCGAAGTTTATCCGAGATGCTAAACCAAAATTTTGGGTTTCTTGTATAGCTATGATATCCTTGTCGGATGTAAGAGGACCTTGTAGGTCTGACTACGAGTTTGTATTGAGTGAAGCGTTTCTTATGGCGTCCGTCGGGGTCAATCGGCGAGCGTGAGTTATTTTAAGTCGCTGGTGGACTGTCTTTGCGGATATCTGAGTTTTGTTATCTTTTAAGAAGTTGCGGCGTCTGGCGTTTCTTTGAAGATATGATTTTCGTTTTCAAAGCGTTGATCGTTTAAGTGAGCATGAAAGATAGAAAGAATTTTATTAAAAATTTCGAAGTTAGAGTACATGTGCGGATTTTTCGCGTTTTTGTGGGAGTATAGAGTATACACCCAGTCCCCCTTTTGGTGAGGGGATAGCTGAACTCGCTGGTATCGACGAAGCTGCCTACGATACCTCTTCGAGGATCAAGCCATCTCGTAGTTCTGATAGTTTCATGGACGTTTTACTCCCGCGTCGCCGTTCTGATCGTGCTGGTCAGATCAGTGGTTTGTCGCGGGGTCGAGCTGTCCGCTTCCTACGGGCGGTGGATTCAGAGGCTTTGTCGCCATCTTGAATCGTTGTCTGTTCGGATGATTCTGGATCATCTTTCTTGAGTCTTCGGAATGTTGTGTGATTCCTTTGCTCATTTCGGGTTGGCGCGGGGCGTTCGATCTTTTCACAACTTGAACTTCGGCTAGGTAACGAGTCTTGATTGTTTCTGACTACCCCGGATGGCTGCGGTTCCGGCCGGAGTCGGAAACTTGATACCGAGGTGATATGTAGGCGGTACTGCCTTCATGGAGTTGATCCAAGGGTTCCCATGATGGCGTTGTAGATGGCGGGTTGTCGACTACTGCAAATTCAACGATCTTTGTAACTTCCTTTGCCATGGTGGGAGTTTAATTCTCGAGGGTCATGGTAGTGGCGCTCCGAAACCCGTCAAAGGTTTTGGCTCAGGACGACTTCCCCAAGTGGGATCTTCATCCTGTAGAGGGTGTCGCGGAAGATGGCGTTGACTGTGCTTCCTGTATCGGCGAATCGACCGACCGAGATCCTGGATGACCAGGTCGATCACCAAAGGATCGCAGTGAGGTTTGTCGATTCCGGCGGTCTCGCGTTCCTCAGCGATTGCGTGGTTAGGAACATCGCTGTCCGGGAACCAGTTGGAACTGGTCTCGCTTTTGCCCGTAGGCTTTTATCGATGAGACAGAGTCTTGGTAGAACTGTGATCCTCCGATGATCATGTTTACCCTCTGGCGACTGTTGTTGTTCCTTGGTCGTCTGTCTTCTTCGCGTTTTCCCCGATTGGTTTTCGGTTAGCGGTCCTCGGAGACAGTTTTGTTAGTCTTTGGCGGTCGGAGTCCAGCAGCAAGTCCTTTATACTCTTGACCTTTGATAGTTAGCGGTGAGGAGTTTTACGGCGAGCGGCGCCGAACCTTGCGGTTAGCGGTGGAGTGACCTCGGTCTCGTGGAACTTCGCAATAGGAGTTATCCTTGTACTGGTTCCTGGTACAGGTGTTTCGGAGGTTTTGCCTTGCTCGAGTTGATGGCGTAGTTATGCTGCTTGAAATCTTCGCCGTGGGCGTATTTGTCGTTACGAGGGTTTCTTCTTGAACCGCGGTTTCTGCGGTCCGTGCTTCTGCGATAGAAGCTTCATCTCTTCTTCCATGATGATGAAGTCCGTTGCCTTGTGGAAGTATCCTGGATTGTCAGCGGCTTTTCCAGTAGTATCCACTTCGAACCGACTTGTACCAGAGAGTTTTCCTCGAGGCGTCGATTGCGACATTGTCGCTGATGCCTGTTACTCGGCCATCACCAGTTTGAACCTTCGCGATGAAGTCGCGGAGTGACTTCGTCTTCCTTCTGAGCTAGACTCCATAGATCCACGTCGGACGTTTCTCGTCCATAAACATGGAGTACTGTTTGAAAGCGCCGAGGCCAGTTGGCGAAGCTTCCGATGGAGTTCCTTTTGAGCCAGGAGAACCACTTTCGGCGCAGCACCTTTGAGGTGCTTTCGGCGAAGAAGACAATGACCTGCGTCCGTTCGCTCGGGAGTTTGCACCTACCCATTGCGATCTGGAAGGACTGCAGGTGCGACTTAGGATCCGTCGTACCGTCATAGACGGGATTTTGATCTTCCCTGGGTCTGAGATCGTGTTTCCGTGATCCAGTGGTGAGCGGCGTTTTCCGTGCTTCCTCGAAGTTTATCGATCTCGGGCGGAACTGGTCGCCTGATGGATTTGTGATTTTACCGCTTTCACTTCGCCACGGTCTTTTGAGAGATTCGCGGAGATCATGGATCTCGCTATTGCTGCCGGCGTTCCTCGAACCTGTCGGCTGGTCGCGATAGATCGAGTTTGATCTTCAGCGAGTTCTTCCTGCTCCATCCAGTAGAGTTCTTCTTCCTCTTCGTCATGGGCCTATCGAAGGATACTGTCTGCCGGCGGGCTGGCCGGGTTCTCTAGGGTGGATGTCAGCGTCTTCGCCGGAAGGATCCGATCGGTCGCTGATATCTAGATCGATCTTCGGCGTCGCTTTCCTTGTTTCCGCAGCCGGTAGAAGGTTCTGCGAGTCGTTTGCTGTCCTTCCGAGCCGTTTCCTCGAGTGGGCTCTTCGGGCATCTTTTCGTGCTTGCCGGGATCGAAGTCGAGTCTCCTGCATGGCGTGCCTTGGTGGATCCAGCGGCAACTTGCTCCTTGCAGTTAAGGTATCGACCTGTTTTCGCGGCGAGGTTATCAGCTTGTCTGTTGTTCCGCCAGCGCTGGGCGAGTAAACAGTTCCTTCATTTGCCTGGCGCCTCAGTGTTTGCATCAGCAATGACTGCGGGCGCGTCTCCAGCTGGAGTCTTCTCAGCGTTGGCGTCGGGTGTTCCGTCTGGCGCTGGCTGATTCTTGGTGGCGTCGGCTGACATGATCGGCGTGTGCAGTTCGAGATAGATAGATCCGTAACCTCCTTCTAAAGCGCCAACTGGCGAAATTAGCACCATCAATTTCCGATAAAGATTTACGGAGGAAAACCGAGTTAACCGATCTTCCTTGAAGGTCGGATATCTGCTGGGCGCGCGCGAAACAATCAATAAAAATTAGAAGTTGCGAAAATAGAAATCGTAAAAGTTGGCGAAAGAGATCTTATTTCTGAATTCTCGTTTGGCGTGTACAACAAGAAATGCGGCCGTAAGGGCTGTCGAGGAGTCCGCTAGTCTGTGCTTTAAGTCTATCCTAGTTGAGTCGCAGCTCATTAGTAATGAAAACAGAAAAAATGCTAAATCGCTCTAAGTGCTAAGTGCTTGAAAGTTTGTGATCTGGCTTGCTTCTTGCTCAAAGCTCTCCTTGTATACTCCTCCTATGGCGGTCTATCTTCGCGGGCTGAGTCGGGCTTTTCCATTTTCGTCCATCTTCGTGTTTATCGGAAACTTGACATTTATCTTGAATCTTGACATTTATCTTCGGAAACTTGATATTTATCTTCTGGAAACTTGACATTTATCTCTTATGTGAGGATAAAGATAAACCGTCATAGTTATCCTTCCTTTCGGAAAATCGTGCGTGGGCGTTTGGCCACGTTAGACCGTTAAGCGTTTTACGGTTTTCGAAAGGACAGTCTTTGAAGGTTTGGTGTTTCGAAGGAACCTCAATTCCTTGTTTAGTCGAGAAAGTGGCGTTAGAGTAACCGTGATCATACCAAACTTGAGTAGATTGATCGAACAAGCTAAGATGGGATCGAACCGAGACGCGATAGGACGAGACGGGAGCAGACGCGGACCAACGCCAGGCCGACCAGCGGCGAGTGCCGCCGGCGCCAGGCGAGTGCCGCCCGGCGCCAGGCGAGTGCCGCCCGGCGCCAGGCGAGTGCCGCCGGCGCCAGGCGAGTGCCGCCGGCGCCAGGCGAGTGCCGCCCGGCGCCAGGCGAATGCTGCGGCGCCAGGCCAGCCAGCGTCCAGCGTGCCGCCCGGCGCCAGGCGAGTGCCGCCGGCGCCAGGCCAGCCAGCGTCCAGCGTGCCACGGCTGGGCGAGTGCGCGGCGCCAGGCCAGCCAGCGTCCAGCGTGCCACGGCGCCAGGCGAGTGCCGCCGGCGCCAGGCCAGCCAGCGTCCAGCGTGCCACCGGCGCGGGCGAGTGCGCGGCGCCAGGCCAGCCAGCGTCAGCGTGCCGCGGCGCCAGGCGAGTGCCGCCCGGCGTAGCCAACCAGCGTCCAGCGATGCCGCCCGGCATAAACCAGCCAGCGTCCAGCGTGCGCCGGCGCCAGGCGAATGCTGCGGCGCCAGGCCAGCCAGCGTCCAGCGTGCCGCGGCGCCAGGCGAGTGCCGCCGGCGCCAGGCCAGCCAGCGTCCGTGTGCTGCGGTGCCAGGCGGTATTACCCGTCTGTGGGTTTTCGTTGTTCGATCTTTCCCTCGTCGATCGTTTGCGAAATCTTTTGAGTTTGGGAGGGTCTCTAGCCGTAGATTTCGAGATAATCGCTTTCTAATCCAACGAGATTCGCGAGTATCGGATTTGAGATGGACTTGGATCTGCAGATTTTCCGTCGTCGAGGATGCGAGCAATGTGGTTCGAAGTTTTAGATGTGTTTAAATGATGAATCTTTTAAACAATCGGGAAGGCTTTACGGAAGACTCATTGTAGATCTCGGACAATCCAGACATGGGTTTCAAGGGACCAAGATGCCGCCATTGCCCGAGATCATGAGATGATCGTGATGGATGGGCGCCAGGACCCTCGCCGTTGGCGCCAGATGGAAGTGGACGGCCTTCCGTGAGTTTTATCGAGCGACGACCCGTTTCTTGGATTTGATCGCCTCTTGGCTTTTCTTTCGAGGATTTTTGGGTGACGATTTCGTCGTTGACCGATTTTGACCCCAACAGTGACCCGTTTCTCCAAAGCCTCCAAGCTTAACACCAGTGATTAAGTAAATTCATTATATACTTTGGCTTAATCAAATATACTCATGTACCATTGAAAATGATATGCACTTACATGCGTGACCAAATTTCCAGCAGAATCATCAATGTTGTAGAAACTGCTATTCCTTTTGCCACTTATAGTCTCCAAAATCATAACTCCAAAGCTATAGACATCAGATTTTATGGAGAAATAGCCACGCATCGCATATTCTGGTGACATATAACCACTGCAACAAAAAGAAACATTTTTAGCATACAGGAAATGACCACGCATAAATTTTGAAAGGCGATAAAGAGAAAAATCATTACTATGTTCCAACGATTCTTGTTGTGTTGGCTTGAGACTGATCAACTCCAAATATCCTGCCATGCCAAAATCTGAGATTTTCGGTTCATGTCAGCATCTAATAGAATGTTACTCACTTTGAGGTCGCTGTGTATGATTGTTAGCCGTGAATCATGATGAAGATATAGAAGTCCTCGAAAGCAGTCCCTTGAATAATGTTGTACCGCCTAGTTCACGTTGCTTAGCAGGATCTGCATATTCATTGCATAATATGATTTCATTAGCTGCAATAAGCACTTGTAATTTATTAGTACTTAGGATCATATCTTACCATATAGAAAATAGTCTAAGGCTTTTGTTTGGTACAAATTCGTAGACAAGTATCTTTTCTTCTCCTTCCAAACAGAAGCCTAAAAGCCTGACCAGATTCTTATACTGAAGCTTGGTCACAAGAACAGCCTCGTTCTTGAACTCCTGAGCACCTTGTCCTGATGATTTCGAAAGCCTCTTCACCGCTACTTCAGTGCCAGTTGAAAGCAAACCCTATAGCGATAAGATAAACCAAATATCATATTTACAACTTCATACATAGAATCAGAAAACCAGGCATAAAGAATTTAAAATACCTTGTAAACTTCACCAAATCCACCACGACCGATCATGTTGCTGTCCGAGAACTTATCTGTTGCAGCTTTAATTGTCTTAAAACTGAATTGCAGTGAGTTTGTTGTTGTGATCTCGTCCAGGCCGGGTGTCATTGGCGCTAGGCCGTTCACAGTCTCCGCTGTACGCCGGCGCCAGGTCGGTGCCGGGCTGGCGCCAGCCAGCCCAGGCTTCCAGGCCGGGCCTGGCGCTGTGGCCAGCTCCGCTGGCCCCGCTGCCGCCGGGCGCCAGGCGAATGTTGCCGCGCCAGGCCAGCTCACAGCTCCGCTGGGCGCCGGGCGCCGGTGCCGCGAGCCAGCCCGTCTCCGCAGTTGCCGGTGCCAGTCGATTGCCGCCTCTGGGTTTTCGTTCGATCTTTCCTCGCCGGCCGCTTATGGAAATCTTTTGAGTTTGGGAGGGTCTCTAGCCGTAGATTTCGAGATAATCGTTTCTAATCCAACGAGATTCCGCGAGTATCGGGATTTGAGATGGACTTGGATCTGCAGATTTTCCGTCGTCGAGGATGCGAGCAATGTGGCTCCGAGTTTTAGATGTGTTTAAATGATGAATCTTTTAAACAATCGGGAAGGCTTTACGGAAGACTCATTGTAGATCTCGGACAATCCAGACATGGGTTTCAAGGGACCAAGATGCCGCCATTGCCCGAGATCATGAGATGATCGCATGGATGGGCGCCAGGACCCTCGCCGTTGGCGCCAGATGGAAGTGGACGGGCCTTCCGTGAGTTTTATCGAGCGACGACCCGTTTCTTGGATTTGATCGTCTCTTGGCTTTTCTTTCGAGGATTTTTGGGTGACGATTTCGTCGTTGACCGATTTTGACCCCAACAGTGACCCGTTTCTCCAAAGCCTCCAAGCTTAACACCAGTGATTAAGTAAATTCATTATATACTTTGGCTTAATCAAATATACTCATGTACCATTGAAAATGATATGCACTTACATGCGTGACCAAATTTCCAGCAGAATCATCAATGTTGTAGAAACTGCTATTCCTTTTGCCACTTATAGTCTCCAAAATCATAACTCCAAAGCTATAGACATCAGATTTTATGGAGAAATAGCCACGCATCGCATATTCTGGTGACATATAACCACTGCAACAAAAAGAAACATTTTTAGCATACAGGAAATGACCACGCATAAATTTTGAAAGGCGATAAAGAGAAAAATCATTACTATGTTCCAACGATTCTTGTTGTGTTGGCTTGAGACTGATCAACTCCAAATATCCTTGCCATGCCAAAAATCTGAGATTTTCGGGTTCATGTCAGCATCTAATAGAATGTTACTCACTTTGAGGTCGCGGTGTATGATTGTTAGCCGTGAATCATGATGAAGATATAGAAGTCCTCGAGCAGTCCCTTGAATAATGTTGTACCGTCTAGTTCACGTTGCTTAGCAGGATCTGCATATTCATTGCATAATATGATTTCATTAGCTGCAATAAGCACTTGTAATTTATTAGTACTTAGGATCATATCTTACCATATAGAAAATAGTCTAAGGCTTTTGTTTGGTACAAATTCGTAGACAAGTATCTTTTCTTCTCCTTCCAAACAGAAGCCTAAAAGCCTGACCAGATTCTTATACTGAAGCTTGGTCACAAGAACAGCCTCGTTCTTGAACTCCTGAGCACCTTGTCCTGATGATTTCGAAAGCCTCTTCACCGCTACTTCAGTGCCAGTTGAAAGCAAACCCTATAGCGATAAGATAAACCAAATATCATATTTACAACTTCATACATAGAATCAGAAAACCAGGCATAAAGAATTTAAAATACCTTGTAAACTTCACCAAATCCACCACGACCGATCATGTTGCTGTCCGAGAACTTATCTGTTGCAGCTTTAATTGTCTTAAAACTGAATTGCAGTGAGTTTGTTGTTGTGATCTCGTCACCACCTGCACAAGGAAAAGTGAATATCTAACATTTTATTTTGCAGAATTTGTAAGCAGTATTACTTCTGTTAGTTGCATAAAACGATGAAAAATCTTCAACAGGAACCAACCCTGAACTTCAATGTGCTTTTCTTCTCCTGCAAACCAAAAGTCCTACAACGAGAAGTACTAAGATAACGACGATGGTGACAACAATTGCCACGATAGCAACTGTAGAAATTGTTTTTCTATCTGCACAAAGCGTTAAATCATTAACAATCATGGCTAGATTCTTGTTACAGATCTTATGGAGAAATATACCTTCTCTGGTGGTATTTCTTCCGTCTCTTTCTGGCAACTTAATATTATCAAAAGCTTCAGCAAAAGGATACAAATTCCACCGGATCAAGCAAAACGGTCTTACATAAGCACCACCTATGTAACCGAGACAACATATGTCATAAGCACTAACAGTTTGTTTTAGGCAAAACTCACAATCCCTTGAAGAAACATCCGGTGTACATTGCATCATCGAGTATAAACTTTGGAAAGATGTCAATGGAGCAATCTGAGCCGCATAGTACTTGTGTCCAAATGATCTACGACTGCCCGATGAAGCTGCAGTGATCGTACGGAGCATTAAATCTTCCCACACACTATCAAACACTGTCAAATTAATATCGATATCTTTGGGATCGAGCACCTGTAGAGACGGCTCCATAATGAGAGATCCAGAGAATGAAATGTTGGAATAGCGTACCATACAAACATCCGGCCATGCATAACCAACAGTTTGGTTAGGACAGGCCCGTAACAAGCCATCTGATGTTCTTTTGATGCAATCTGAACAGTGCTCCGGTTCAGTACCAGGTATGCACATACCAATGATGAAGATTCGGTCCTGATTTTGGCCGACTGAGGTTCTGTATAATCCGTTGTGAGTTGTGACATTAGAAGCAAGAGAAGAGAAGATTTCACGACGCTCAAGTCGTAAGTAGAATTGGGTTTAAAGTAACCATTGAAGCAGGTCTGTGCAGATACAGAATGTCAGGCTAAGAAAGAAAACCAGAAGATTGATAACACTGAAGTGCTAAGCTTCATTCTCACAAGAACAGCCTCATTCTTGAACTCTTGCATGCCTTGCCCTGGTGATCTTGATAGCCTCTTCACGGCTACTTCAGTTCCAGTTGGAAGCTTTCCCTACAGAAGTCAGATGAACCATGCTGTGATTCATCTTCATCACAGAGAAGTAGTAAACTAGAAAAAGAAAGAGCTTATTACCATGTAAACTGCACCAAATCCACCTTGTCCTATCAGGTTACTGTCTGAAAACTTATCAGTTGCAGCTTTGGTTGTCTTAAACTGAACTGCACTGAGCTTGTTCGGGTGATATCATCACCAGCTGTACAAAACAAAGTGAAAACATCTTCCTCAAATGTAATAACTCCTTTTAAAAGGGGATGAAGAATCAACCGACTAACCTTGAACCTTAATTACTTGTTCTGAGGTTTACCTCCGGCAAACCGTGAATCTTACAACAAGCACAGCCAAGATAACGATGGTAGGAATAACATCAGCCACAATCGTCTCTGTCAAACTTGTTTTTTCATCTGCATAGCCACAAAACACTGCAAATGAGAAGAAGTTTTCCACAGATTCTTGTTATAAAATCATATGAAGACCTTTCCCGGTTGTATTTGCACGATCACTAGCTTGAGGGGTCAGAGAAGTTGGTCGGCTAACCCAGCAACCTTGTTTACCGCGACAACATGGCTTGAGACAAAAATCACAATCCTTTGAGGAAACATCAGGTGTGCATTGCATCCTCATGTGCATAGTTTCAAAAGTTTTCAAAGAAGCAGCCTCTAGTGTTGATGATTTTAGTTCTGTGCAGTGTTGTGCAGAAACAGCATCGATGGTTATGAGGAAAGAACATAAGATTAGTAAACACGAAGACTTGAGGTTCATTCTCTCAAGATCAAAACAAAAGCTTGTGTTTAGATGTTAGAAATTAGAAGGCAAAAGTCCAAGTACCATTTGGCTTTTCTCTGCACGTTTCCATCATAGAGAAGAGAGGCCAACTTCAAACCGCGTGTGAATTTTCTTTGTAGATTTTTTTTTTTTTTTTTTTTGGTCAAATTTCTTTGTAGATTATTATACATGACTAATGATGAAAAGACAGACATGACAGTGATAACCAATCGGAAGTAAACGATGACGATTGTTGGGGTCAAAAACGGTTATCTGGAAATCAACGGCTAAAGATCCTTCCAAATTCAAAGTTTTCCCGCATCGAACGGTCAACGGGAAAGGATCGGGCTACGGAGAACCCACGGCGCAGAGAATTTAGCCGCTGCAGGCGAGACGAGCCAGCCTTGCGCCGGGCGGTAAGCCCCTGGCGCCCGGCGGCAAGCCCTGGCGCCGGTGGCAAGCGCGACGCAGCCAGCCTGGCGCCGGGCAAAGTTCTCGGCGCTGGCGGCAGACGCTGACGGTTGCCTGGCGCTGGCGGTGCCTACGCCGTGGCAAGCGACGCAGCCAGCCTGGCGCCGGCGGGGTAAGCGCCACGAAGCCGCCTGGTGCCGGGCGGGTAGCTCGCGGCGGGCGAAAGCGATTGCCGGGCTCCATACGCGGCAGGTCCCTTGGCTCGGTCGACGGTCCTCGCCCTGGTCTCGGTCCTCGTCCTGGTCTTGGTCCCATCGTGCTCGATCTGATCCCGTCTTGGCTTGCTTGGATCAATCCTCGTGGATTTGATACGATCACGGCTACGGAATTAACATCCTCGATTGGAATCATCCTCGATGTTTTACGACAAAAATTAGAAAGGTTGGATTTCTCGTAGAGGATATCGTGTAAAACAAGATCGATTAACTCGAACATCGATCCTTTAGGCTATAACGGTTTATTTTACGAGAAAGATAGTCTTTCAGAAATCGTATAAAACGTTCAACGACTTAAGACAAGTCCACGGACTTACTTACGATTTTAAGAATTTAGGCCCAATCAGACTATGACGGTTTATCCAATTTCCCGAACATCGGATAAACATCAAGTCACCGAAAAATAGGGGAAAACTCGAGGAGAATTACGAAGATCGACGAAAATTGAAAATTTCCTGAAGAGATAAACTTGGGCCCAAAGGCGAAGTCCATCATCCTAAGGCAAACCGACCTAGAAGTGAGTATATAAGGAGAGCAAGAGCAGAGGAGAAGAGGATCCGAAAATTAGACTTAGAGCACTTTGCTAGCTTAGAAGAATTAGGGTTTAGGTGGTTAGACTAGCGGAGCAAGGCTTAGGACGTTTGGCCGCCTGCGACTCTATCTTTTTCTTTAATCGCAAATTTCTCTGTCTTCAAGGAAAGTCGGGTTAACTTGGCTTTCCTCCGCAATCTTATTCATTAAAATTGACAGTGCGAATTTCGGTTCCCACAGTTTGGCTCTAGAAGGAGGGGGGGATGGATTCTCTAACTCGAAAACCACCAATCGATCGAAGTTCAGTATGGATACTTCGTCAGCCCGCAACATCGTATCCTTCGAGGATCGAGCAACGGCCAGCATGGCCAAACCTCACAACAATCTCCTCGTAATAGAACTCACGATCCAGGATATCGACGTAGCAAGGGTATTAGTCGACACCGGCTGCTCGGCTAATATTATCTATAAAAGCACCCTCGAGAGGATGGGCGTCGATCTAAGCATCCTTACAGATGACCCCAGCCCAGTATTCGGACTCTAGGGAAAAGTTATGACCCTCGGCTCGACAAACCTCTCAGTCAGAGCCGGGAGCGTCGCCAAAAACATGGAATTCCTGGTGATCGATGGTCCAACATCCTACAACGCGATAGTTGGAACTCCCGGCTAAATTCCATGAGGCGATCCCATCAACATTCCACCTATGCCTCAAGTTCCGACACCTTCGAGTCGAAGCGATACATGGTAGTCGCGGGCAGCGCGGGTCTACCTCGCTACCGAACTAAAACGGAAAAATTCTGAAATCGAGACCTCTCGGAAAAAGCAAACGATTCACGACTCGCCGGAAACCTTCTGGCAGTCCCAAAGAGCTGAGGCCCTAGAAGGAAAGCGTGAACCAACCTGCGAACCGGTGGTCTCGATCTGCCTCGACGATTCCTTCCCGGAACGGTGCGTCGAAATCGGAGCTAACCTCCGCGAACCAATAAAAGCGAGCTCATCGCATGCCTCAACAAGAACCTCGATGCGTTAAGCGGGCTGCGGAGGATATGCCGGGAATCGACATTAGCGTAACATGTCACGAACTTAACATCGACCCGACTCACAAACCCGTAAAACAAAAGAGACGAAAGCTGGGACCTGAGCGTGCCACTGCAGTCAACGAGGAAGTCGAAAGACTCCTCAAAGTAGGATCGATAACAGAAGTTAGGTATCCAGACTGGCTTGCCAACCCTGTCGTGGTAAAAAAGAAGAACGGCAAGTGGCGAGTCTGTGTCGATTTCACGGATCTGAATAAAGCCTGTCCAAAGGACTGCTTCCCGCTCCCACACATCGACCGACTGGTCGAAGCAACTGCGGGAAACAAGCTTCTATCATTCATGGGCGCTTTTCGGATACAATCAGATCATGATGAATCCGGCGACGCTGAAAAACTGCATTCATCACAGACCGCGGAACGTATTGCTACAAGGTAATGCCTTTCGGTCTTAAAAACGCGGGTGCAACGTATCAGCGACTCATCAACAAAATGTTTGCCGAGCAACTCGGAAAAACTCTGGAAGTATACATCGATGATATGCTCGTAAAAACTCTTGACGAACACGATCATGTAACCCACCTAGAGGAATGTTTTGCATGACTCAACCAGCATAACATGAAACTCAACCCAGCGAAATGCAGATTCGCAGTGGCATCGGGAGAATTCCTCGGATACCTCGTAACGTATCGCGGAATCGAAGCCAATCCTAAATAAATCGACGCACTGTTAGAGATGGCCTCCCCGAGAACCAAGCGAGAAGTCCAAAGGTTAACCGGAAGAGTCGCGGCTTTGAACCGTTTCATCTCGCTCCACGGATAAGTGCCTACCGTTTCTGAAAGCGTTGAAGGAAACAAAGTTCGAATCGTCCGAGCAATGTGAAAAGGCTTTCCAACAGTTGAAACATTACCTGGCCACTCCACCAGTTCTCACAAAACCGGTGGAAGGTGAACCTCTTTTCCTCTATATCGCAGTTTCCGCAACAGCAGTCAGTGGCATCCTGATACGAGAAGAACGCGACGAACAAAAGCCAATCTTTTACGTAAGCAAGACGTTGCTGGATGCGGAAACTCGATACCCGCTAATGGAAAAATTAGCATTCACCGTCATAACCTCGGCAAGGAAACTAAGACCATATTTCCAGTCTCATACTATTGTGGTTCTCACCACATTCCCTCTGCGGATAATCCTGCACAGTCAGAGCCAATCCGGTAGGCTCGCGAAATGGGCAATCGAACTAAGTGAATACGACGTCGAATATCGCCCAAGGACATGTGCAAAGTCCCAGGTGCTTGCAGATTTCTTGGTAGAATTACCCACTAGAGACATGACTAACGAGGAGCCGAACTCAACTTGGGTCCTCCACCTCAACGGATCCTCGTCCAAACAAGGGTCTGGAATCGGAATCCGACTCACCTCTCCTAACGGGGAAATCATAGAACAGTCATTCCGATTGGCTTTTCATGCTTCAAACAATGAGGCAGAATCACAGGCTTGAGCTTGCGGCTAGCCCATGGATTAAAAATCCGTAATATTCACGCTTCTGCGATTCTCGTTAGTCGCCAACCAATACAGCGGAGAGTATGAAGCAAGGGACGAAAGGATGGGCGATATCTGAAACTTCGTCCAAGAACTGGCTCATAGTTTCGACCAGTTAATACGACCAGAATCCTCGCTCGGAAAACATCCAGGCCGACGCCTTTGGCTGCCCACGCCAAGCTCGATCTGAGGGCTCAAAAGGATAATCCCCGTCGAATTCATCGAACATCCGAGCATCGGACCACCAGTGGTCGTCAATCTAATTCGAGGGGAGATTGAAGATGCGGAAGAAGTCGAGGATCAACCGGAAGCGGATGCGGACCAAACCGAGTATGGCTGCGACAGCCCTTGGTTAGAACCAACCCGAGCCTATATCGTGAATGGAACCTTACCCACCGAAAAATGGGCGGCCCGTACAGTGAAAACCAAAGCGGCACGGTATGTCACGATAGAGGGAGAAATTTATAAGTGGCGTTTCTCCGGTCCTCTAATGACATGCGCAGAAGGGGAAAGGGCGAGAAAAATCATGGAAGAGGTCCATTCTGGATCATGCGAAAATCATTATGGCGGAAGATCTCTCGCAGTCAAAATCAAACGCCACGGTTGTTATTGGCCAACCATGATAAAAGACTGCGAGAAATTCGCCCGGAAGTGCGAGAAATGCCAAAGGCATGCTCCAACAATCCATCAACCCGCGGAAATCCTCTCCTCAATCTCGTCCCCCTATCCTTTCATGCGATGGTCCATGGACATTGTCGGACCTATGTATCCATCAAAACAAAAACGCTTCCTCCTAGTCCTCACGGATTTCTTTTCCAAATGGGTAGAAGCAGAATCCTACGCAAGTATCAAAGACACACAAGTCGAGAACTTCGTCTGGAAATATATCATAACTAGACAAGGGTCCGTGCGAAATCGTAACAGACAACGGATCTCGGTTTATCTACGCTTTCGATTGAAGCAATGCGAAAAGTGGAAAATCGACTTACAAAGTCAACTCCCAGGTATCCGCAATGCAACGGACAGGCTGAAACTATAAACAAAACTATCCTAGACGGATTGAAAAAGTGCTTAGAAGCCAAGAAGGGTCGATGGGCCGAAGAACTCGAAGGATTTCTCTGGTCTCACCGAACGACCCCTAGGCGTGCAACGGGAGAAACTCCTTTTGCCCTGGTCTACGGAACAGAATGTATGATCCCAGCGGAAGTAGAATTTTCCGGCGTACGCGGAAGATTTATCCCCGAACGGGAAGATCTGAACAACGCCATGCTGCTGGATAATCTTGACCTGATCAACGAACATCGCGACCAAGCGCTCATCAGGATACAAAATTACCAGCACGCTTCCGCCAGATACTAAAATGCAAACGTACGCCATCGCAGGTTCAAGGAAGGCGATTTATTCTTGCGTAAAGTCTTCCAAACACCAACTAAACGCTGGAAAACCGGGGACGAACCGGGAAGGACCTTACAAAGTAATAAAAGTAGTCCGACCAGGCTCATACCAAATCGCAAACATGCAAGGCGTCAAAATCGAGAACTTGAATGCGATGCACCTCAAAAATACTACCACTAAACGATAAAATGTGGTACAAAATAACTACTGAGATGGCTTGATCCACGGACAAAGTGCGTAGGCAACTTCGCCAACCGGCGGGTTCAGCTAACCCCCAATTAAAAAAGGGGAGGGTACGATACTGTGATACTCCCACAAATTCGAAGACTCTAAAATTTTCAAACTTTTTCACGACTTTTTCAAATCAGCGAAGCGACCGCAGCGGATCCAGTATCCACAAAGCGATTACCACATCCAAAAATTCACCCGAAATAATCGCGGACTTCTCTACAAAGCCCATAGACCTTACTATGGCATAAAGAAATTTTCGCGGCACTGCGGGCGATAAACTTCCTTTCGAACAAACATTTTCCCAAACTTTTCACACCTCCAACAGTATCATTTCGTTGTTGCTGATCACAACAAGCGAACTCTAAGCGTCTAAACAGAAAAATAGCGCCTTCAAGGGTAGGCTCTCTTGCATCCGACAAGGATAAACATAGCTATACAAGAAATCAAATTTTGGTTTAGCTCTTCGTAAAGGAAGTAGCTTGACTCCGCAACAAATCATATAAGCCGACAACAATTGCGGATTTTAAGCGGTGCGAGTCAAGTTAAAATCGCAAACAGGCAAAGCGAAAGCCGATTTGTCATCGCAAAACCTCAGTCCGAGAGAAAACCTAGGTCTTGCCCTAAACCCAGCCACGCTGGATCTTGACATCTCACAGACATAGTATGGTATACGAGATCCAAAAATTTGTCTCTTCACTTAAGCCTATTCGTTTCACGAACTTTTCGCGTAAATCGGTAAACCGCGGAAAATCTCGCTTTATGCAAACAATAGGTACGGTGATCATTAGGGAACTAGGAATGAGACGACAACTCACACCCTCTTTCTCATACTTCGAAAAAACTGAAGTTCATAAATAATCGAAAAACGTTTCATAGATTGAGACCACAAAAGTTCAAACAAAACCCCAAAAAGGAGCAGGGATTCGAAGCCACCAACGACCAGTCCCGGTAAATACATCATGGCCTCTTAACGGCCGAAACACATATAAAACAAAATCCCCGAAGGGATTGATAAACCTAGACACTCCCAGGAGCGTCACCTTCATCCTCAAACTCACCCGCGATAGGGATAGCCTCGCCGTCGCCTCCCTCGGTCGCACCGCCACTACCCGCCTCGTCCGCGCCAGCCTCGCAATCCTCTCCCGCGCTCCTGATCTTCTGAGTCTTCGGAGGTCGGCGCAAGGGTGCATTCGGCCTGCAGGCCGGCAAGGATCGAATCGAAGTCTCCCTCGGAGGTCGCCCACTCTCCTTTACAGGACGATAGTCTGGCTTCCTCCGAGTCCAAAGACGGGGCCTCGTTACCCCGAAGCAACTCAAGCTCACTCAGACTCCCCTCGATCCCCGCCAAAGCCAAGTCCCTCTTACGGATAGCTATCAAGGACTCAAACAGGATGGCCATCCTCGTCAGACGACCAAAGAAGTCGTCACGAGCATCAGCAACCTCCGAGGATCTATGGGCGTCCATCTCCTCATGAGTCTGGACCTTCTGCTGAAGGCGGCGGACTTCCGAGGATTGGCTCTTCTTCTCCTTCTTCACCTTGAGTAGCGAACTCGCGGTCTTCCCAAGGTCACGCTCAAGGTCGCTGATACGAACCTCAAGCTGGGACGTCTGGGCAGCATGGGTGTCCTCGACGGTCTGCAGTGCAGCCTCAGTACGCTTCAGCGCTTCCTGCGACGACTACAGCTCCTTCGATAGACGAATGACTTCCGACCCACACTCGCCAAGCATTCCGTCAATCAGCGACACAAACTGTCCGAAAAAAGGGGTAAGTGTCATCATAAAAAAAAAGCGATGCAAGAATTGCAGATAGATCGAAATCGAACCTTGGAACGATGACGCGCCAACGGCTCTGAAAGTTCGTCCTCCTCGCTCTTAGCACCCCGCTTTCTTTTCACTCCGGATGCCGCACCAGCCCTTGCCCTTCCCTTGGGCAACGGCGCGGCACCAGCCGCTGGCAGTCCCAAGACGAGTGCCCTCTTCGCCGGAGGAGGAGGTGTAGATTTTCTCTCCCGGAGATCACGATCGGAGCAGTCGAAGAACCCGATGGATGGACCTGAACATCAGGAACCTGTTCAGGAATCTGTTCAGGAACAATAACCCCTTCCGCAGGCAGGAGGGCATCGGATGGGACTTCGGGGTTGGAAACCGGAAGAACAGGCGAAGGGGCCAAAGGAGCAGGCAAAGAGACCGGAGAAACAGGCAAAGGAGTCGGAACCGCGAAAGGAACATCGGGCGTCTCAGTCCTCGCCCGCTTTGAGCCTTTCGCAGCACTGCGCCGGGATAGCTTAGCCTTGAAAGAGTCAAACCCATCAATGAGGAACGGAGTAGCGTCCTAAACGGCCGGAACCGACGGAGCCTGGCTGGCCTCGCCCATCTCAACATCAGAATCATTCTTTTCAACTTGGGAGGAAGACATTTTCTTTTCTTTTTGAGAGAGAAGAAGAGAGAATTTGAAAAGATGTGAAGAATGAGAAGGGATGGCTGGCTATTTATAAAAAAAGGGGATGATGACGTAGATTTCCTGCGGAAAAGAATCCTTAGCCGAAAATTTCGATTTTCAGAAAACTCGAATCATTCGCCCGCAAAATCGTCTCCGATCTTACGAGCTGGGGGGCTAACTGTTGGGGTCAAAAACGGTTATCTCGAAATCAACGGCTAAAGATCCTTCCAAACTCAAAGATTTCCCGCACGAACGGTCAACGGAGAAGGATCGGGCTACGGAGAACCCACGGCGAGAATCCCCGGCGCCGCGGCGAGACGGAGCCGCCTTGCGCTTCGCGGTAAGCCCCTGGCGCCGGGCAGCGCTGACGAAACCGGCCTGGCGCCGGTGGCAAGCCCGGCCTGGCGCCAGCGGCAAAGCGGCGCTACCGACCTGGCGCCGGCGGCAAGCGCGATGCAGCCGGCCTGGCGCCAGCGGCAAAGCGGCGCTACCGACCTGGCGCCGGCGGTAGCGCTGGGACGCCAGCCGCTCACGCCGGGCGGTCCTCATGCCGGCGGCAGGTCTCCGGCGCCGTCGACGGTTCGGCCTGGTCTCGGTCCTCGTCCTGGTCTTGGTCCCATCGTGCTCGGTCTGATCCCGTCTTGGCTTGCTTGGATCAATCCTCGTGGGTTTGATAACGATCACGGCTACTGAATTAACATCTCGATTCGACTCGATTGGAATCATCCTCGATGTTTTACGACAAAATTAGAAAGGTTGGATTTCGTAGAGGATATCGTGAAAAACAAGATCGATTAACTTCGAACATCGATCCTTTAGGCTATACGGTTTATTTTACGAGAAAGATAGTCTTCCAGAAATCGATAAAACGCTCAACGACTTAAGACAAGTCCACGGACTTACTTACGATTTTAAGAATTCAGGCTCAATCGACTATGACGGTTTATCCAATTTCTAACATCGGATAAACATCAAGTCACCGAAAAATAAGGGAAAACTCGAGGATAATTACGAAGATCGACGAAAATGGAATATTTCCTGAAGAGATAAACTTGGGCCCAAAGGCGAAGTCCATCATCCTAAGGCAAACCGACCTAGAAGTGAGTATATAAGGAGAGCAAGAGCAGAGGAGAAGAGGATCCGAAAATTAGACTTAGAGCACTTTGCTAGCTTAGAAGAATTAGGGTTTAGGTGGTTAGACTAGCGGAGCAAGGTTAGGACGTTTGGCCGCCTGCGACTCTATCTTTTTCTTTAATTGCAAATTTCTCTATCTTTCGGAGAATCCTTGTATTCATATCTTTCATTTAATAAAATGCCTTCAAGCAAATATCACAATTTTTATTTTTGTCATCTGTTAACTTTCTCAATTTCGTGTGGCAACGCAGAGAATCCAGACCTTCAAGGAAAGTCGGGTTAACTTGGCTTTCCTCCGTAATCTTATTCATTAAAATCGATAGTGCGAATTTCGGTTCCCACAACGATCAAAACTATTATACCACAAATCAATCACGTAGGTTATGAAATGGTCTGAAGATTCATGTGATGCGACACTTTCTACATCAGATTCCTTAATGGCGGCAACAGACCAAATTTGGAGTCAAGTCAAGAAAACCGAAATTTCAAATGTACATGAATAGTTGATTTCAAAACATCAGAAACCCCAAACTCTAAATCTTTAGACATGAAGGCAACAAATCCTGCATGGAACATATCTAAGATGTTTCAACCAACACTATATATATATATATATAACAAAACTTTTTATTCAAATAAAAAGGATAAACTTTGTCTTCACAAACTGAACCAGCATAACATTTCAGAGTCCCACACTTAAAACCAGATCTCTTTTCTTTAAGACTGTACTTTCCAAACGAATCTATGATTCTTCTTCACTAGTTAGACTCAAACTAAACTCCCATAGTTTTTTGGCTAAATTCGTGTCTTTACCCTGAGAATTAGGGTTAGATATGTTGTTGTCCATCAAGTATTCCCCACTCACTCCCTTTGCTTGAGGATGTAGCGCTGCGTAACATGTAGTTGCGGCTCCCTGCAACAAACACACGCACAAACATGAATGTATGCGAGATGAGACAGAATGATCAAAGAGGTTGAGAATGGTGTTGAATTTGAAAGTAAATTACATATGGAGAAATAAAATTAAAAATCCTACCTGTGGGATACTTTTAAGCACATACTTGCCCACCGCGTTGCCAAGTGCTGCAACAAACAATAGAAAATAAAAGATAAAGTCGTTGTTAGATTGACCACTCCACAGTTCATGACACTAGCGGTTGGTCCCTCTAATGCATCCATTATTAGATCATCAACATTCATTGACAAGCTTAATTTTTGGATTGTTGCTTAGAATCAGATGTGTATCCAGTGTCAAATTTTAGGAACAAAGAGCCAAATAATTTACTATTTATGAAGCTGTGGTAGCGCAAGAGATTGGTCATAATGGATCCGGGATGAAGTGAATTGGCAGTGATATTCACACCTTGTTCCTGTTTTAACCAGAAAACCAACAAAGATCGACAAATCTCAACTCCTTTAGCTTCTTCTTTAAAAAATTGGAAATGATAAAAACAAAACACTAGTCTACCTTGAACTGCCTAGCGAGCTCAGTTGCGTGCAATATGTTACAGAGCTTTGACTGACCATAGGCTTGCAAAGTATTGTAACTGCAAAGAAACAATGAAAGCGATAAGAGTATGTTACTAGTATTACACCTGAAACCACAAGTAATGAACAATACTATCACCTAACAATCACCTTGCTTCGTCATTTATTTTGTCAAACCGAATCCCTTCCCGGTAAGCATAACGATGGCCTTCGGATGAGAGAATGACAATCCTTCCTTCACTATTGCTTTCATTAGCTGTTTTCTTCATTGTATCCAAAAGAAGGTTCGTCAACAGAAAATGACCTAACAAGTTGAATTTGAGTACAGACAGAAAATGTTCTTCATCATATGTTTATACAATTCAACAAAGATGCAAAAAAAAAAAAAATGAATAAGCTTTTTTCTAACATACCCAAATGATTGGTTGCAAATTGTAATTCGATGTTGTCGCTTGAAAGCATGTAGGGACATGCCATGATCCCTGCATTATTGCTTCAAGAACAAGAACATAGATTAACTTAAACTATACACACTAGTTCAAGCAAGTAATGATATTAAAAGACAAGATAGTGCTTTGAGAAAACAAAAATTATAAATTTTTACATGAGAAGATTCAATGGAAGGTCCAAGGACTTGAATTCTGATGCAAAGCTCCTGACTGAGGCCATTGAGCTAAGATCTAACTTTATAACATCAATCTTAGCTTGAGGTGTTTCCTTAAGTATCTTTTCTCTGACTTGATTACCAGAATCTGTGTTTCTTACAGCCATTACAATGTGAACACCACGAAGAGCAAGAACACGCGTAGTCTCTTCTCCAATACCACTTGATGCTCCTGTGAATAGCAAAATAATAAAGTTTGATCCTTTTTTCAATTAACTAGAAACCAACAAAGACTTTACTGGTGAATCAGTTCAAGACCAGGATCAAATTCAAAACCAAGAACTGAAACGAACCCAGATGATAGAAAACTTGAGGAGGAGAAAGAAGAAGAGGACCTGTGACGATAGCGGTGAGACCAGTACCGTCGATTCCATGAGTGACTTCTTCAGCTGTGGAATGAGCTGAGAACCCAGATGCTCCTTTCCACCAAAAAGGCCACATTTTTGCTGTTACTGATCTTCTTGGCTAAACTGGATAATTAGTTGATGAACACACACACTTCTGTGTAACAGCTTAATCAGAGTAGATAAATCCTTATCTAGGGATTCAACGAGAATCCTAAGAATAGGCAAACCAAGTCTAGAAGATGATTACAAATGAAGAAGAAACATCCTTAAGAACAAAGATTTGATGATGGTAGATGATAGATGATGATGGTAGATGATTACGATAGAGAGAGAGAGAGAGTTAAAGGAAGAAGATAAAAGTTTGTGTTTTTTTTTATTGAATGATCTCCGTAAAGGAGAAACACATACATATAATTGTTTAAGCTAAACCGAACAATAAACCGAAATGCATAAATAAAATCCTAAACCGGAATTAACCATAGTTCCTGTCACATTCTGATTCAGGGTTGGTGATCGGCTGGAATAGGCACTAAGAATACTATATCATCCTTCTATATATTAACTGAAAAGTCATTTAATTGATAAGTGTCAATTAAAAATAAAATCTAGAGTTTTAACCAAAAATAAAATCTAGAGGAAATTATTATTGCTTAATGACTTTTGGGAGAATTGTCAAAACCAACATAAATATTCAAGTAAAATCTATAGGTGTACTCCACTTTCAGTCAAATGCAAAACCAACTTAAAAGGGTTGTAAAAGTACTATTTAACCCTTATGACCAAAAAAAATAGAAATGTATTTTACGTTTCTATCATTCGGAAGTCTACACATGATACAAAGAAATCTACGTATAGACCTCGTAAAAAGTCTACTGTGTAGACTTATTATATAGTCTACATCGTATTTGATCTAATCAATTAATTTTAAAAATATATAAAAATAATCTTTGTGAAATTTTTAATTAATCATCAATACAAGGGTTAATATAAAGTTTATAAATAAAATTTTTGTATAATTGAACAATTTAGAAGAATATATATTGATTTGATAATTATGACTTAGACAATGTTTATGGTTTATCAACAAACGGTTTTAACATGTAATGTCTTTAGGGTTAGATTCTTAAGGTTAAATTTTAGATTGATTTTTTTTTTTGTTTTATTGATTGAAATTTGCATATTAATAATGAGTAGTTTATATTTGAATATTTGATACAATAATTGAGATTTTTTAATTATCAAGCAAAAGTTCAGGGTTTGAGATTTGTGGTTTAGGGTTTGTGGTAGACTTATGACGAAGTCTACTTCATTTTAGATGTCTTTTTTAGTCTACTATAATTGGTAATTACAAAAATTATTATTTGAAAATTAAATTTAGTTTTTTAATGAATAAAAATGTGAAATCATATAATATAACTATTAAAAACAAAGAAAGAAAATTACTAAATCATGTATTAATTTATTAAAATAATAAAGAAAAAAATTATAATAAATAGTTGTAAATTGAATTAAGTTTTGACAACAAAATGTTAAATATATACTAAGTCTATTAAAAAAATAAAGAAAGAATGTGTTTTTTTTTTTATTTGTATATTAAAACTGCTAAAATAATAGGAAATTTGCGGTAGATAACCATAAAAACAAATTTAATTAGGTAAACGGATATGACACTGTTGATTTTTCATAATACCAATAATATCCCTATTCTAACTTGGAAACAAGCATATGCATAGACCTGACATGACCTTGTCTTCATCTCTCTCTCTCTCTCTCTCTCTCTCTCTCTCTCTCTCTCTCTCTCTCTCTCTCTCTCTCTCTCTCTCTCTCTCTCTCTCAATTGATCCATGAAAGTCATTTGCTTCTTACATAATTAAAGAACATGTTTTAATGACAAAGAATCTCATAAAATCCTGTAAATTCTAAATTTTTCAATCGGTATTGATGTTTTCTCTATTTACTTGGTAAGAATCCAATCTCTCTCCCCTGTTCTTGATTCATTTTTATTTTGTATATTGATTGATCTTTTTGGGGATTGAGAAAACCTCTTAAATCATCTTGTGTTTGCAGACTTGCAGCGTTTGTCCAGACTTTTCATTTTGTTTGATCACCGAAAGTATATTTATTCTTGTTTCAATTCAATCTTGGATCTAGCTTTTGATCTAGCTTCATGTGCTAGGAGGAAGAAAGAAGTTATGTTTTTTTTTTAATTCAGAGAACAAGAAAGGTCGTGTTGGAGCTGATTATGTTAATTTGGTTCAACATCAAAGAAATGAGTTATGTTTATTCAACGAAGACAGCTTCAAGTTGATTCGAAAAACATATTTTGATTCAAAGAATTAACTATAAATATTTGTGGTGGAGTCTGTTTCATTTTTGGTTTTGTTTGATGCTGTTTTTGTACTGTTGCAGATGAACTCGAGTCACCACCATACACAGCCATAGACTGACGTATCTCAGAGAGTAGGCTCGCTGAACGGATGGTGTTTTAGAGTTTTGGCACCAAAATCAAACCAAACATGAGTCGAAGAAACCAAACCAAGAAAGGCGATGATGATGATGATGGTGGTCGTATGTGATAACTCTTGACTCACATTTACAGAAGCTGAATTTGTGATCTGAATTTTGAATTATTCATATATATGTTGTGTTTTATTGTTAGGTACCAGTGCATTGTTATAGAGATATCAGATATTTTCTGCACATGTTTAGTCCTTCCTTTTAAATTTAGTTGGTGGCTCCGGAGGGTTGCCACACCCACTGGGATTCGCCGTAATGCTCGTTTACGATAGAGACAGTACGTTGGATGAAACAACCTGATAGAGGAATAAATATCTGGATATTTAACATATACATCTTAGATACTACTAACTTCAAAATGTACTGTCACACGAATAATTATATAGATCTACAAGATGAATACAAACCCATTTTATATATACTTAATCAGATTCGTAACCTTATCTGGTAATAACAGTCAACAAAATATAAAATTTACAACTAAAAAAATATTGCTATATTATTGTAAACTTCTCCGGATTAAGTTTTATGTATCCGGATAAAGTATTTAAAAATTTGACAAACAATTGAGTACATATAATTTAGTTAATCATATATATAAATAAATATTTTAAAAAGTGGATACAACATTACATCTCTGGATATTCGACATTTATATTATCTGGATATTCGACATTTATATTACGAATATTTTGGATTAACACCAGTGTTTAGGTTTTAGTGTGTAGGATTTAAATTGCCAAAAAAATTGACTTACTAACGCTGCTAGCAAAAAATTAAATCATAAACACTAAACTTTAAACTCTAAACAATTCTAAACTATAAACCTTAAATCCTCGGGTTTAGAGTTGGCCTTCGAATTTAGTGTTGACCCTTTGATCCTTGGGTTTAGGATTGATCCTTGGGTTTAGGGTTAACTTTGGGTTTAGGGTTAATCTTTGAGTTTAGGGTTTAGTGTTTAGGGTTAACGCTTGAGTTTAGGGTTTAGTGGATATATATTAACCAGTTTGCACCAATATATTATTTCAATTGAAGCTCGTTATTAATTCAGTTAACCAGATATATAGTTTTTATTTATTTTCATATTCTATCAATATAGTTCGTAATTGTGTTGGACCAATTGCTGAATGTAATTTCGAATCAAATTTATTTTATAATTGACAAAGCTATTTCACTCATTTTTTTCTTCCAGTAGATAATATTATTTAAAGATGGATATTGAAAACCATATTCGAGTATTTAAATAATAATATATTTAAAGTTAAAATATTGTTAAAAAGAAAATTAGCAAAGGTATTTACAGATTTTAATACATTATCTACAATCGGTTTATTGACTAAGTTATCAAGATATCAGTGTCATATATGATACTATGTTAAGATATTTTTAAAGATAGTCTATACACTAACATATTTAATGAGATTCAAGCAACTTTAATTTTTTTTGCAAACATATGGGTTAACATAATCATATCTGGATAGCTTTTAAGTTACCTACTTATTTAATTAAAACGAACTACAATCACAAGTTAGTTACATATGTAATATCCGGTGGTAACTAGATATTAGAAATTAATATTAGAAAATCTCAATCACATGTATAAAGAATCAAATGAAACATATACTAGGAACTAAAATTCGGTTATGTGTTGTATATCCGGTTATCTATCGTAAACAGTCAAATAAAACAGATAGTAAAAATTAATAATAAAGAAGTTCAATCATATGCACTAAATCGTAGATCATTACCATAGCCTCCAGTTTTATTTTTCCTTTTCTGAAATATTTTTTTTCTTCAAATAAACAGTTCATAAGCAAACTCCATCTGATAATCGATATGAATAGTAGTAGTGTAAGATCTTGTGGCCCATATCCATCCACATATTTAGATCAATAATCGAACATTTTTCAAAGTATGGTGTTAATGATTTGGTTCTAATTGTTTTCAAAAATACAAATTCATAATGGCTCGTTTCTGAGACGTTGCCAAAGTCACTTTCAATAAAAATATTCAATTTTATATTTGCTCCAGAATATAGCCTGACAACTATCTGGCTACATATGTTTCTTCGGCGTGTCTATTGTTTTTTATAGAGGGGTAGTGTTGTATTTTTCACACCATACACTACATGGTTCGCAAATTAATAAAAAATTTGAATGATCACCTAATTTCTTCGAACAATTTGTATATTGAGCTTATTGAGCCAAAATAATAAAGAAGAAAAAATAAATGGTAGTAGACTTCCAAAGAAGTCTTACCTAACCGAAAATAATTTAACTTGACCCAAAATTTTACCAAAATAAATTAGCTTAACCAAAATTAAATCAAAAGTGTTTTAACCTAACCAGAAAAGTTATACGACGTATAAATACTTGGGGACATTGGTTAAAAAAACCCTAAGCACCGTTGTCTCTCTTTCTCTCTCTCGCAGGTGGGCGATTTCCGGCGATTTCTTCACGGCGTTTCTACTGATTTTGGTTGGTTTCTACACTGGTCTTCGTGGTTGTCTGTTTTGTCATTTGTTCTTTGTTTGTTAACTAACCTTTTGATTCATTTGTTTCAGATCTGAGCCGCACCGTTGCATCTATTCTCGTCCATCTCTCTGCTTCCGCTCGGCCTCACGGAGAAGCTAAAGTAGTCCTTGACGTCTTTTGTTTTGATAACCTAACTGGTAGATATCTCTATTCTGTTTCTGTCCTCCCCATTCAAGCTTTTCCTTGAGGAAGTTACTAATATGAAGTTTGACGAGGATCCCAACTATGCCCAAGCTTCTCTCGGTTTCTTAAAAATACGTCTACAATTATTACCTAACAACAAAATCAAATCAAAAGTATTATATTTTCATAATTACAATAGATTTTCTTTTCAAAATCACTCAAATCCATTAGGATTAACTAACAGACACTGTTAAACAAAAAAAAAATCATGAAAAAACTTAATGAATAATACACAAAATCACTTTTAATATATTTTCGATGTAGACTCCATATTCAGTCTACGAAGGTGTAGACGTTCTTTTCAGTTTACTACTGTAGACGATCAAATAGGTCTACTCCTTGGGTTAGTTTTTGCAATTGCAGATTTTACGGGTTACTTTCTATATTTGAAAAAAAATTTTGATTTTATACAAGTAGACTTCCTTTTCAATCTACAACTTAAAAAAGGTTAGTTTTTGCTATTGACCATAATTCACACAGGATTTGACTTTCAGAAGTAGACTTCATATGCAGTCTACATGTTTTAATTTTTTTGAAAGAGGTTAGTTTTGCAATTGACCATGTTTGACTATCTAGGAGTAGATTGAATGAACGTCAACAGTTTTGCAGACTTCTCATGAAGTCTACTCTAAAATCTGACAGGTTAGTTTTGCATTTGACAAAAATAAAGAAGTAGACTTCAAGTGCAGTCTACATTTTTTCCAAGATAAGAAGACTGCATATGAAGTATACAGTTTAATAAAATTTTAATTAATTTTAAAAAATTTTAGTCAAATACAAAACTAACCTATTCAACGAAGTCAAAGTTTTGGTCTAATAAAAACCTGACCTTAAGTAGACTTCTCCGGCAATCTATAATTTGTAGACTTACGGTGAAGTCTACTATGAAAAGTCAAAAGTTCGGTCAAATGCAAAATCAACCTCTTTTGCGTAGTCGTCATGGTAGGTCTACGTAAGTTTTTGTTTTTGTTGTCAAAGGTTAAGATGTAGACTGCTAGGGAAGTCTGCGTTACAAAAAAAAAATTGTTTGGTCAATCGCAAAACTGACATGTGCGTTGACAAGTAGACTGTATCGTATGTCTACACTAAGGCATAGACTTATCAAGAAGTCTACTATCGCGACACAGATCTGAAAAATGACATAAACCATGTAAATAGTTACCTTTTCCGGTGTGAAGCTCGTTTCTAACCTTTTCAACCGTCCAAACTCCTAAAATGAGCGAAAGGAAGCATCTTTGACGATTCCAAGTGAAGTAACTCCAAAATATGAAGTTTGTGATTATGAAAATGAAAGCTTGGAGAGTTTTCTAGATGGAAATGTAGAGAAAATAAGAGGCAATGAAGATTTGTTTGTTGTTGGGGTAAAAATTGGTCACAACGGAATCGATACCCGAAAGTCCTCGGAAAAACCAAATCTCGGTAAAAACTTCAAAAGCCAAGGAAACGAATAACCGAAACGGATCACCGAAGCATACGGTCTACTCGCCAGCATGACCATAGCCGGGTCTACTGCGGCGGAGCATGATGACATGGCGTGAGTCAGCTCACGGCGGTAAAGGAATCATTTCGGCCGAGCTCCGACCATAGAAAGGTCAGCCGCCTCGGCGCGCACGGCTAACTCACGGCGAAGCCGACCAAAGCATGGGTCAGTTCTCGCGAAAGTGCACGACCGTTGCTGGTCTACTCGGCAAGCATGACCATGGCGGGTCAGCTCGGCCGAAGTATGGTCAATCTTCGGCCGGCGAAGCTCGACCATAGCAAGGTCAGCTCGCCCGGCGAAACGTGGTCAACTCCGCCGGGCCAGCTCGACCATTAGGTCAGCTTCGCCCGCAAGCACGGTTACCGGGCGAAGCTCGACCAAAGCATCGGTCAGTCGCTGAAAATGACCGTTATGGTCTACTCGCCAGCATGACCATGGCAAGGGTCAGCTTCGCCAGCGAACCCAGCAGCGAAGCTTCGACCGAAGCGAAGTCGGCTTCGCCGGCGAGCTTCGACCATAGAAAGGTCAGCGGCGGCACGAACCAACTCAGCGGCGAGCTTCGACCAGCGAGTCGGCTCGGCCGAGCTACTCTATAACAAGGTCAGCTTCGCCCGGCGAAACGCAGACCAACTTCGCTAGCGCTCGACCGTAGCAAGGGTTAGCTTCCCGGGCGAAGGCAACTCTCGCCGCGAAGCTCGAAGGTGAAGGAGGGTCAGCCGGGCGAGTCGACTAAGCTGGGTCAGCTCGCCGGGCGAGGTCGATTGGCGCAGCCAGTCAGCCGGGCAAGTACGACCGGCTGCGCGGGTCTACGCCGCAGCATGACTATGGCATCGGTCAGCTCGCCCGGCGAAAGCACGACCGCGATCGCTGGTCAGCTCGCGGGCGAAGCGCCACCAGCCTTCGCGATTGTTCAACCGGTCCTATCCCATGACCATGCATCTTCGTCCAAGTTTATCTCAATCCTCGGTCCATGGACATAACACCCACGCCCGCCTAAAAACATCGCAAAAGTCTTCGAAATTGGGAAGGTTAAGTCTCGAACGGTTTCCCACTCTTCATGATAGAACAGATCACGATTAACTCAACATCAACCACCCTCGCGCGAAGAGACGAGCTTCCGGGGAAGATCATACCAATGCCAACGGCTACCGTGAGTAAAAACGCTTAAGTCTCGACACGCCCAAAGAGGGTCTGAATTACGGACAACAGCCCACCTATGATCCTAAGAGACTTGAGCCCAAAGACTAGGATGACGGTTTATCTCATCCGCAGAAGAGATAAATGTCAAGTTTCCGCGAAGATAAATGTCAAGTTCGAAGATAATCACGAAGGAAAAGAGATATGGAAAAGCCCGCTCCGCCGACAAGTCCGCACGAGGAGGTAAACCGACCTAAAGGAGGAGTATATAAAGAGGACTTAGACGAAAGAGCGGGGAGAATTCTTGGAGAGCAACCTCAGCACTTATAGCAATTAGGCATTTTTCCGTTTTACCCGAAGCGACTAAACTAGGTTAGAACTTAGGTTGCTAGACTAGCTTAACTTGTCGACAGCTCTCGAATGGTGGCTCTCACCGTTGTTCACGCCAAACGCCGATTTGGAAATAAGATCTGTTTGCTCTCTTTCTTTTACGATTTTCTACTTTGCTATTTTCGTCATATTGATCGGTTTGTGTGGCCCACCAGATAACCGACTCTTGGGAAACTAGGTTTACTTGGTTTTCCTTCGATCAACTAAAACTCGACGGTGTGAATTTCGTTCGATATCACTCAAATTACCCTAATAAGTGACTTTACTCTCAAATAAGAGGTTCAGTTGTAGTACTTAGGGATCGAATCCACGCTAGCTGTACAAATAAGATGCAATCTTAGTGACTATGCTAGGTTGAAAATGGTTTAAAGTAAATTGGTTTTTTGAGTAATGGTAAGATTACCAGTTGAAAGATTTTGGTTTAAGATAATAAAGAAAAGTAGTTAGATTCAGGGTAGGTATTCGAATTCAGGTTATAAATACTATAAATGCTAACAAGTTGCTTGCATGATATGTCGAGGTCAACACTATTAAATGAATCCATCAGCTCTCGAATATTTAGACCATCTATTACTTAGATGCTAAATGGTGTTTATGGCCAGCTATATCATCGACAGTATCGATCGATTATTCGATAGGAATATCGACCGATACACCTCTAGCTACGCCGATCGACACTCATAGGAGTATCGACGATACGCTCTAAGCAACATTATGCTGAGTTGATACAATGCTCACCATGATCTTAGATCAGCTCCTTGTCTCAAGAGGGTCATAGCATGTTTAGGATGTTGTCGGAATTATATTGAATGAATAATACAATCCAAGTTCATGTTCTAGGTAGCTAAGCTAGAAAAAGCATTAGTGAACAATCCTAACAATAAATATCACAACTATAGCAGATATAGGCTGGGCTAATCCCTCATATCCTATTTAAACCCTAAATCTAACAAATGAATCTACTCAGACATGGCTATGATTCATAGCAACAAGGTAATAATAGGAGTTCATAAATCTATTAGAGGGTGAACACTTAGGTTCCAATCACAAATCTCTTTGAATCTCTCCTCTAGATCTAGAATCCTATAACCTTTGTTAAGAAGAACAAGTAAAGAACTGAATAGAACTTTATTGAGAACTTGCAAAGTAATGAAACAGAAAAAAATGAGTAGAAAGATGGAGGGTAGGTGGTTAAACTTGTACAAAAAGTTGTTGTGGTGCCAAAACACTTAGGCACATATAAATATGAGTTCATTAGGTTAAAAACTCCTCGGGAAATCTTGTAAAATGTGATGTCTTGGGCTTCAAGTTCGCCAGGTCCAACTTGTTCGCCATTTCGATATCGACGATAGACAGGTGTACATCGATCGATTATGATCTCGATGTATCGCCCTTTGGTATGTGTGTCGATCGATAGCACAGAGTGTGCATCGACGATGTAACTCGATGTCGACCTCTGGTCTTGATCTCGTGAACTCTTCTTTAAGCTCCAAAAGGCACCTAAAACATCACTTTTCTCCAAAATGCTCATGAACCTGAAAACATACCTAATAGACTCCAAAACATAGATAATAGTAGTAAAACACTTATATACCATGGGTAAAACGGTAAAATCCATGGTATATAACTCCCCGACTTAACCTTTTGCTTGTCCTCAAGCAACACACAAAGTGCCTTTATGAAAGAGGTTTTAAAAGTGGACTCAATCAAATTCAAACTTAGAATCATAACCTCTACTTTGTTGCAAACCACATCTAAGAATCATCAATCACGTAAGCACATTATGCAATATCCTAATTAAACAACCTTGATCATCTAGCCAACAACTTAGCAATCATGTCTAACTAACCCTCTACTGATTTCATTTCGTACATAAAAATAAGAGTGCAGGCTTTCCCTTGGGAGTATCGATCACAGGATGCAAGGTTGCTCAAACAAGTATCTGGATCTGTAGGTAAAAATTAGTTCCTATCTCTCTCTATTATTTCTCCTAGTCAAGTCTGCTTTCATTTGCAAGACATTGACCAAGATTGACAGGCTTCCATGAATCAAGCCTTAATGGTTGTAGCCACCAAGTCCTGTTCACTTTGACCTATATCCTAGATTCATTGCAAGCAAGTCTTGAAGGGGTAACCACCAAGTCCTGTTCGAATCCTTTACCTATAGAATTCTTATGAATCAAGTCTTGAGAGGGGTAACCGCCAAGCCCCTGCTCAATTCCTTCCTAAGTAATAACTAACTAGTCCTAGAACATATATTTAAGCTAATTTTCGATTTTTTTTAAAGAACTGAATCAAATTAAATCTAAATTCAAAATGAGAGAGAGAGGGTGATAAAACTATCTACACAAGGCTTTACCTTCCAGACTTGTTTGAAGCATCCGATCCCATGCATACCAAGCCCCAAGACAAGCAGAATGTCAGGTTAGGTTGGAAATCAGCTTTGGTTCCTCCGCATAATCAATGAAAGTGTTGTCATAGCTGATAGGTGATCAACTTTAGCATCAATAGTACATGCATCAACAAATCTAAGAATGGTGCCTAAAAGATTGGTTAGATAAAAGTGAAAATTTTAGAATATCATTATCCCTTTCGACTCAATAAAACCATTTTGAAAACATTTTAGATGAAGTCAAAGGTAAACATCATCAGATCATCCCCCAGACTTAAATCATACACCGCCCTCCGTATAACCAGTCCGTGAAGGCTTAGGTAAAATAAAATATACCGATATCGAAAAGTAGAAGCGAAATATCTGACCATGATCCGTATCGATCGATGTTGAGTCGCTTCACGATCGTTGTTTGGTGTATGTCGATCGATATCGAGTGTCATGTCGGTCGATTTAGTGGTAATCGCCTAGTCGAACTACAAAGAAAAACAAATACTAAATATAAGATCCTAAAGATAAAAATAAATGAAAAATTACCTACAGTGGGTTGCCTCCCACTCAGCTTTGATTATAGTCATCTAGCTTGACTTTGATGGAATGAGCTATCGAGATGAAGTCCGTGTACTTGTTGGGAAACAAGTATCCTCGTATCCTTCTTCTCACCAACCATGAGTCAAATAGGCTTGTGGCTTCATTCTCTGGTTCATTTCTTCTTTATCTCAATCAACTCATCATTGATCCTATGAATCCTTTTTCATGACCTTCAATGCTCAGCTCGGCCATCCTAATTTCTCGTAGGCATGTTCTCAAAGATCACCGAGCTCGCTTGCATTGAATCAAGGCGCTGGATCATTTTGTCGCGGATAGAGCTGGTATCGATCGATTCATTTGTTGAATTGTCGGTCGATGGCTGTTGAGGTCCGCCGATCGATGCTGGTTCTTATGTCGATCGATGCTAAGGGTGCAGGTCTGCTCGCAAGCTGCCTCGAATGGCTTTGATTTTTGCATCCCTTCTATGCTAGATTCCATTCTGCCAACCTCGCATTAGCGGAAATACATCTGATCTAGACGTCTGTCTTAATCATCCACGCTAATTGCTGCAGACTTCATCAGCTAACTTATCCAAGTCAGCTCGTGCAGATTTCTGAAGTCAGATATCGATCGATGCAACTTGTTGTTCATCGGTCGATTTTGCTTCTCAGATTCTCGCGGAAGCTCGGCAAAGAGCTTCATTTGTCCGTCGATTTCAGTCAGTCAGCCTATCGATCGATGTGAGGTTGAGCTCATCGATCGATGCGTTGATGCAGCCGATAATCGAAGTTGACGCTGGAACTTCTCAGCTTCCTGCTGCATAGTATCCATGCGTAGTGCGAAGTTCCTCCACTCTTTGTCTACTAAGAAGTGTATATCAGCAAGTTTCTCTTAGCTGCTTTTAGACGAAGTCAATCCTCCAAAAGGATTGCAAGGTGCCGCTGGGTTCATATCCTGATTTCATTGATAAGCGGATAGATCTCTTCATCTCTTTGGTGCAGATGCTTAGATCCCCTAGGTTGTGGAAGATAGGTTCACGTGTTTGGTGAGTTTGCTGCTGAAACGATCTTCGCTTCTTAATTCTTTCCAGATATCGAGAGACTCATCGACCTCATGTTTTGAGTAGTCGATGGTGTGCTTCATATCGATCGATGTGGATGTTACCCGCCGATCGATATTGAACTTGTCCGCCATGGTTCTGTGTGTTGCGAAGATCTTCAAGTTCCAGCTCAAGACGCTTAACCTTCTTGAGTAATGTCTGGTTGCACTCAACATCCGTTCATCTCACCGCTGCTTGTCTCGTAGCATCCTCTAAACTCTTTTCCATGGAGATTCCCATTTCATGTTTCCAAGTGACCGTGAACACCTCGCTGATCTCGCCTTTGGTGTAGGTTTCGCACCAATTCTTCTTGTAAATGAACTGGCGTGCTCTAGTAAACAGATGTAAGACCGCCGTCCATTAAAGTCCTTTGAAGTAGTTTCTTGATGTCATCTTTAGAAATTCTGATGACGCCACCATCTATTCCTCTAGCAAACCCTTTCGTCTCGTAGACCCCATACTCATCTCTCTCGCCCCAAAAGAATTTTCAACTCCATATCGAAGGCTCTTCCATTCGGGATTTATCGACGATGTCGGTTCTCCGTATCGATCGATGTCCTTTGAAAATCTGGGTCCTTCGTGTTGAGATGATTATCCTCACTTTTTGGCCTACTGCTGTCCCTCGGTGCTGATGATGGTGGTCTGGTCCATATCGTCGCTGGAATAGGTTTTGGGATCCGCTATAACTTTCGGACGCCTGCAATGTCCTCTCTCGATATGTGGAGTGTTTGTCTATCCATTGAGGCAAAACCTTTTGAATCCCTGAAAATACCAAACCCATCCGGATTAAATTACCAAATCAAGTACATGTGAATTTGTTACCTTGGATGGTTTGTTGCATGTATCGGTCGATGGCACCGCTACGGATCGGCCGATGGTTGTTCAGGCCTATCAGTCGATTGTGGGTGCCATGTCGATCGATGAGACTTCCTGGTTGGTGATGTATGATGATGGCTGCTGTCTCGACCGCTGGCTCGGTCTGGTAATCGCTGCCCAGCCCCGATTGAGTAGTCTCCGCCTCGCTTGTTGTTGACTGTGTTGTCGAATGATGCGAGGCAAATAGTATCGATCGATGGGGAGAAGGTCCTGTCGATCGATGTGTTGATTCTGAGGTTGTGGTGGAGAAGTCGATCTTCATCTTCGAAGGTTGTGATACTCTATAGCTCTCTCCTCCTCGTAATCATCAGATACTCCTCAATGTGAGTAGTATCTACAGCATGGTGGGATGTAGTAGTCGCTCTCCCACTCGCTTACCTCAAGTCACCGCCTGGAAACTCCTCCTCGATCTGGTTGAATCGCGAATCGATCGATGACCATGTTTGTCTCGTCGATCGATGTCCGTTCATTAGTATCAATCGATGCGACAGCTGCCACTATCGATCGATTCATCGTACTCGCCTCAGATGCTCTTGTGAATCGTATTCATCTCCACAATAGCAAACAGCTACGAGGTCTGGGCCGCCTTGGATCTTCTCAGAACCTTGATGACTGCACCGGATCATAGTAGATCAGGATTGATCGTGGTTAGGCACGCTTTGTTTGTCCGAAGGTTGCAGATGGCTCCAACCGTATAAGGGCTCTTCCAAGTAGCAAAGAAGTAGGTTACCTTGACGCCCAAGACATGGAAGTCTTTGGTATTGCTTCTCCTATGGTGACCTCAAGGTTTCTCATAATTCCTCCAGAGTTCTCGCTGAACAATCCACAAAGATGAACGATTCTTCAAGAGGGCTCTATCTTCACCTAGATGGTCTGCTATCACCTCGGTAGGATGCTAACTCCAGATCATGTGTCACATGGGCACGGGGAAGTTGATCCCATGGACTGAGCAAGGAACAACGAACTTCCCCGATCACCCTTCTTCTCAAGTTTGATCCTCTTCTTCATATCGCTCTCGACTTGGTTGAACATCCTCCGATGTCTTCTTCGTCTCCTTAGTTTCTCTGAAAACATCCACAATCTGTGTGAAAAGTAAGCTTCTTCAAAGGGTTTCTCTCAGAGGTATTCGTAGAACTCCTTTCTCGAAACTTTCTAGCTCTTCTCATTAACTCCTCTTTTAAGGTGTTTAGGAACCTTCCCTTTCCTTTTTCTCGAGAACTCGCCATCTTTTTCCTTTTCTATCTCCATTGGATCAATGATATCTGTGGGCTTCTTCATGATGGCGTTGGTGGGTTTCTCGAAGTCTTAGATTGCTCTTGAGTGCATTAAGTCGCAACATCTATCTTGGGAAGTTGCACTCGGCGGTGATAACTGAATGTCGATCGACAGGTTCTGAGTATGTCGACGATTTCTTATCCTTGCCGATCGATGGGACATATGTCCATCGATCGATGTTGTAAGGGCTGGGTGGATGTGGGTGCTTTGCTGCGAACTCCTCGTGAGTAAGTATCTTTACGGGCTGCACTCGCGGAGTGGATTCTTCAAGGTCCATCTACGATGCTTGTTCTAGTCCATTGTTCGATTTGAGTTGGCGACATCGATCGATAGTCGGTCCGACATCGGTCAATACCATGGTTCCCGCCAATACTCATGGAACTTTCGATCTGGAAGTCTCCCTCTTGCAGCTCATGCTTCACCACTCTCCAAAAATCGTCTTCTATGATAGCATTGGACGCTGTGGCCTGTTGCTTCTTCTCTCCTTTTTCCTAAAGCTTCCTCGCTTCTAACAGCTTCTCCTGTCTGAATCACTTGAGTCTCTAGTTTCTTCACATGAGTGCTCAAAGCATCAAGCTTTGTGTTCAAAGTGGTGTGACAGCGCCGATCTTTCCATTTAAGTTCACCTCTAACCGCTGCTGGCTTTCAAGAACTTTGCTGAGCATGTCTTCTAGCTTTCCTTCCGGTTGGTGTGTGTGGCTTCATGTAAGATGAGTTTCCATAACTCTGTTGTTGGGTTGTGCTGTTGAAGTTGTTCCTCCGTTCCGAAGTTTCTCGCTTCCTTGGTTTCCGTGATCTCTTAAATCCACCATGATCCGCTGACTTCGCTTCTATGTAGTCATCTTCTTCATCAGCTTCTGCATCCTCCACTGAGCATATTTGCTTGTTTAGCGCTTCGAACATTGTCAAGTGTAGCTTATACCTCATTTATATGTTCCTTTCCTGGAACGCCGCATCTTGCTTTACAATGTTCTTCGTTGTTGCTGGATGCTAAGTTGTCTATTAGCTTCACAGCATCTTCAGGATTCCTTGTGGTGAAGTTGTCTTCACCGCAGTATCCAGCCATCGATATTTCAGCAAGATGCCTCTCAAGAAAGTGCAGAGCAGTTGCACCTTATTGAATCCATAATGTGGACAATCCGGGTAAGACTTGAATCTGATCCAGGAATCCTTGAATGACTCTCCTGGTTGAATGTGGCAATTTTCCTCCTTAAGTCTTCAGCACGCATCATCAAAGAAGTTACGAAAAATGCGTTTGATGTCGCCCGTGATGTAAGAGATCCGGTGGTAGTGCTAAGCCAGCGTAAAGCTCCGATAAAGAGTGCTTGAAGAGCTTACAGAGAAGGTAGTCCACAGGACTCCATTGGCTTTGATAGCAGATATGAGATCCTCGAACCTCTCCGGATGGTCCATGGATGCTCATTGGACAGCCCGTAGGGTGTCTGTCCCACAAGGGTGTAGTATCATGCTTGAGCTCGAAATCGCTCTCTCAATAGCAGGGTGACGAATGGCTGATCTGTTGGTGTAGAACTAATCTGGACGGTTGTAGTCAGCTAGTGTTCGAGCAGCCTCTCCTACAGGTTGAACAGCTCCTCGTAGGTGCAGTTTCGGCTCAGGATTACTTCATTCGAGCATTGAGTTTCGACTTGCTTCATTACGGGTGACCTTCTTGGTCACGCAAGTCTCCATTCCCATCTCGTATGAGAATAATAAAGAAACATGACTTCGAGCAGTATCGATCGATATATAGATAGGTGTATCGATCGATGTCGGATGAAATATGTCGGTCGACGGTGAAGTGGCCGGGTCGAGTGAAGGTGCGAGTATCGATCGACGAAGACGGTGTCTCGTCATGGGCGCATTCGCGTATCGGTGTACGCATTGTTGATGTCGATCGATGCGAACGGATTTTCTTGATTGAACGCTCCAAGCTAGCAGGTCTTCGAGAACAAAAGTTGAGATGCCTTGTTGCTTCCGGTACTCGCTGGGCATGTACCGAAAAGACAAAAAAATTTGTGTCGAAAACAAATTAAAGTAAAAATAACCTAGACCTAATCAGATTAAATCCTATTGTAACAAAGCTCCAAGAACGCTTCAAATTTGATATCACTCAAATTACCCTAGGAGTGACTTTACTCTCTCAAATAAGAGGTTCAGTTGTAGTACTTAAGGATCGAATCCACGAGAGCTAGTGTACAAATAAGATGCAATATTTAACTATGCTAGGTTGAAAATGGTTTAAAGTAAATTGCAGGTTTTTAAGTAATGGTAAGATTACTCGAAAGGTTTTGGTTTAAGATAATAAAGAAAAGTAGTTAGATTCGTGGTAGGTATTCGGAATTTAGATTATAAATACTATAAATGCTAACAAGTTGCTTGCATGATATGTCGAGCTCAACACTATTAAATGAATCCATCAGCTCTCACAATATTTAGACCATCTATTACTTAGATGCTAAATGGTGTTTGTGGCCAGCTATATCGCCGACAATATCGATCGATTATTCGATAGGAATATCGACCGATACACCTTCTACGCCGATCGACACTATATAGAGTATCGACGACACGCTCTGCAGCACATTATATGAAAGTTGATACAATGCTCACCATGATCTTAGATCAGCTCCGCTTGTCTCAAGAGGGTCATAGCACGTTTAGGATGTTGTCGAATTGTATTGAATGAATAATACAATCCAAGTTCATGTTCTAGTAGCTAAGATAAAAGCATTAGTGAACAATCTTAACAATAAATATCACAACTAGCAGATATAGGCTGGGCTAATCCCTCATATCCTATTTAAACCCTAAATCTAACAGGATGAATCTACTCAGACATGGCTAAGTGATTCATAGCAATAAGGTAATAAAAGGAGTTCATAAATCTATTAGAGGGTGAACTCTTAGGTTCCAATCACCAATCTCTTTGGATCTCTCCTCTAGATCTAGAATCCTATAACCTTTGTTAAGAAGAACAAGTAAAGAACTGAATAGAACTTTATTAAAACTTGCAAAGTAATGAAAACAGTAAAAAAAAATGAGTAGAAAAGATGGAGCTAGAAAGGTGGTTAGAAACTTGTATAAAATCGTTGTTGTGGTGCCAAAACACTTAGGCACATATAAATATGAGTTCATTAGGTTAAAACTCGTCGTGGCAATCTTGTAAAATGTGATGTCTTGGGCTTCAAGTTCAGCCAGGTCCAACTTGTCTTCTTCGATATCGATCGATAGTACAGGTGTACATCGACGATTATGATCTCGATGTATCGTTCTTCGGCAATGTGTGTCGATAGCACAGTGTGCATCGATCGTAACTCTGAATATCGACTTCGGTCTTGATCTTGGGTGAACTCTTCTTTAAGCTCCATAAAGGCACTTAAAACATCACTTTTCTCCAAAACGCCCTGAACCTGAAAACATACCTAATAGACTCCAAAACATAGATAGTAGTAAAAACACTTATATACCATGGGTAAAACGGGTAAAATTCATGGTATAGGTTCTCACGGGCCATGCTAGGAGGAGGGGGTACGGATCTATCTCTCACGCAACCACACACCAGGTATGACGACGACACTGATAAAGACAACAGGCGCCACGGTCTCCCGTCGATCCCAGTGTCAATCTAACCCCAATGGAAACATGTCAACGGTAACCACCGGCGCATTAGCCCGTTGAAAGAACTGTTCGCCTTCGCTCAGAAAAAGTTGACGAACAGGATAAACTTCGTCCTCTCGCAAAACAGGTGGAGACCTTAACTGCAAAGGCTATGAGTAAAATCCCACGCGGCACCACCAGGACCAGCGGCGCGTAAGACTCAATTTCGACTCCAACAACCAGGCCGCGACGGACGACTTCCTCGAAAAACCCTAGCGAAGCAGCCCTCCGGCCCGAGCCCGATCATGGAGAAACTTCCACCTCGGGAGCTTAACGGCGAGCTGGCGTCCGAACGTATTGATCTGGACATAAGTGCCCACCGATGGCTCGGACCAAGATGCTGATATCCATCCAAGAAGAACGCGAAACCAGTCCGCGGTAACGCCACTCGAAAACCCATGACGGAGGAAGAAAAAACTCTATTGGGTGGAGCAGAAGGAGCTGGCGAAAAACAAGCCAGAATCCACGGGCTACGCAGATTCGGCGGGCATCTGGAAGCCCGTGAGATCCACGACCTCCGCGAAGAGTACATCACGCGAAAATAGCGGCGAAGTCAAAGCGGTAAAATCCCAGATTCACGCCGCGCTGCGCCTCAAATCGACATTGCATTACTCGAGGAAGCACGCGAAGACTCCTTTCACTGCCGGATCACGAAACCCACATCTCAGATCTACGGAAGATAAAATTCCGGCTCACGATGGCACCTCCGACCGAAGCACATCTGCAGTCATTCGAGATCGCGATGGGAAGATGCAAACTCAAGGAAAAGACGGGCTACTGCCTCCTCTTCGTCGAAAACCTCAAAGGTGCCGCTTTCGAATGGTTTTCTCGCCTAAAGCAAAACTCTATCGGAAGTTTCCGCCAACTCACTTCGGAGTTCCTCAAACAGTACTCCATGTTCATGGACAGGGAAACCTCGAACGTCGATCACGGGAGTCTATCCCAAAGGGAGGACGAGCCACTCAGCGATTTCATGAACAGATTCAAGCTAGTAATGGAAAGAGTCACTGGAATCAGCGCTAAAGTAGCGGTCGGCGCTCGCGGAAAACTCTCCGAACCGATCTAAACTCCGACAGTGGATATCTCTCAAAAACCGAGAACAATCCAGACGCCTCGCACAAGGCAACGGACTTCATCATAATGGAGGAGGAGATGAAGATCCTCTCCCAAAAACACAACCTGCAGAAAGCATCCGCAAAAAGGAGGAGCTCTCGTAACGATAAGTATATCCACCACGAAGGGGAAGATCTCCAGGGCGAGCACAATTACGCCATCAATTACGAACAAGGTAAGACCTCCGGGAACACTTAGACCAGGAACCAGTTCAAGGATAACTCCTACTGTGATTTCCACCAGACCAGAGGACATTCTACTACTTAACTGTAGGTTCTTTCGCAAGGCTTCGCCGCGAAAACTCCTCGCCGGCGAACTCTCGAAGGTTACGAGCATAAAAGATCTTTTCTTGGATTCCGATCGGCCTCCCAAAACTGATAAAGAGTCTCCCAAAAGGGACGCACGCAAAAATCAGTCGAACGAGAAACGCGGAAGAAGACAAGACGACCAAGGAAACAACAGCAACCGTCGAAGGGTCAACATGATCATCGGAGGATCGCAATTCTATCACGATTCGGTCTCTTCGATCAAGGCTTACAGACGAAAAGCTAAGACCAGCTCTAACTGGGAAAATTGGTCCCCGACTAATGACGTACCAAACGATACGATCACCTTCGAAGAGCATGAAACCATCAGAATTGACAAACCACACTGTGACCCGCTAGTCATCGATTTGGTAATCCGAGACCTCGAAGTCGCCAGGATCCTTGTCGACACAGCTTCGGCCCCAGTAGCTGAGGCGACTAAGGCGGCCCCCTCCAGCGAGTAGGAACACCCGCAGAAACTAGCATACGAGATGGCTTGATCCTCGAAAAAGGTACGTAGGCAGCTTGTCCTATTCACAAGTTCAGCTATTCCCCTCTCCAAAAAGGGGGGTAGTGGGTACGTATACTCATATACTCCCATAAAATTCGAAATATTTGTGCTTGTACTCGAAATTTTCGAAACTTTTTAATTAAATTTCCTTTTTCCAATCTCACGATTCACTTGCAATAAGCCTTTACACCGTCCAAGCAATCCTTGGACGGAAATCAGTTCCTGTTTTTTATTTAAAAAAAAAACAAACAGTCACGGTTAAGTAAGACCTAAAATGTATACGTCTTCTCCAAAAAGATAGAGGATCGAAACCACCTTATAAAAGATATATCTTTCGGGAAAAGCGAGACGTCGCGAACAACCCTCGAAAGATCTTATCTAAGCACCAGTCCATCCGCGACTTTAAAAGAAAAAATGATGATCGCCGACCCTCGCAACATACCTGAAAACGTTCTCCAAAGAGAACTCGTGAGTCAAACCTTTCATAAAAGTAAAGGTTCTCTTACATCCGACAAGGATATCATAGCGCGCTATACAAAAAATCCAAAATTTTGGTCAGCACTCCAGACGGTCTCTGGAAGATGCTCGGTTCTTCCCATACAAGTCGTATAAGCTGGCATCAAGCCGCGGACTTTAAAACGGAAAGAACCAGGTAGAAATCGCCAACAGGGAAAACGAAAGCCGATTAATCATCGCATAGCCTTAGTGCCGAAAGTAAACCTAGGTCTTGTCCTAAACCCAATCCTACTGGTCAACAAACATTACTAGACATGGTACAAAAAATGTCTCACGCCGACGCCTATAACGCCAACGAAAACTTCAGTAGAAACTCGGCATTCACGCGAATGTCTTTATCTCAAAAAGGGCCAGCGGACTAATGACTAGCACACGAAGTCGAGATAATGAAGTGACTACTCATATCTCAACCTCGACACTTGACGAAGTATAAACTAAAACATTCTTATATATATTAGAGCCGCAAACGGCTGGGATTCGAAGCCACCAACGGCCAGTCCCACAATAAAGTCAAATGGCCCGTAAGGCCATAGCACACTCATATAAACGCCACACTCGCCTAAAACTCAATGATACAAATAAATATAAGGGAAATCTATCCCGACGATCCTCAAAATTCAAGGTCGATAATCGACATCGAACGCCAAACGAAGTTCACGGGCTTATCGACCTCTCCTCTCTGTCCGACCGGCACCTTCATCACCAACACCGCTCCCACTTTCACAGTGTCCTCCGAGACCTCGATGGAATCCCAAAGCTGTCGGACCCTTCCTTCGATCGGAGGAACCAAGGATTCGGCATGGGCGCACCCGTCCATAAGGCCCGACATCTCAGCGACCTCAGCAGGAAAGGAGAAGTCCTTGTTCTGCGACTTGTAGAGGGTGGCGACCAAACCACGGCCCTCGCTGAAAATCATCATCGAATTTAATTCCTTAAGCATCCTTAAAGCTCGACCAGTGGCAAACAATGCGCCCTCCGCTTCATCTCGGCGACAATCGTTTCCTTTTCTCCGCACGAACAAGGGCCGATAATGGAGCTCAGCCTGTCTCCGCTCTGTTCCTCGACCTTCCTTAAACCGAAGAGTTCCCTTTCAGCCTCCTCGGCTTTAAAGTGAGAGATACGCGATTCCCGGAAACTTCCGTCAAGCGCAACATTAAACACCCTCATCCCCTCCATGAACTTATGATCAATATATATATATATCGAAATTCAGATCAAATTTCAAAGGATAAACCTCATTGATTAAGCGGGAACCTTGACTACTTTCCTTCGAATCTTCGTCCAGCGACTCATGAGTAGTAAACCGGAGGGAGGTCGGCAAAAAGTCACTAGGAAGGAGAACCTCGCTGGTTCCACTCTTTTCCCTGGAGTGAAACTAGGGTTCCATCCTGGCAGCGGAGGATCTCTCGAGACGCTTCTCGAGAGGCAGCCCCTTGCCTCTCCGATACTCCTTTCTCCGCCTCGAAGGGCAAGACATCAGTGATCGGTTCTACGTGACGAACGCCAAGAGGCTGGGGAGACGCTTCGAGATCGATGGACCTCCACCGCGACGAATCCGTTCAACGGTAAAGGAATTCCAGAAGAATGGCCTGCTGCGGAGAAGATTTCGCTATAAAAGATCTGCAGGTCTGCGAAGGATCCTCGCTCACCAAGATAATAAAAAATCATCGCCACATGTTTTCAAGGTATCAAAATGAAAACGTTAGTAGTCGTGATAGCGTTTGAAGTTCCACTACCGACGGAATAGGTGGAGGTAGCTCTCCTCGACAGACTCCCCATCTATTCGGACAAAGAAAAAGCGCTCGAACCATGTCTTGGGGTGCGGTATGCCCCTGAATTATAGCCATGTTTTTCTTTACGCCACGCGGTCGAACCATCACTTCCCGTCACTCGTAGACCAAAGGCCCTCGGTCGCCAGGGTTAAGGTCCATTCCTAGCTCAGAATCGAGATCAACACGCCAAGCCAATGATGGGCGAACGTTTAGCTGGCTGATCGAAAGCCCAAAGCGGTGAAGCGCGCGGACGATGGTGCCGGGGATCGGAGACCACATGTGGCAATATGACAGGTAGCAAGTGAAGAAACCTTCTGGAGGGTTCCTCACGCTCTCGTTGCCACTCGGGATCCGAAACACGACTCCAATTGGAACCTGGTAAAAATTCCGGAGAGTCGCAAGGTAGTCGGGAGAAACCATGCTCGGCGTGAGGGGTGCGTTTGGCGATCTCACGGGCCTCTTAGGGATTAGAATGTCTCGCGAAGGGAGCGAAGCCGCAAAGAGCTTTGTAGTACGCATCCTTTACGTCTTCATAACTCCAAACTCTTCTTTCGGGGTGATCACCTCATTAGCGGAAAAGTCATCCGAAGATGAATGTGAGGAAGAGTGCCTCTTTGAAGATCCTTTGCTTGAAGACATTTTCTTTGTTTAAGCAAGGAGAGAAAGAGAAGAGAAATTCCTATCTTAGAGGTAAGTTCAAGTGAGGAGTAAGTTTGGAATGATAAAAAAACTTACTCCACCTATATAAGCAACAAAAGAGATTTACTATTTACTATCGGCTTTCGGCAAACGATTATGTCTCTACACCTTCCTAACAAGCTATACCGCGAGCTAGGACTTGTTACCAAAACTCCACGGAACCTAGCTATGGGGGTTAACTGTTAGTCAAAATCGGTCACGCAGCGAATCGATACCGAAAGTCCTCGAAAAACCAAATCTCGGTCAAAACTTCAAAAGCCAAAGAAACAAATAACCGAAACGGATCACCCGACGAGCACAGGTCTACTCGCCGGCGAGCATGACCATAGCACGGGTCTACTTGCCGTCGAGCATGACGATGGCGTGGGTCAGCTCGCCCGGCGAGTACAGGTCAACTCGCCGGCGAGCTCGACCATAGCAAGGGTCAGCTCGCCCGACGAAGCACGGACCAACTTCGTCGGCTAGCTTCGATTAAAGATCGGTCAGCTCGCCGGCGAAATACGACCGCGTTATGTCTACTCGCCCGAAAGCATGATCATGGCTGGTCAGCTTCGCCGGTGAGTATGGGTCAACTCGCCGGCGAAGCTTGACCATAGCAAGGTCAGCTTGCCCGGCGAAGTAGTCAACTTCGCCCGGCGAGCTCGACCAAAATCGGTCAGCTCACCGGCGAAAGTACGACCGCTATTGAGTCTACTTCGCCAGCGAAGCATGACCATGGCGCGGTCAGCTTCGCCGGCAAGTATCGTCAACTCACCGGCGAGCTCGACCATAGCAGTATCAGCTCGCCCGGCGAAAGAGGCCAACTTCGCCGCAAGCTCGACCGGAAAGGATCGGTTTCGCACGGAGCCGACCATAGCATCAAGCTCGGCTGAAGCACGGCCAATTCGCCGGCGAGCTCGACCGTAATGAGGGTCATCGCCCGGCGAAAGCACGGAACTTTGCCGGCGAGCTCGACCGTAGTAAGCGGGTCAGCTTCGCCCTGAGCACGGGCCAATCTCACGCGAGCCGACCATGGCGTCAGCTCGCCGGGCGAAGCTCGACCAAAGCAGGTCAGCTCGCCGGCGAGCATGACCATGGCGGGTCAGCTCGCCGGCGAGCTCGACCAAAGCATGGGTCAGCTCGCCGGGCGAAGCTCGACCATAGCAAGGTCAGCTCGCCCGGCGAAAGCACGGGCCAACTCGCCGGCGAGCTCGACCATAGCAAGGTCAGCTCGCCCGGCGAAAGCACGGGCCAACTTCGCCGGCGAGCTCGACCAAAGCAGGTCAGCTCGCCGGCGAGCATGACCATGGCAAGGGTCAGCTTCGCCAGCGAGCATGACCATGGCAGGGTCAGCTCGCCCGGCGAAAGCACGGGCCAACTCGCCGGCGAGCTTCGACCAGCGAGTCGGCTCGCCGGCGAAGCTCGACCATAGCAGGTCAGCTCGCCCGCGAGCACGGGCCAACTCGCCGGCGAGCTTCGACCAGCGAGTCGGCTCGCCGGCGAAGCTCGACCATAGCAGGGTCAGCTCGCCCGGCGAAAGCACGGGCCAACTCGCCGGCGAGCTTCGACCAGCGAGTCGGCTCGCCGGCGAGCTCGACCATAGCAGGGTCAGCTCGCCCGGCGAAAGCACGGGCCAACTCGCCGCGAAGCTCGACCAAAGCAGGTCAGCTCGCCGGCGAGCTCGACCATAGCAAGGTCAGCTTCGCCCGGCGAAAGCACGGGCCAACTCGCCGCGAAGCTCGACCATAGCAAGGTCAGCTTCGCCCGGCGAAAGCACGGGCCAACTCGCCGCGAAGCTCGACCAAAGCATGGGTCAGCTCGCCGGGCGAGGTCGACTAAGGCGCTGGTCAGCTCGCCGGCGAGCTCGACCAAAGCATGGGTCAGCTCGCCGGGCGAAGCTCGACCATAGCAGGGTCAGCTCGCCGGCGAGCATGACTATGGCATCGGTCAGCTCGCCCGAAAGCACGGGCCAACTCGCCGGGCGAAGCTCGACCATAGCAGGGTCAGCTCGCCGGGCGAAGCTGACCAGCCCTTCGGCGATTGTTCAACCCGTCCTATCCCATGACCATGCATCTTCGTCTGAAGTTTCCGCATCTCAATCCTCGGGTCCATGGACATAACACCGACGTTCCGTCTAAAAACATCGTCAAAAGTCTTCGGGAAATTGGGAAGGTTAAGTCTCTCGAACGGTTTCCCACTCTTCATGATAGAACAGATCACGATTAACTCAACATCAACCACCTCGGCTATGCGAAGAGACGAGCTTCCGTTGGGAAGATCATACCAATGCCAACGGCTACTTCGTGAGTAAAAACGCTTAAGTCTCGATACGGCCCAAAGAGGGTCTGAATTACGGACAACAGCCCACCTATGATCCTAAGAGACTTGAGCCCAAAGACTAGGATGACGGTTTATCTCATCCGCGAGAAGAGATAAATGTCAAGTTTCCGCGAAGATAAATGTCAAGTTTCCGAAGATAATCACGAAGGAAAAAGAGATATGGAAAAGCCCGTTCCGCGACAAGTCCGGCACGAGAGGAGGTAAACCGACCTAAAGGAGGAGTATATAAAGAGGACTTAGGACGAAGAGCAGGGGGAGAATTCTTGGAGAGCAACCTCAGCACTTATAGCAATTAGGCATTTTTCCGTTTTTACCCGAGCTGCGACTAAACTAGGTTAGAACTTAGGTTGCTAGACTAGCGAACTTGTCGACAGCTCTCGTAGCCGAGGCTCTCACCTGTTGTTCACGCTCAAACGCGGATTTGGAAATAAGATCTGTTTGCTCTCTTTTCTTTTACGATTTTCTACTTTGCTATTTTCGTCATATTGATCGTGTTGTGTGTGGCCCACCAGATAACCGGGACCTTCAGGGGAAACTAGGTTTACTTGGTTTTCCTTCGATCAACTAAAACTCGACGGTGTGAATTTCGGTTCTGATATCACTCAAATTACCCTAATAAGTGACTTTACTCTCTCAAATAAGAGGTTCAGTTGTAGTACTTAGGGATCGAATCCACAGAGAGCTAGTGTACAAATAAGATGCAATCTTAGTGACTATGCTAGGTTGAAAATGGTTTAAAGTAAATTGCAGGTTTTTTTGAGTAATGGTAAGATTACTCAGTTGAAAGATTTTGGTTTAAGATAATAAAGAAAAGTAGTTAGATTCAGGGTAGGTATTCAGGAATTCAGGTTATAAATACTATAAATGCTAACAAGTTGCTTGCATGATATGTCAGAGGTCAACACTATTAAATGAATCCATCAGCTCTCGCAATATTTAGACCATCTATTACTTAGATGCTAAATGGTGTTTGCGGCCAGCTATATCACCGACAGTATCGATCGATTATTCGATAGGAATATCGACCGATACACCTCTAGCTACGTCGATCGATTACTCTATAGAGTATCGATCGATCTGACTCTGAACATTATCTTGTGAGTTGATACAATGCTCACCATGATCTTAGATCAGCTTCCGCTTGTCTCAAGAGGGTCATAGCATGTTTAGGATGTTGTCAGGAATTATATTGAATGAATAATACAATCCAAGTTCATGTTCTAGGTAGCTAAGCTAGAAAAATCATTAGTGAACAATCCTAACAATAAATATCACAACTATAGCAGATATAGGCTGGGGCTAATCCCTCATATCCTATTTAAACCCTAAATCTAACAAATGAATCTACTCAGACATGGCTAAGTGATTCATAGCAACAAGGTAATAATAGGAGTTCATAAATCTATTAGAGGGTGAACACTTAGGTTCCAATCACAAATCTCTTTGAATCTCTCCTCTAGATCTAGAATCCTATAACCTTTGTTAAGAAGAACAAGTAAAGAACTGAATAGAACTTTATTAAGAACTTGCAAAGTAATGAAAACAGTAAAAAAAATGAGTAGAAAAGATGGAGGTAGAAAGGTGGTTAGAAACTTGTACAAAATCGTTGTTGTGGTGCCAAAACACTTAGGCACATATAAATATGAGTTCATTAGGTTAAAAACTCGTCAGGGGAAATCTTGTAAAATGTGATGTCTTGGGCTTCAAGTTCGGCCAGGTCCAACTTGTCTTCTGCCGCTTCGATATCGATCGATAGTACAGGGTGTACATCGATCGATTATGATCTCGATGTATCGTCCTTTGGCAAATGTGTGTCGATCGATAGCACAGAGTGTGCATCGATCGATGTGTAACTCTGGATGTCGACCTCTGGTCTTGATCTCGGGTGAACTATTCTTTAAGCTCCAAAAAGGCACCTAAAACATCATTTTCTCCAAAATGCTCATGAACCTGAAAACATACCTAATAGACTCCAAAACATAGATAATAGTAGTAAAAACACTTATATACCATGGGTAAAAACGGGTAAAATCCATGGTATATATACTCCCCCAGACTTAACCTTTTGCTTGTCCTCAAGCAAACACCTGACGATCTTTATGAAAGAGGTTTTAAAAGCGGGGACTCAATCAAATTCAAACTTAGAATCATAACCTCTACTTCGTTGCAAACCACATCTAAGAATCTGTCAATCACAGAAGCACATTATGCAATATCCTAATTAAACAACCTTGATCATCTAGCCAACAACTTAGCAATCATGTCTAACTAACCCCTCTACTGATTTCATTTCTGTACATAAAAATAAGAGTGCAGGCTTTCCCTTGGGAGTATCGATCACAGGATGCAAGGTTGCTCAAACAAGTATCTGGATCTGTAGGTAAAAATTAGTTCCTATCCTCTCTCTCTATTATTTCTCTCCTAGCCAAGTCTGCTTTCATTTGCAAGACATTGACCAAGATTGGACAGGCTTCCATGAATCAAGCCTTAATGGTTGTAGCCACCAAGTCCTATTCACTTCTTTTTGACCTATATCCTAGGATTCATTGCGAAGCAAGTCTTGAAGGGGGTAACCACCAAGTCCTGTTCGAATCCTTTACCTATAGAATTCTTATGAATCAAGTCTTGAGAGGGGTAACCGCCAAGCCCTGTTCGAATTCTTTCCTAAGTAATAACTAACTAGTCCTAGAACATATATTTAAGCTAATTTTCGATTTTTTTTAAAGAACTGAATCAAATTAAATCTAAATTCGAAAATGAGAGAGAGAGGGTGATAAAACTATCTACACAAGGCTTTACCTTCCAGACTTGTTTGAAGCATCCGATCCCATGCATACCAAGCCCCAAGACAAGCAGAGAATGTCAGGTTAGGTTGGAAATCAGCTTTGGTTCCTCCAGACAATCAATGAAAGTGTTGTCATAGCTGATAGGTGATCAACTTTAGCATCAATAGTACATTCTGCATCAACAAATCTAAGAATGGTGCCTAAAAGATTGGTTAGATAAAAAGAGAAAATTTTTAGAATATCATTATCCCTTTCTTGACTCAATAAAAACCATTTTGAAAACATTTTAGATGAAGTCAAAAGGTAAACATCATCAGTAATCATCCCCCCAGACTTAAATCATACACTGTCCTCAGTGTATAACCAGTCCGGTGAAGGCTTAGGTAAAAATAAAATATACTGATATCGAAAAAGTAGAACGAAATATCTGACCATGATCCGTATCGATCGATGTTGAGTCGCCTTCGTCGATCGTTAGTGTTTGGTGTATGTCGATCGATATCGATAGTGTCATGTCGGTCGATTTTAGTGGTAATCGTCTAGTCGTAACTACAAAGAAAAACAAATACGAAATATAAGATCCTAAAGATAAAAAATAAATGAAAAATTACCTAACAGTGGGTTGCCTCCCACTCAGCGCTTTGATTATAGTCATCTAGCTTGACTTTGGATGGAATGAGCTACTGAGACGAAGTCCAGGTACTTGTTGAAAAACAAGTATCCTCTGTATCCTTCTTCTCACCGAACCATGAGTCAAATAGGCTTGTGGCTTCATATTCTCTGGTTCATTTCTTCTTTATCTCAATCAACTCATCATTGATCCTATGAATCCTTTCTTCATGACCTTCAATGCTCAGCTCGTGCCATCCTAATTTCGTAGGCATGTTCGAAGATCAGCGAGCTCGCTTGCATTGAATCAAGGCGTTGGATCATTTTGTCGTGGATAGAGCTGGTATCGATCGATTCATTTGTTGAATTGTCGGTCGATGGCTGTTGAGGTCCGTCGATCGATGCGCTGGTTCTTATGTCGATCGATGCTAAGGGTGCAGGTCTGCTCGCAAGCTGCCTCTGAATAGCTTTGATTTCTTTTTGCATCCCTTCTATGCTAGATTCCATTCTGCCAACCTCGTTAATTAGCGGGAAATACATCTGATCTAGACGTCTGTCTTGCGAATCATCCACGCTTGTAATTGCCGTGTAGACTTCATCAGCTAACTTATCCAAGTCAGCTCGGTGCAGATTTCTGAAGTCGTATATCGATCGATGCAACTTGTTGTTCATCGATCGATTTTTGCTTCTGTAGATTCTCGTGAAGCTTCTCGGCAAAGAGCTTCATTTGTCCGTCGATTTCAGTCAGTCGCCTATCGATCGATGTGAGGTTGAGCTCATCGATCGATGCGGTTGATGCAGCCTGATAATCGAGTTGACGTTGGAACTTCTCAGCTTCCTGCTGCATAGTATCCATGCGTAGTGCGAGTTCCTCCACTTCTTTGTCTACTAAGAAGTGTATATCAACAAGTTTCCTCTTAGCTGCTTTTAGACGAGTCAATCCTCCAAAAGGATTGCAAGGTGCCGCGGGGTTCATATCTGTATCGCCTCATTGATAAAGCGGATAGATCTCTTCATCTCTTTGGTGCGGATGCTTGGATCCCCAGGTTGTGGAAGATAGGTTCACGAGGTTTTGGTGAGTTTGCTGCTGAAGCGATCTTACGCTTTCCTTAATTCTTTCCAGTAGCTCGAGACTCATCGACCTCATGTTTTGAGTAGGTGGTCGATGGTGCGAGCTTCATATCGATCGATGTGGATGTTACTCCGTCGTCGATATTGAACTGTCTGGCCATGGTTACGTGTGTTGCGAAGATCTTCAAGTTCCAGCTCAAGGCGTTTAACCTTCTTGAGTAATGTCTGGTCTGCACTGAACATCCGGTTCATCTCACTGAAGCTTGTGCGTAGCATCCTCTAAACTCTTTTCCATGGAGAGCTTTTCCCACTTGCGTTCTCCAAGTAGACCAGTGAACACCTCGTTGATCTCGTCTTTGGTGTAGGTTTCTTGCACCAATTCTCTTCTTGTAAATGAACTGGCGTGCTCTAGTAAACAGATGTAAGACCGCTCGTCCATTAAAGTCCTTTGAAGTAGTTTCTTGATGTCATCTTTAGAAATTCTGATGACGTCACCATCTATTCCTCTAGCAAACCCTTTCTCGTCTCTGTAGACCCCATACTCATCTCTCTGCTCCCAAAAGAATTTTCGAACTCCATATCGAAAGGCTCTCTTTCCGAATTCAGGACGCCTATCGATCGATGTCAGGTTCTCCGTATCGATCGATGTCCTTTGAAAATCTGGGTCCTTCGTGTTGAGATGATTATCCTCAGCTTCTTTTGGCTCGGCTGTTGTGTCTGCCTCCTGGTGCTGATGATGGTGGTCTGGTCCATATCGTTGCTGCTGGAATAGGTTTTGGGATCCGTTGGCTAACTTTCGGACGTCTGCAATGTCCTCTCTGGATATGTGGAGTGTTTGTCTATCCATTGAGCGTGCGAAACCTTTTGAATCCCTGAAAATACCAAACCCATCCTGGATTAAATTACCGAAATCAAGTACATGTGAATTTGTTACCTTGGATGGTTTGTTGCATGTATCGGTCGATGGCACCGTTACGGGATCGGTCGATGGTTGTTCAGGCCTATCAGTCGATTGTGTGGGTGCCATGTCGATTGATGAGACTTCCTCGGGTTGGGTGATGTATGATGGCGTTGCGGTCTCGACCGCGAAGCTCTCGTGCTGGTAATCGCTTGCCCAGCTCCCGATTGAGTAGTCTCCGTCTCGCTTGTTGTTGACTGTGTTGTCGAATGATGCGAGGCAAATAGTATCGATCGATGGGGAGAAGGTCCTGTCGATCGATGTGTTGATTCTGAGGTTGTGGTGGAGAAGTCGATCTTCATCTTCTGGAAGGTTGTGATACTCTATAGCTCTCTCCTCCTCGTAATCATCAGTATACTCCTCAATGTGAGTAGTATCTACAGCATGTGGTGGGATGTAGTAGTCGTTCTCCCACTCGTTTACCTCGAAGTCACCGTCTGGAAACTCCTCCTCGATCTGGTTGAATCGCGAATCGATCGATGACCATGTTTGTCTGTCGATCGATGTCTGTTCACAAGTATCAATCGATGCGACAGTGCCACTATCGATCGATTCATCGTACTCTGTCTCGTATGCGTCTTGTGAATCGTATTCATCTCCACAATAGCAAACAGCTACGAGGTCTGGGCCGTCTTGGATCTTCTCAGGAACCTTGATGACTCGTACCGGATCATAGTAGACTGTAGGATTGATCAGGGTTAGGCACAGTTTGTTTGTCTGAAGGTTGCAGATGGCTCCAACTGTGGCTAAGAAGGCTCTTCCAAGTAGCAAAGAAGTAGGTAGGGTTACCTTGACGTCCAAGACATGGAAGTCTTTTGGTATTAGGGCTTCTCCTATGGTGACCTCAAGGTTTCTCATAATTCCTCCAGAGTTCTGCTGAGAACAATCCACAAAGATGAACGATTCTTCAGTAGGCTCTATCTTCAGACCTAGATGGTCTGCTATCACCTCGGGTAGGATGCTAACTCCAGATCATGTGTCACATAGGGCACGTGGGAAGTTGATCCCATGGACTGAGCAAGGAACAACGAACTTCCCTGGATCACCCTTCTTCTCAAGTTTGATCCTCTTCTTCATACTGTCTCTGACTTGGTTGAACATCCTCCTGATGTCTTCTTCTGTCTCCTTAGTTTCTCTGGAAAACATCCACAATCTGTGTGAAAAGTAAGCTTCTTCAAAGGGTTTCTCTGTAGGTATTCGTAGAACTCCTTTCTGAAACTTTCTAGCTCCTTCTCATTAACTCCTCTTTTAAGGTGTTTAGGAACCTTCCCTTTCCTTTTTCTGAGAACTCTGCCATCTTTTTCCTTTTCTATCTCCATTGGATCAATGATATCTGTGGGCTTCTTCATGATGGCGGTTGGTGGGTTTCTGGAAGTCTTAGATTGCTCTTGGAGTGCATTAAGTCGTGCAACATCTATCTTGGGAAGTTGCACTCGGCGTGTGATAACTGAATGTCGATTGACAGGTTCTGGAGTATGTCGATCGATTTCCTTATCCTTCTGTCGATCGATGGGACATATGTCCAGTCGATCGATGTTGTAAGGGCTGGGTGGATGTGGGTGCTTTGCTGCGAACTCCTCGTGAGTAAGTATCTTTACGGCGTTGCACTCGTGAGTGGATTCTTCAAGGTCCATCGGTCGATGCTTGTTCTAGTCCATTGTTCGATTTGAGTTGGCGTACATCGATCGATAGTCGTGTCCGGACATCGGTCAATACCATGGTTCCCGCCAATACTCATGGAACTTTCGATCTGGAAGTCTCCCTCTTGCAGCTTCTCATGCTTCACCACTCTCCAAAAATCGTCTTCTATGATAGCATTGACGTTGTGGCCTGTTGCTTCTTCTCCAGTCCTTTTTCCTAAAGCTTCCTGCTTCTTAACAGCTTCTCCTGTCTGAATCACTTGAGTCTCTAGTTTCTTCACATGAGTGCTCAAAGCATCAAGCTTTGTGTTCAAAGTGGTGTAGACAGCGTCGATCTTTCCATTTAAGTTCACCTCTAACTGCTGCTGGCTTTCAAGAACTTTGCTGAGCATGTCTTCTAGCTTTCCTTCTGGGTTTGGTGTGTGTGGCTTCATGTAAGATGAGTTTCCATAACTCTGTTGTTGTTGGGGTTGCTGCTGTTGAAGTTGTCTCTCTGTCTTGAGAAGTTTCTGTTTCCTTGGTTTCCAGATCTCTTAAATCCAGTTCCGTTGATCCAGTTGACTTCTGCTTCTATGTAGTCATCTTCTTCATCAGCTTCTGCATCCTCCACTGAGCATATTTGCTTGTTTAGCAGCTTCTGAACATTGTCAAGTGTAGCTTATACCTCATTTATATGTTCCTTTCCTAGGAACGCTGCAGATCTTGCTTTTACAATGTTCTTCGTGTTGTTGCTGGATGCTAAGTTGTCTATTAGCTTCACAGCATCTTCAGGATTCCTTGTGGTGAAGTTGTCTTCACTCGCAGTATCCAGCGCCATCTGATATTTCAGCAAGATGCCTCTGAAGAAAGTGCAGAGCAGTTGCACCTTATTGAATCCATAATGTGGACAATCTCGCTGGTAAGACTTGAATCTGATCCAGGAATCCTTGAATGACTCTCTCCTGGTTGAATGTGGCAATTTTCCTCCTTAAGTCTTCAGCACGCGCATCATCAAAGAAGTTACGAAAAATCGTTTTGATGTGGCTCGAGGATGTAAGAGATCCTGGTGGTAGCTGCTTAAGCCAGCGTAAAGCTTCTCGGATAAAGAGTGCTTGAAGAGCTTACAGAGAAGGTAGTCCACAGGGACTCCATTGGCTTTGATAGCAGATATGAGATCCTCGAACCTCTCCAGATGGTCCATGGGATGCTCATTGGACAGCCCGAGTAGGGTGTCTGTCCCACAAGGGTGTAGTATTGCGGCTTGAGCTCGAAATCGCCTCTCTGAATAGCAGGGTGACGAATGGCTGATCTGTTGGTGTAGAACTAATCTGGACGGTTGTAGTCAGCTAGTGTTCGAGCAGCCTCTCCTACAGGTTGAACAGCTCTGTAGGTGCAGTTTCTGGCTCAGAGATTACTTCATTCGAGCATTGAGTTTCGACTTGCTTCATTACGAAGGTGACCTTCTTGGTCACGCAAGTCTCCATTCCATCTCGTATGAGAATAATAGAAGCATAAACATGACTCGCGAACGTATCGATCGATATATAGATAGGTGTATCGATCGATGTCGGATGAAATATGTCGGTCGGCGGTGAAGTGGCGTCGGTCGACAGGAAGGTGCGGTATCGATCGGCGAAGGCGGTGTCTCGGTCGGCGAGATGCGTCGGTATCGGTGTCTGAGCGGTTGTTGATGTCGATCGATGCGGAGCGGATTTCCTTGCGGATTGAGCGTTCCAAGCTAGCGAGGTCTTCGAGAACAAAGTTGAGATGCCTTGTTGCTTCGGTACTGCTGGGCATGTACCGAAAAGACAAAAATTTGTGTCGAGAAAACAAATTAAAGTAAAAATAACCTAGACTGTCAGATTAAATCCTATTGTAACAAAGCTCCCGACAGCGGCGCCAAATTTGATATCACTCAAATTACCCTAAGGAGTGACTTTACTCTCTCAAATAAGAGGTTCAGGTTGTAGTACTTAAGGATCGAATCCTGAGAGCTAGTGTACAAATAAGATGCAATATTAGTAACTATGCTAGGTTGAAAATGGTTTAAAGTAAATTGCAGGTTTTTTTAAGTAATGGTAAGATTACTCAGTGGAAAGGTTTTGGTTTAAGATAATAAAGAAAAGTAGTTAGATTCAGGGTAGGTATTCAGGAATTTAGGATTATAAATACTATAAATGCTAACAAGTTGCTTGCATGATATGTCAGAGCTCAACACTATTAAATGAATCCATCAGCTCTCACAATATTTAGACCATCTATTACTTAGATGCTAAATGGTGTTTGTGGCCAGCTATATCGCCGACAATATCGATCGATTATTCGATAGGAATATCGACCGATACACCTCTAGCTACGTCGATCGATTACTCTATAGAGTATCGATCGATCTGACAACGAACATTATCTTGTGAGTTGATACAATGCTCACCATGATCTTAGATCAGCTTCCGCTTGTCTCAAGAGGGTCATAGCACGTTTAGGATGTTGTCAGGAATTGTATTGAATGAATAATACAATCCAAGTTCATGTTCTAGTAGCTAAGATAGAAAAAGCATTAGTGAACAATCTTAACAATAAATATCACAACTATAGCAGATATAGGCTGGGGCTAATCCCTCATATCCTATTTAAACCCTAAATCTAACAGATGAATCTACTCAGACATGGCTAAGTGATTCATAGCAATAAGGTAATAAAAGGAGTTCATAAATCTATTAGAGGGTGAACTCTTAGGTTCCAATCACCAATCTCTTTGGATCTCTCCTCTAGATCTAGAATCCTATAACCTTTGTTAAGAAGAACAAGTAAAGAACTGAATAGAACTTTATTAAAAACTTGCAAAGTAATGAAAACAGTAAAAAAAAATGAGTAGAAAAGATGGAGCTAGAAAGGTGGTTAGAAACTTGTATAAAATCGTTGTTGTGGTGCCAAAACACTTAGGCACATATAAATATGAGTTCATTAGGTTAAAAACTCGTCAGTGGCAATCTTGTAAAATGTGATGTCTTGGGCTTCAAGTTCAGCCAGGTCCAACTTGTCTTCTGCCGCTTCGATATCGATCGATAGTACAGGGTGTACATCGATCGATTATGATCTCGATGTATCGTTCTTCGGCAAATGTGTGTCGATCGATAGCACAGAGTGTGCATCGATCGATGTGTAACTCTGAATATCGACTTCTGGTCTTGATCTTGGGTGAACTCTTCTTTAAGCTCCATAAAGGCACTTAAAACATCACTTTTCTCCAAAACGCTCCTGAACCTGAAAACATACCTAATAGACTCCAAAACATAGATAATAGTAGTAAAAACACTTATATACCATGGGTAAAACGGGTAAAATTCATGGTATATCAGGTTCTCACAGTTTGGCGTTAGGAGGAGGGGGGTACGGATCTATCTCTCACGCAACCACACACGCTCAGTCAGGTATGACGATCGACACTGATAAAGACAAACAGGCGCCCGACGGGTCTCCCGTCGATCCCAGTGTCAATCTAACCCCAACTGGAAACATGTCAACGGTAACCACTGACGCCGCGGCATTAGCCCCGTTGAAAGAACTGTTCGCTTCTGCTCAGAAAAAGTTGGACGAACAGGATAAACTCGTCGCCTCTCTCGCAAAACAGGTGGAGACCTTAACTGCAAAGGCTATGAGTAAAATCCCACGCGGCACCACCAGGACCCGCGGCGAACTCAATTTGAGACTCAAACAACCAGGCGCCGCGGACGGATGAGCTTCTCGGAAAAAACCCTAGCGAAGCAGCCCGTCCGATCGCGGCGATCATGGAGAAACTTCCACCTCCTCGGGGGCGGCGAGGCTGGCGTCGGCAATTGATCTGGACATAAGTGCCCAGTCCGATGGCTCGGACCAAGATGCTGATATCCATCCAAGAAGAACGCGAAACCAGTCCGCTCGGCAGAACGCGTCACTCGAAAAACCCATGACGGAGGAAGAAAAAAACCTCTATTGGGTGGAGCAGAAGGAGCTGGCCGAAAAACAAGCCAGAATCCACCGAAGCTAGCGTCGGCAGATTCGAAGGGCATCTGGAAGCCCAGTGAGATCCACGACCTCCGCGAGTACATCACGAAAATAGCGGCAGAAGTCAAAGCGGTAAAATCCCAGATTCACCACGCGACAAGCGCTGCGCCCGAAATCGACAGACTACTCGAGGAAGCACGCAAGACTCCTTTCACTGCCCGGATCACGGAAACCCACATCTCAGATCTACGGAAGATAAAAATTCCCGTCTACGATGGCACCTCCGACCCGAAAGCACATCTGCAGTCATTCGAGATCGCGATGGGAAGATGCAAACTCAAGGAGCGCGAAAAAGACGCCGGCTACTGCCTCCTCTTCGTCGAAAACCTCAAAGGTGCTGCGCTCGAATGGTTTTCTCGCCTAAAGCAAAACTCTATCGGAAGTTTCCGTAACTCGCGGAGTTCCTCAAGCAGTACTCCATGTTCATGGACAGGAAACCTCGAGCGTCGATCCGGGAGTCTATCCCAAAGGAGGAGCGAGCCACTCAGCGATTTCATGAACAGATTCAAGCTAGTAATGGAAAGAGTCACTGGAATCAGCGCTAAAGTAGCAGTCGACGCTCTGCGGAAAACTCTCTGGAACCGATCTAAACTCCGACAGTGGATATCTCTCAAAAAACCGAGAACAATCCAGGGCTCTGCACAAGGCAGCGGACTTCATCATAATGGAGGAGGAGATGAAGATCCTCTCCCAAAACACAACCTGCAGAAAGCATCCGCCAAAAGGAGGAGCTCTGCGTAGCGATAAGTATATCCACCACGAAGGGAAGATCTCCAGGGCGAGCACAATTACGCCATCAATTACGAACAAGGTAAGACCTCCGGGAACACTTAGACCAGGAACCAGTTCAAGGATAACTCCTCTGTGATTTCCACCAGACCAGAGGACATTACACTGAGCGTAAGGTTCGCCGGCGGAATTCGCCATAAAACTCGCCCGGCTCGAAGATTCTGAGCATAAAAGATCTTTTCTTGGATTCGATCGGCCTCCCAAAACTGATAAAGAGTCTCCCAAAGGGGCGACGCAAAAATCAGTCGAGCGAGCGGAAGAAGGCGACCGGAAACAACAGCAACCGTCGAAGGGTCAACATGATCATCGGAGGATGCAATTCTATCGATTGGTCTCTTCGATCAAGGCTTACAGGCGAAAAGCTAAGACCAGCTCTAACTGGGAAAATTGGTCCCCGACTAATGGCGTACCAAGCGATCACGATCACCCCGAAGAGCATGAAACCATCAGAATTGACAAACCACACTGTGACCGCTAGTCATCGATTTGGTAATCGAGACCTCGAAGTCGCCAGGATCCTTGTCGACACAGCCGGCCCCAGTAGCTGGAAGCGACTAAAACCCCCTCCAGCGGTAGGAACACCGCGAAACTAGCATCTGAGATGGCTTGATCCTCGAAAAGATGCGTTAGCAGCTTGTCCTATTCACAAGTTCAGCTATTCCCCTCTCCAAAAGGGGTAGTGGATGCGATATACTCATATACTCCCATAAAATTGAAATATTTGTGCTTGTACTTTCGAAATTTTGAAACTTTTTAATTAAATTTCCTTTTTCCAATCTCGATTCACTTGCAATAAGCGCTTTACACCGTCCAAGCAATCCTTGGGCCGGAAATCAATTCTGTTTTTATTTAAAAACAAACAGTCCGCGGTTAAGTAAGACCTAAAATGTATCGTCTTCTCCAAAAGATAGAGGATCGAAACCACCTTATAAAGATATATCTTTCGGAAGCGAGGCGTCGCGAACAACCCTCGAAAGATCTTATCGCACCAGTCCATCCAGCGACTTTAAAAGAAAAATGATGATCGTCGATTGGCCCGGCGAACATACCTGAAAAGCGTTCTCAAAGAGAACTCGTAGTCAAACCTTTCATAAAAGTAAAGGTTCTCTTACATCCGACAAGGATATCATAGCGTATACAAAAATCAAAATTTTGGTCAGCACTCCAGGCGGTCTGGAAGATGCTCGGTTCTTCCCATACAAGTCGTATAAGCTGGCATCAAGCGCTGGACTTTAAAGCGGAAAGAACCAGGTAGAAATCGCCAACGAGGGAAAGCGAAGCCGATTAATCATCGCGCCAGCCTTAGTGCGAAAGTAAACCTAGGTCTTGTCCTAAACCCAATCCTACTGGTCAACAAACATTACTAGACATGGTACAAAAATGTCTGCGTCGCCGGCGTCTATAGCGCTCAGCGAAAACGTAGAAACTCAGAAGCATTCCGCGAATGTCTTTATCTCAAAAAAGGGCCAGCGGACTAGCGACACAACCACGAGTCGAGATCTGAAGTGACTACTCATATCTCAACCTCGACACTTGACAGTATAAACTAAAACATTAGATTATATATATTAGGAGCCATGCGGCTGGGATTGAAGCCACCAGCGGCCAGTCCACAAATAAAGTCAAATGGCCCGTAAGGCCATAGCACACTCATATAAGCGGCCACACTCGGCCTAAAACTCAATGATACAAATAAATATAAAAATCTATCCGGCGATCCTCAAAATTCAAGGTCGAGATACCGGACATCGAAGCCAAAGCGAGTTCACGGGCTTATCGACCTCTCCCTCTCTGTCCGCGACTCCGGCACCTTCATCACCAACACCGGCTCCCACTTTCACAGTGTCCTCCGAGACCTCGATGGAATCCCAAAGCTGTCGGACCCTTCCCGTCCGAGGAGGAACCAAGAGGTCGACATAGGCACGTCCATAAGGCCCGACATCTCAGCGACCTCAGCAGGAAAGGAGAAGTCCTTGTTCTGCGACTTGTAGAGGGTGGCGACCAAACCACGGCCCTCGCGAAAATCATCCACGAATTCCTAAGCATCCTTAAAGCTCTCGAATTCAGTGGCAAACAATGCGGCCCTCCGCTTCATCTCGGCGACAATCGTTCTCTTTCCTTTCCTCTCCGCACGAACAAGGGCCCGATAATGGAGCTCAGCCTGTCTCCGGCTCTGTTCCTCGACCTCCTTCCGAAACCGAAAGAGTTCCCTTTCAGCCTCCTCGGCTTTAAAAGTGAGAGAGATCTGCGATTCCGGAAACTTCCGTCAAGCGCAACATTAAACACCCTCATCCCCTCCATGAACTTATGATCAATATATATATATATCGAAATTCAGATCAAATTTCAAAGGATAAACCTCATTGATTAAACGGGAACCTTCAGCGACTACTTTCCTCCTCGAATCTTCGTCCAGCGACTCATGAGTAGTAAAACCGGGAGGGAGGTCGGCAAAAAAGTCACTAGGAAGGAGAACCTCGCTGGTTCCACTCTTTTCCCCTGGAGTGAAACTAGGGTTCCATCCTGGCAGCGGAGGATCTCGAGGCGTTCGAGGCAGCCCCCTTGCCTCTCCGATACCTGTTTCTCCGTCTCTGAGCGGGCAAGACATCAGTGATCGGTTCTACGTCGTCTGGAGCGTCAAGAGGCTGGGAGACGGCTCGAGATCGATGGACCTCCACCGCGCCGAATCCGTTCAGCGGTAAAGGAATTCGGAAGAATGGCCTGCTGCGGAGAAGATTGGCAAAAGATCTGCGAAGTGCGCGGAAGGATCTGTTCCTGCAAGATAATAAAAAATCATCGTCACATGTTTTCAAGGTATCAAAATGAAAGCGTTAGTAGTCGTATTACGCGTTTGAAGTTCCACTACCGGCGGAATAGGTGGAGTAGCTCTCGACAGACTCCCCATCTATTCCGGACAAAGAAAAGCGCTTCGAACCATGTCTTGGGGTCGCGAAGTATGCCCCTGAATTATAGCCATGTTTTCTTTGAAGCCATCTGAACCATCACTTCCCGTCACTCTCGTAGACCAAGGCCCTCGAAGTCGCCAGGGTTAAGGTCCATTCCTAGCTCAATTCGAGATCAACACGCAAACCAATGATGTAAGGCGGAGCGTTTAGCTGGCTGATCGAAAGCCAGGTGGTGGCGGGGCGATGGTGCGGGGATCGGAGACCACATGTGGCAATATGACAGGTAGCAAGTGAAGAAACCTTCGGAGGGTTCCTCGCGCTCGTTACCACTCGGGATCGAAACACGACTCAGTGGAACCTGGTAAAATTCGGAGAGTGCAAGGTAGTCGGGAGAAACCATGCTCGGCGTGAGGGTGCGTTTGGCGATCTCCACGGGGCCTCTTAGGGATTAGAATGTCTACCGGAAGCGGGCGAGCATAAAGAGCTTTGTGAATGCGCATCCTTCGTCTTCATAACTCAAACTCTTCTTTCGGGTGATCACCTCATTAGCGGAAAAAGTCATCCGAAGATGAATGTGAGGAAGAGTGCCTCTTTGAAGATCCTTTGCTTGAAGACATTTTCTTTGTTTAAGCAAGGAGAGAAAGAGAGAAATTCTATCTTAGAGGTAAGTTCAAGTGAGGAGTAAGTTTGGAATGATAAAAAACTTACTCCACTATATAAGCAACAAAGAGATTTACTATTTACTATCGGCTTCGACAAGCGATTATGTCTCTACACCTTCCTAACAAGCTATACATGAGCTAGGACTTGTTACAAAACTCCACGGAACCTAGCTAGCTGGGGGTTAGCTGTTGGGGTCAAAATCGGTCCGCGCGAATCGATACCGAAATCCTCGGAAAAACCAAATCTCAAAACTTCAAAAGCCAAAAACAAAAATAAGCGGATCACCCGGCGAGCACAGTACTGCGCCCGAGCATGACCATATGCAGGTGCCGTCGAGCATGGCGATGGCGTGGGTCAGCTCGCGGCGAGTACAGGTCAACTTCGCCCGGCGAGCTCGACCATAGCAAGGTCAGCTTCGCCCGGCGAGCGCGGACCAACTTCGTCGGCTGCTTCGACCAAACGCGAGGTCAGCTCGCCCGGAAGTCTGACAGCGTTCTGGGTCTACTTCGCCCCGAGCATGATGATCATGGCGCGGGTCAGCTGCGGTGAAATGCAGTCAACTTCGCCCGTGAGCTTGACCATAGCAGGTCAACTTGCCCGGCGTCTGGTGTTCGCGGCGAGCTCGACAAAAGTCAGCTCACGGGCGTGATGCGACAGCGTTAGCGGTCTACTCGCCAGCGAGCATGACCATGGCGTGAGTCCTTTCGCCCGCAAAGTGCAGTCAACTCACCGGCGAGCTCGACCATAGCAAGGTCAGCTTCGCCCGTAGCCGCAGACCAACTTCGCCCGGCAAGCTCGGCCGGCGAGGTCGGCTTCGCCCGGCGAGCTGACCATAGCAAAGAGTCAGCTTCGCCGGCGGCAGAACTAACTTCAGCCGTGCTTCGACGCAATAGCGAGGTCAGCTCGCGTAGCGCAATAAACTTTGCCGGCGAGCTCGACCGTAGCAAGGTCAGCTTCCGGTGAAACCGCAGGCCAACTTCATGGCGAGCTTCGACCCATGCGAAGTCAGCTTCGCCGGCTTCGACAATGGCGAATCAACTTCGCCCGGCGATACGGCCGTCTCGCGAATTACTACGGCGAAAGCATGACCATGGCGTGGTAAGCTTCGCCCGTGATCTGATCAACTTCATGGCGAGCTCGACCATAACAAGGTCAGCTCCCGGCGAGCCGAGGCAACTTCGCCCGGCGAGCTCGGCCGGCGAATTCGGCTTCGCCCGGCGACTTCGCCCGCGAGCTTCGACCATAAAGTCAGCTTCGCCCGGCGACGAACAACTTCGCCCGCCGAGCTTCGGCCGTAGCGAGGTCAGCTTCGCCCGACGAACGCAGACCAACTTCGCCGGCGAGTCGGCCGTAGTGAGTTCAGCTTCGCCGGTGAAACGCAGACCAACTTCGCCGTCGAGCTTCGGCGATGCGAAGATCAGCTTCGCGGCCGAAACGGCCAGCGGTCAGCTCACCACGGCGATGCGACCGTGCTCTTGAGTCTACCGGCGCGAGCATGACCATGGCGCGGTCAGCTTCGCCCGGCCACGACCGCATCGCGAGTCAGCTTCGCTGGCGGCGCGACCAGTCATCCCGGCGATTGTTCGAACCGGTCTATTCCATGACCATGCATCTTCGTCTGAAGTTTCCGCAACTCAATCCTCGGGTCCATGGACATAACACGGCGTTCGTCTAAAACATCGTCAAAGTCTTCAGGAAATTGGGAAGGTTATGTCTCACCGTGCGGATACCCACTCTTTGTGATAGAACGGTCGCGATTAACTCAACATCAACCACCTGCGGCTATGCGAAGAGCGAGGTTCCGTTGAAGATCATACCAATGCCAGCGGCTGCCATGAGTAAAAAGCAGAAGTCACCGATGCGGCCCAAGAAGTGCAATTACGGACAAAGGTCCACCTATGATCCTAAGAGACTTGAGCCCAAAGACTAGGATGCGGTTTATCTCATCGCGAGAAGAGATAAATGTCAAGTTTCCTCGAAGATAAGTGTCAAGTTTCTGAAGATAATCCGAAGGAAAAAGAGATATGGAAAAGCCGTTCTGACAGTCCGGCCCGAGAGGAGGTAAACCGACCTAAAGAATGAGTATATAAAGAAGACTTAGGACGAAGAGCAGGGGGAGAATTCTTGGAGAGCAACCTCAGCACTTATAGCAATTTAGGCATTTTTCCGTTTTTACTACCGAGCTGCGACTCAACTAGGTTAGAACTTAGGTTGCTAGACTAGCGAACTTGCCGGCAGCTCTCTGTAGGGCTCTCACTGTTGTTCAGCTGCTCAAGCAGCGGTTCCGGAAAGATCTTTTGCTCTCTTTTCTTTTTTGATTTACTACTTTGCTATTTTAAGTCATATTGATCGTGTTGTGTGTGGCGTGATCTAAGGGACCTTCGAGAAACTAGGTTTACTTGGTTTCCTCTGATCAACTAAAACTCGACGGTGTGAATTTCGGTTCTCACATTTGTTAATAATGAGGAAAAAGTGGTTGAAAATTAAATTTTAGAGCTTTAAGGGATCAAATATGGTGGTTGAAAATATTGATGATAATGGTATAATTGTGAATAAGAAGAAATGTTTAGGGTATATTTGGTTTTGATTATTTCGAAATTAATAAATAAATAATAATGGCAATTTTGTAAATAGTTCAAAGACTTTGGGATAGTATGGAAAATTCATTGATAAATAGTAATTACAAAAAAAGAGGTTGGTTTTAAGTTTGACTTCAAATTATGGGTTAGTCTTAAAAAAGCCCATGACTTTTTAACTTTTATTTTAATTAGACTAAAATAAAAAGGAAATATAAAACTAAATATTACTTACAAAATAACAAAAATAATATTAAAAATAATAAGTTAAAGTAACTAATTGTCAAAACTATAAAATGTAATAATGTTTAATCAATTTTTTTATATTTATAAGGTACATAAAATAAAAATAATTTGAATGGAAAATAATTTATGTAAATCGATATAATGATTTCATATTATTAAATTAAAAATCATATTCTTATATAAAGATTATAATATCATTAATGTCTTATAGTGTCTATATATGTTTTATAAATCATTTAATAAAAATTTAAAAAAATTTAAAATTATTTATCAATGTTTACAAAATTATCTTATCATAATTTACATTACTTATAAAAATTTGTAAAACATTTCTATAAAATAAAAATTATATATTAAAAGAGAAGTTACTTAAGTGATTTTTGGTTACATACCAATCGTTGGTGAAGTCTAAAGAGTTTTTTTTTTATAATTTGCTTTGTTGGTAACTTTTAGTTTAGTTTAATTTAATTTAATTAGATTTAAAAATAGAAAATTAAGTTTAGAACCAATGAATATTACTTATCAAATAATTTAAATGATATTAGAAATAATGATCTATAGTAACTAAAATTATATAAAAATAATAATGTTTGATCAATTTTTTATATTTATAAACTACATAATACAATGAATGGAATTTTTATATATACATCACTGTAATTAAATTTATATTTTAAATTAATAATTATATTCATATATTAATGTCTTATAAAGTTCATACATTCTGTTTATAAATTTTTGAAAAACATTTATAAAATTACTTATCATAATGTCCAAAATCATTGTATCTAAGTTTTTAAATTATTTATAGGAGCATATAAATAATTTATAAGAAAAAAAAATAGAAAGTTTGGAGAACAGAAAGAAATTTGCAATCGAAAAATGTTATGTATTTAATTTAACAAGAATTAAAATTAATGTGGCAATTACATATCAATATAAATATATAATTATTAACTACAATGTACACCAAAATATATTTTACTCGTTCAATATATAAGTCTTAGATTCCTAGTTGTCGAAAAAGCAGAACTACACTATCAGTCGGTCTGAACCAGGCAAACATACATCTATTTATTCACGTTAAAGTTTAGTTAATTCCTAAGTTCATGAAAAAATATAACAAACAAATTTACTGGAATGTTATAGAAAAGTTATGATATTACTAGAATAATATATATCTTTTAAAAAATACTAGAATATTTAGAGACCTCTGATAAATGACAACTAAGACCATTTACTAGTTTTCTTAGTTAAGATTATTTTAAATTAACTAATCAATGTCAATAATTATTATATCCACATCATTAATAACTGGAATTATTGTAATAAAAAAGTTGAAGGTAATGAATCTCTTTCTAACTTAAACTTCCCGTAATGAAAAAAAAACACAATTTTTTTCTTCATTCGTCGCTTAAATCCTAATCTTTTGAGTAGACATTATTGTTTATCGTCTGAAATTCTCGAACTGTCTACTCTGATATCGCCTTCGCCGAAATTGTCTTCTCTGCAAGCGTTTCTACGAAATCTTTTTCGCTGCAATCACCTGTAATTGTTTTCTCTGCTGAGTTTTTTTAGTTTGTTACTGAGTTTTATTTATGTTGTGGCTGAGTTACTTTTCTTTTATGGCTGATTTATATATGTAGTGGTGGCTGGGTTACTTCCTGCTAATCTCCGAAAACCTAGCTATAAGAAATGTGCATTCTAAGGAGAAAAGGCAAATATATTGCAAAAACACACCCAAATTGGCAATTGTGGGGCGTGTTCATTTAATTTTGTTTGTGATTTGATACCCAAATTTGGATAATCTAAATTTTTTTTTCCAGATCTGAGTGAAAGAGAAGCTTGAACAAGAAGAGAATGGAGGAGACGGAAAGAAATGACGGATTCAGCAGATACGACGCAAAGGAGTTCAATGAAGCTTGGAGACATGGAGGAATTATTACCGGAATGGTGCAGCAAATCTGTATTTTTTGTTTTCTCTATGAGAAACATAACACAACTGTGTATTTTGTATTTGACTTATGCTATGTTTACACAACTCAGCCATATCGTTTATGCATCTCAGCTGTGTCGTTTATATAACTCAGTCATACTTCAAACATACCCTAAAATCAGAAAATGTTTATATAAATCAGTCATGTCGTTTAGATAACTCAGCCGTGTCGTTTAGATAACTCAGTCATGTCATTTATATAACTCAACCATACCTCAAACATACCCTAAAATCAGAAAATTGAATTCAAATACTTAATGAAACTCATGTTATCAATATCAAGTGAATATAAATCAACTGAATGTGTATTGTTTCTTGAATTTTCAAGTTGAGACTCTAACTTGATCTTGAGATATATGTTCTCTTACAATTACTTTTACAATTACTTACTTACAAGACTCTAACTTTAATTTTTTCGTAAATCTTAACCTAAAATTCTAAATTATAGAACTATAAAATTATAAAAATTATAAAGTCTATCTTTTGAACATTAAATCTGATATTTTTAATTATCTAAAGTTTAAGATTTATTTTTAGAGTTTAAGTTTATAGTTTAGAGCTAAACTCAAATTTTAATCATTTAAAAAAAGTTAATCTCTACTCCTTAAATTCCATATTAAATTTTGGTTTAAACCCTTAACTACATTCCTTAAATATGAAGCAATTTCTAAAACAAATTGAAAGGAACCAAAATTATAATTTATATTGTTTTTTTTTCATGACCATTGATTGATTTTAATCTAAGGGATTCAAAATTATCTTTATGTCTATCCTCACCCTTCTTTCTCATTGGTTAATCTTTCTTTTTCAAGGATCAAAATTTATGGCCATTGATTAAATGAAATCTAAAGACCAAAATCATTCTCTCATTTTCTTACAATTAACGGGACTTATCCTCTTCGTCTCTTTCTCTTTGACTATTTCTTCTTCTACAAGACGACGAATCCGATGAGAGAGCGAGCAGCAGCATGTCGGATCATCATACATATTTACTGGAGGAGAGAAAGTTTCTTAACTAACCGACCACCATGAAAATGACGACGACTACAGTAGATCTGTCTCAGATTTTTGATTTTTTTAAGATCTATGTTGTTTATGTGACTGATATATTTTTCTTGATTCCTAATTTATAGACTTGTATTTTTAGTTTCTCTTTCGGTTTCTAAATTCAATTTAAGTTTGGATGATAATCTTGAGCCTGCTAGAAGCTTTTTTGGCGACTTGGTTATAACAAAGCCGTATTGTAACCATAACTCAGCCTTTGATTATAACAAAGCCGTATTGTAACCATAACTCAGCCATAATGTATGCATACTCAGTCGTAATCTGAAGGGTATAAGTCAGCCATAACGTTCCTATAAGTCAGTCGTCAAGTGTAATTTGTTTCGTGATGTTTCATATTTTGGGTGGGAACAAAATCATTCCTTCAACTTTGAACACAATATTAAAACTTTAATCTTTTCTTAAATTTGAATCTCAAACCCTAAACTATATAACTATAAAGTTATAAAAATTATAAAGTTTATATTCTGAACATTAAATCTAATATTTTAATTATTTTAGAGTTTAAGATTTAGGTTTAGAGTTTAGGTTTATAGTTTAGAGTTAAACTCAGCCGTAACATATGCATAACTCAGCCGTAAAGTATGCATAACTCAGCTGTAACGTATCTGAATAGTATAAGCCAGCCGTAATGTTCCTATAACTAAGCCGTCAAGTGTAATTTGTTTCGCGACGTTTTGTATTTTGGGCGGGAACAAAATTATTCCTTCAACTATGAACACAATATTAAAACTTTAATCTTTTCTTCAATTTGAACCTCAAACCCTAAACTATAGAACTATAAAATTATAAAAAATTATAAATTTTATCTTTTGAACATTAAATCTAATATTTTATTATTTTAGAGTTTAAGATTTAGGTTTAGAGTTTAGGTTTATAGTTTAGAGTTAAACTGAGCCCCATAACATATGCATAACTTAGCCGTAAAGTATTCATACTCAGCCGTAATGTATCTGAATGGTATAAGCCAGCCGTAATATTCCTATAACTCAGCCGTCGAGTGTAATTTATTTCGCGACGTTTTATATTTTGGGCGGGAACAAAATAATTCCTTCAACTATGAACACAATATTGATAACCCCGATAAATCGATAACCCGAACCGGCTCGGGTTCTATCGGGTTCGGGTCGGGGTTGGTATATCTTCAAAGAATCGGTACAACTCGATGTACTTTCGGGTTCGGGTCCCATTTGATTCTTCGGTTTAAAAGTACCTACTTTGTAACCAAAATATAAGTGAAATCGATTATTTGGTTTAAAAATACCTGATTTATACTTATTTTGTAACCAAAAACATAATTAAAATTGATTCAAAAATAAGAAAGGAGCATCAACCGTGATCATTCAAAATCAAACGAAAGGTAAACATATTTATTGATAGAAAGAAAACCAAATAAATGAAATCATAAAACGAAAACTAAGTTCTCATAAAATGAGAAACATTGTTCAATGAAAAAAAAAACACTAAAAATTTCAAACTTCAACCGCTATCTTCAATCATCAACCTTCATGTAATAGAATCACCAACGTTCATGTAATAAATTATAATTCTAGTCCCTAGATGTCCAATATATATTATGTATTTTAAATATATATTAGAAATTAAGATCATGTTTGGTACACGATTTTTTTTGGATTTTGAATGTTTTTGGGTTCTATTGGATATTCGTTTAGATTCATATTTGGTTTGAATAATATCCATAACCCCAAATACCATAAAACAAGATCCATTCATTATTTATGTCAGATCGATTCAGATTCATTAGATCGGATTTTCAGTTCCAGTTTATTTGCCCAGTCATAATCCATGAACAGAACAATTCGATGTCTAAAGTTCTACAAAGGAAATTAGCTGAAATATTAAGATAAACAAAGAGAAACGGTAAACTAACAGAATAGAGAAAGAGACACTCTTGGTGTGTACTAGAGCAAAAAACAAGTCTTAGAGGTTTTTTAAATCCTCGCAAGAGAAAAACATTGAGCAAGTTTCATTTAATCCTCAAAAGAACAAGAGAATTGGCTAAAAGAGGGACAAGAGCCTGTGATGTGAAAAATCCAGAGATTCATTCAATGCAGATTTGGGACCAAAACAAAAATGTTACTCAACGCTGTCCTGGCCTGGGCCTGGAGCTTCGCCAAGCATCACCACCACTTGGACGGCTACTGCTGCTACCACTGGTCCACTTGTCAGTCTTCTGAGGCGGTCCACGGTTGGTCCAGCTATCAGATTCTGCAGCTGGTGGTGTGGGCGTTGGAGCTGCTGGGCCTGAGACCTCAGCTGCCTGACGCTTCCACCTAGGAACGTATTTACCGGAACCTGAGGATGGCGCCACTGCTGGTGCCGCAGCAGCAGGGGGAGCAACTGTAGGCTCTGCGGGGCGAGCAGGTGGTGCGCCAGTTCCCTTCAACAGCTCTTCACGCTCCCGCTTCGCTTTCTCCTCCAGCTCTAGTTCTCTCTGTCTTTGCTTTTCAGCAATTTCATCCAACTTTGCCTTCTGTTCAGCTTGTTCCTTCTTGCGTTTCTCAGCTTCTATATAAGAGTTAAACCCAAAGAGAACCAAAACAAGAACGGGTTATATTAGAAAAACTCAAACAATGATGTAAACCGATGTGAATTTATGGAAACAGATGTCACCTTCACTCTTGCGAGCTTCCTCTTCTTCCTGCAGCTTTCTTATTCTTTCTTCTTCACATGTCAAATAGTACATCTGCTTCCTCTTGATATCCCTTTCTTGCTTCCTGGCTCGAATTATTTGGCTGATGCGCTCCTCTCTCTCTGTCTTTATTCTGTCAAACTCTGCTTGACGACGACTAATCACTTCCTCCTGGCATTTTTCCTGGACACAAAGATTTGATTATGAGTAAGCTTCGAAAGAAAACATTACAGTAATGTAACTTGACATGTCAAAACTGACCTTAAAATCCAACATTCTGGACAACCTGCTCTTCTCCTTCAAGTCACTCTCATGACGCTCTCTGCTGAGTTCAACTTCACGCTGAAAAAGAGAGGAGCGCTTAGGACCTCGTACACTTCAACAAAGAACCGAGTTATAAGGAATGGGTGTTTTACCTGTTGTTCGCGTTCATAGAACTCTCTTTCCTCTACCAGTCTTCGCTGATATGCAGCTTCAATCACTGGAGCAGCCTCTTCTCTTTTCGCTCGTTCTAAATAATCCATAGTCTTGGCGAGTTTTTGGAGTTTTTTCTCCATTTCCTGCCTTTCCTTGACCTGCTCATTCAAGGCCCTCTGCATCACATTTTGCTTTGTCACCTTCTCCTACAGTTTATTTGAACCAATATTAGTTATACGCAAAAACCCAGAGCTAAAAACTAACATATTGTGTTAATAAGCTTACTCCATCTAAAAGCGTCTTCTTCTTTCCCTTTTTCATGCGTTTCTCTGTGTCCTCCAGCAACGCCTGTGCTTCTTCAAGCTCCTTCTGCTCTATCTCCCTAAGAATCCTTTGTTTCCTTCTCTCTTGAATCTCTGCCGCAAGCCTCTTTTGTTCTGCTTCCTCCGTCAGCTTCTGAAGCTTAAGCCGTTTCTGTTCCTCTTCACGTTCCTTCAACAGCAAAAATAAAATTGAAGAATTAGGATCAACCAGCCAAACATTGATGAAGAAGTATGAAAACCACCCTTGAGAGAAAAAAAAAACTACCATTTCTAGTTGTTGGCGCTCTTGATCCTCCTTCCTCTTTTCAATGATTGATTTCCGAGCAAGCAGTCGTTTGTGCTCCTTCTCAACAGTATCTGCTAGATTTGGTACTATGCCACCTAGCTTTGATGCTTTACTTGGGACAGGATACAGCATAGCTCTTACTTTGCTCAGAGACTCAGCAAAAACAGCCAGATGATCCTTCAGTCCATCAGACTCAATACCCTAATAGGAAAACAGGTCACCAAAAAAATTTAGTACCTTTCAACGGTTCAAAAGTTAAAAGAGTTCTATCACTCAATGATGGACAGAGGCTTACCCAATTCCCAAAAATTACAACACCCTTCATGTGATCAACTTTCATGGCAACAAAGTTGTTCTTCACAGCATCAACAGATACCTTCTCTACCACTGAGAACTCAAAGAAGGGTACCAACTGAGACAAACTCTCAATTCTTATTGTCTGATATATTTTAGACACCTGGAAAAATAATCACAACAGACTTTAATATAAAAGGGATAAATTCATATTGGCCTCACAAAGTAGAGAGCAAGCAGTAATGATTTACCTGTTGAAGTAGCCTTAGAGTTGCAAGCTTCTCCAGAGAAGGAACATATTGGGAGAGCTGCACTTCGGGTAAAGACGGCGCTGACGACAGCTTCCCACCAGATTTGGATATTTTTTCCAGCAAAGGCTGAATCTTGGAGCCAAGATCAAGTGGGTGAAACTCATGCTCCAAAACATGGAAGAGATCTTTGACCTCCTGAGATGCACAGCTCAAAACGCCTCTTGAAACCTAAGTGCCAAAACATGAAAAATCAGAGGCCTGCAAAGCCATACAGATTCTAAAACCATAGGAAAAGAATATCAACTGTGATGTGGCTACTAGAGACTCACCAGCTCTGACAGAAGAGCTGACCTTGAAAGCTGGAAAGAAATGCATAGAATCAGAGTTAACAAATCAGAAATAAAGGGTGGAATATATATATATACTGTATATAACAATAAAGTATCATCAGAATATCAGATTCTATGTTACCATATCTCTGCCCTCGAATTTAGGTTCAAGGTTGAACCCTATGAGGTTGGCCATCCTCAAATTGCGTTCCTTCTCATTTTCAAGTTCCATATGGGATGCACTCTGAGCCCGATCAAACGGTGGAACAGATAATGCCGCCAAGACAACAGATGATGCTATTAGCTGCAAATCCTTTTGGCTTAAGTTCTTGTTGAAATTTTTCTGCAGAGTGAACAGCTTGAACCATGCATACGCATGGTAAAGTTGGCTAGAAGAGATCCAGAAGATCTCGGTCAATTTGGAGTAATAGACCATCAACAAAGATGACTTGGGCGTTTTTTTGACCATGCACATTAATCCATAAATATCTTCCACAGAGCGGAAAGCTTCCTGGCAAAACAAAAGATACATCAGGAACCACTCTTACTTGTTTCCCGTAAATGAAAGAGTTGACACAATAAGGTGCAAGTGGAAACAAAACACACCTGCCAAAGTCCAAGCTCAGTAGCAACTTTCAACTGATCAAACCTTGTATCAAGGTAAAGCTGCAAGCTCTCAGGGGCTGATAAGTCAGGCCTGTCCCTCTGGTCTCTGTACTTGTTCAGGTTTGCCAAATGGTTTCTGATAATTTCACAAAGCCTACGGAACTCTGTTGTTCGCTTGTACTGCTTACAGAACTGGAAGGCTTTATGTGCTGTCATCTACAAGATAATAAATGTCAAAGTCTAAATCATAACCAACTAATGATCAGAGGAAAGTTAATAAGCTTATACTAACCGCATAAAGTGCTTCCAGCTTTGAGTTGTTACGCAGTATCTCAAGCACAGTTCTGTAAGTCTCCCACAGAAACTTGAACCAGGGAGTGACCAACTCACGGTCAGATCTATCTTTACCCTTCTCCCCACTGACGATACTCAGCTGCAGATCTTCAGGCTTTCGGTCAGCCTCAAGGTCATCGACATCAAGTGCCTCATCCAATGCATCAGCCTGAGAGCGAGCCTGCTCTGCCTTCTCGGTAGAAAGATGAAGGAAGTGCTTAATTACTTCCTCCAAGGAGCTGACATTGACTTGCTGGCAAACTATACGGTACTGGATCAACCCATCCTTGGCGAAGCGACCCCTCTTCAAGTCGACACAGAGATCCAGGTACTTGAACATGATCTTCTCAAGTGGTTTCTGCCATGCTCTGTATCTCTTGGAGGTAATGAGATCATGGAGTGCCTGGAGGGCATCTTGTTTCTGTCCAACGTTGATTAACTCTGCAAAGACATGTCTTAATATGTCATCTCAAAACACACTAAAACCAAATCTATGGGTCATGAGCCTTAAACTTACCATCAGCACGCTTCAGTGCGTTCTCAGGTTTGGCAAAATTCGCCATGTTTCAGACGAACAAGCTTGACACGAAATGGATACTCTCGATTTGCCTGAAAAAAAAAATCAATATGGATGAAACTCGATTTGGTTAAACCTATCCGATACAGAAACCTTAATCTGCTTGCGACAGAGAATCTCGCCCAACCCTAAATTCGTCTCTTACAATCAAACAAAAACAAGAGATTCGATAAACTGATGAAAATTTAGACAAGTTGAATTTGATGAGATTCAATGATAATAGCAGAGAGATCCAATCACGCTGGTTTCTTTGAGAGAGAGACGCGAAACTTATCACTAACCTGGTCGCCGTGAAAAGAGATTTGGTGAGGCAAAAAGGAAGATGAGAGAGACTAGGGTTTCTGGTATTAATATGATTGTTGTAAATATGTATTACCAATATTTGCAGATAACACCACAATCTTCAGTAGCTTTGGATAATCCTCCTTTTTATCTTCTTAGGATCAATAAGAACCCAATTTTTCTTTTTGTATACAGACAGTTTAGCGAGACCAACACTTATATGGATTTAATTTTCTAAGTATCCGAGAATTATTTACATTTTACAGTAGCTTTTTTTTGCAGACTAAATTTCATTCATTCAAACCCAAATTAGAAAGTTATATCTCTTATATACAATATTAAAAAGAGAAACATTGTCATTTAATGCTTTCGCATTACATTGGACATGTGACGGCCATATATCGATTTAAATTTGAGTAAGATGATGTGTCGTCTCACAATCATTTAACAATTAATGCGTTCATACACTAATTTCTTTGACTCCACCGAAAATAATTGACGACATCTACAATGCTTTGGTCGGTGAAGACCCTGAAAGAATCTATGCCTTAGGGATGTGCATCACGGGTTTAGCAATAGGCTATCGAGGTGTATCCAACTCACGTCTGACGACTAGCTAAAAAACTGTCCGAACCAGACCGATTCTTTTCTCGACCAGAATGATTTAGAGCCAGTTCAAACAGATTCGTCATCTTCAGATGTCACTGGCGATCTCGCAGAATATAACAGAATATGGGAAGTTTTGATGACACGTTTAATATCAGCAACTTCCAATTTAACTGTTACTGTAATGTCGTCGCTTGCACGCAAACATTATGCAGTGGATATAGCTCCTTTGTCCGATTTCCGGATAATATACACGCTGATTCAGTGTATTCCAGGGCTATCTTCAGGAGAATGATATGACTGTCTTCAAGCCAATGTTCGTACCTACCAAGGTTGTTGCAGTGGAGAAGCAAGGGGGTAGCATTAGGAGACCAGTTTGGTTTTTCCGATTTGAGCCTTTTCCATATCTTGATGCTTTCGATAACATATCCTCTCCTCCTAGAAGCTCTCGAGTACTTCAAGAGTCTCAACCTCCAACGACACCTCCTCCTCCAGCGTTGCCCTCTCCTCCAGTGTCACCCCCTCCTCTAGAGGCGCCTACTCAAGATAGGAAAACGATTTCTACAGGAATTATAGTGGCGATTATTGTCTCTGCACTCATATTAATGGCGTTGTTAGCCCTAGGACTAGTTGTTCTGAAGAGAAGAAGACAGTCATACAAAACACTAAAGCTTGAAAGTGAGTTGCTTTTGCCATTCTCACGTTGCCATTAATTTTGGAACAAAGTATATAAATATTCAGGTTTAGTAACATCATATATCTATTGTTGCAGCAGATGATGATATCACAGGTCTACAGTCGCTGCAATTTGATTTCAAGACCATTGAAGTAACAACTGATAAATTTTCAAGGAACAACAAAGTCGGCGAGGGTGGATTTGGTGATGTTTACAAAGTATATATTAACTCTATGTCAATCAATGATTGCATGATTTTTCATTTTAAGAAAGGAACAACTCAAAATATGTTTTTGTGACTATTGATATGTAGGGAACACTACCTAATGGAACTATAGTTGCGGTGAAGCGGCTATCAAAAAATTCCGGACAAGGAAAACAAGAGTTCAAGAACGAGGTTGTTCTTATGGCAAAGCTTCAACATAGAAACCTTGTTAGACTTCTTGATTTTTGCTTGGAAGCAGATGAACAAATACTTGTATACGAGTTTGTTCCCAACAAAAGCCTTGATTATTTCCTCTTTGGTTTGTTTCTGATACAACATTACCTACTTTTTTTTTGCTTAAAACATTACCTAATTTTCATGATATACTTTTTCCTTCTCGAAACCTAGACTTCTTGTTAATATTGTATTGATAATCGAATGTGCAGATCCGATAAAGAGAGGACAACTAGATTGGGCAAGACGGTACAATATCATTGGAGGGCTTGCTCGCAGGATTCTCTATCTTCATCAAGACTCAAGGCTCACAATCATATACCATGATGTCAAAGCAAGCAACATTCTTTTAGATGACGATATGAACCCTAATATAGTGGATTTTGGCATGGCAAGGATTTTTGGCCTGGAGCAACCTCGAGCAAATACCAGCAAAATAGCAGGAACCTTGTAAGTGTTGTGATTTTGGATGATTAGACTCGATGTACTTTAGGAGATACTAAGTTTTTCTAGGGCAAATAGAAATAATAGGTTAGTTTTGAAAATTTGAAGCAAATACCTTTTTTATCTAACATTTCTTATTATTAAACTTGTGAATAATGAATATCCTTAGATACTTTTATACAAATCATAAAACCGATTTTATTATGATACTTTTACTTCCATTTTGGCTCTTTCCAGCTGCTACATGGTTCTGAGTATGCGATGCATGGCCAGTTCTCAATGAAATCTGATGTCTACAGCGTTGGAGTCATCCTTCTTGAGATCATAAGTGGCAAAATAAATAGTAGCTTCAACCGATGATATACCATGGATTTTACCCGCTTACCTATGGTATATGAGTATTTTATTACTATTATCTATGTTTTGGAGTCTATTAGGTATGTTTTCAGGCTCAGGAGCATTTTGGAGAAAAGTGATGTTTTAGGTGCCTTTTGGAGCTTAAAGAAGAGTTCACCCGAGATCAGACCGAGGTCGACATCCGAGTTACACATCGATCGATGCACATTCCGTCTATCGATCGACACAATGCCGAAGGACGATACATCGAGATCATAATCGATCGATGTACATCCAGTACTATCGATCGATATCGAACGGCGAGAAGACAAGTTGGACTTGGCGAACTTGAAGCCCACGACATCACATTTTACAAGATTGCCCTCGACGAAGTTTTAACCTAATGAACTCATATTTATATTTGCCTAAGTGTTTTGGCAAAGGAGAGCTTTACCACCATCTTTTCTACACATTTCTTTTACCATTGTTTCATTACATTGCAAGTTCTCAATAAAGTTCTATTCAGTTCTTAGTTCTTTACTTGTTCTTCTTAACAAATGTTATAGGATTCTAGATCTAGAGGAAATATCCAAAGAGATTTGTGATTTGAACTTATGTGTTCATTCCTCTAATAAATCTATGAACTCCTATTATTACTTTGTTACTATGAATCACTTAGCCATGTCTGAGTAGATTCACTTGTTAGATTTAGGGTTTAAATAGGATATGAGGAATTAGCCCCAACCTACATCTGCTATAGTTTTGATATTTATTGTTAGGATTGTTCACTAATGATTTTTCTAGATTAGCTAACTAAAACATGAACTTGGATTGCATTATTCATTTAATATAATTCCTGATAACATCCTAAACATGCTATGACCCTCTTGAGACAAGCGAAAGCTGATCTAAGATCATGGTGAGCACTGTATCAACTTCAGCATAAGTTCGCTTAGAGCAGATCGATCGATACTCTATAGAGTAATCGATCGGCGTAGTAGAGGTGTATCGGTCGATATTCCTATCGAATAATCGATCGATACTATCGGTGATATAGCTGACCGCAAACACCATTTAGCATCTAAGTAATAGATGGTCTAAATATTGCGAGAGCTGATGGATTCATTTAATAGTGTTGAGCTCTGACATATCATGCAAGCAACTTGTTAGCATTTATAGTATTTATAATCCTAAATTCCTGAATACCTACCCTGAATCTAACTACTTTTCTTTATTGTCTTAAACCAAAACCTTTTAACTTAGTAATCTTACCATTACTCAAAAATCTGCATTTTACTTTAAACCATTTTCAACCTAGCATAGTCACTAAGATTGCATCTTATTTGTACACTAGCTCTCTGTGGATTCGACCCCTAAGTGCTACAACTGAACCTCTTATTCGAGAGAGTAAAGTCACTTCTTAGGGATAAACATTTGAGTGATATCAAATTTGGCGCCGTTGCCGGGGAGATTTGATACAATTAGATTTAAGATGATTAGGTCTAGGTTATTTTTACTTTAAATTGTTTTCTGACACAAATTTTTTCTTGTCTTTTCGGTACATGCCCAGCAGCATTAGAAGTAACAAGGCATCTCAACTTTGTTCTCGAAGACCTCGCTAGCTTGGAACGCTCAATCCGCAAGGAAATCCGTTCCGCATCGACCGACATCAACAACTGTCTGTCAACCGATACCGACGCACCATTGTCGACCGAGACACCGTCTTCGTCGACCGATACTCACACCTTCCTGTCGACCGACACTACTTCACCGTCGACCGACACGTTTCATCGATCGATACTCCTAACCGTATATCGATCGATACTGTTCCGCGAGTCATGGTTGTGCCGATTATTCTCACACGAGATGAGAATGGAGACTTGCGTGACCAAGAAGGTCACCTTCGTAATGAAGCAGTCGAAGCTCAATGCTTAGAATGAAGTAATCCCCGAGCAGAAACTGCACCTACAGAGCTGTTCAACTCGTAGAGAGCCTGCTCGAACACTAGCTGACTACAACCGCCCAGATCACTTCTACACCAACAGGCAGCCATTCGTTCTCCTGCTATTCGAGAGGCGATTTTGAGCTCGCCGCAGTAGTACACCCTTGTGGGACAGACACCCTATCGTGGCTGTCCAATGAGCATCCCATGGACCATCTGTAGGTTCGAGGATCTCATATCTGCTATCAAAGCCAATGGAGTCCCGTGGACTACCTTCTGTAAGCTCTTCAAGCACTCTTTATCCGAAGAAGCTTTACGGTGGCTTAAGCAACTACCACCGGGATCTCTTACATCTGGGCGACATCAAAAGCGCATTTCTGCGTAACTTCTTTGATGATGCGGCTGAAGACTTAAAAGGAAAATTGCCACATTCAACCAGAGCCCGAGAGTCATTCAAGGATACCGGATCAGATTCAAGTCTTACCAGCCAGATTGTCCACACCATGGATTCAACAAGGTGCAACTGCTCGCACTTTCTTGAGAGGCATCGGGCTGAAATATCAGATGGCTCGATACTACAACTGCCTCGCGGAAGCTAATAGACAACTTGGCATTCATCAACAGCACGAAGAACGATGTAAAAGCAAGATCTGCGGCGTTCCTTGAAAGAACAGATAAATGAGGTACAAGCCACACTTGACAATGCTCAAGCCGCTAAACAAGCAAATCTGCTCGATGGAGGATCGAGAAGCGATGAAGAAGATGACTACGTAGAAGCGTAAGTCAACTGGATCAATCGAGCTGGATTTCAGAGATCTGGAAACCAAGGAAACATAAACTTCCCAGACAAAGAGGCAACTTCAACAGCAACCCCAACAACAACAGAGTTATGGAAACTCATCTTACATGAAGCCACCCACACCAACCCCGAAGGAAAGCTAGAAGACATGCTCAGCAAAGTTCTTGAAAGCCAGCGCTAGAGGTGAACTTCAATGGAAAGATCGACGCTTCACACCACCTTGAACACAAAGCTTGATGCTTTGAGCACTCATGTGCGAAACTAGAGACTCAAGTGATTCAGACGAGGAGAAGCTGTTAAGAAGCGAAACCTTAGGAAAAGGACTGGAGAAGAAGCAGCAGCCACAACGCCAATGCTATCATAGAAGGCGATTTTTGGAGAGTGGTGAAGCATGAGAAGCTGCAAGAGGGAGACTTCCAGATCGAAAGTTCCATGAGTATTGGCGGGAACCATGGTATCGACCGATGTCGGACCGACTATCGATCGATGTACGCCAACTCAAATCGAACAATGGACTAGAACAAGCATCGACCGATGGACCTGAAGAATCCACTCACGAAAGTGCAACGCCAGAAAGATACTTACTCACGAGGAGTTCGCAGCAAAGCACCCACATCCGCCCAGCCCTTACAAAATCGACGACATAATGGATGTTCCATCGATCGACGAAGGATAATGAAATCGACCGACATACTCCAGAACCTATCGATCGATATTCAGTTATCATTACGCCGAAAGTGCAACTTCCCAAGATAGATGTTAACGACTTACTACACTCGTGAGCAATCTAAACCCTTCAAAGCCCACCGAAGTTATCTTGAAGAAACCCACGGATACCCTAGAACCCATGGAGTTACAACAAGAAACCAAAAGCCGTACTCTAAAAGGAAAGAGAAGGTTCCTAAGCACCTTAAAAGAGGAGTCAACGAAAGAATTAGAAAGCGTAAAAGAGTTCTAAGAATACCTAAGGAGAAACCGTCAAGAAGCATACTTCAATGATTGTGGATATTTTTGAGAGACAAAGGAGACGAAGAAGATATCGAAGGATGTTCAATTAGGTCGAGAAACCATGATCGAGGATCAAACTTGAGAAGCGTGGTGATCCAGGAAGTTTGTTGTTCCTTGCTCAATCCATGAGATCAATTTCCCACGCGCCCTATGTGACACAGATCCGAGTCAGCATCCTACCCATAGTGATAGCAGACCTTCTAGGTCTCAAGATAGAACCCACGATGAATCATTCATCTTCGTGGATTACTCTCAGAAAACTCGAGGCATCATCGAAACCTAGAGGTTAACATAGGAGAAACCCTAGTTCCAGAGACTTCCATGTCTTGGACGCCAAGGTAACCATACCTACTTTGCTACTTGGAGCCTTCCTAGCCACAATTGGAGCTGTTCCAACCTTCGCAACAACGTATGCCTAACTCGATCAATCCTACGCCTACTATGATCCATGCAGTCATCAAGGTTCCCGAAGATCCAAGACGCCCAGACTGTGAGCTGTTTGCTATTGTGGAGATGAATACGATTCACAAGACGAAACGAGAGAGGTACGATGAATCGATCGATAGTGGCATTGTCGCGATCGACGATACTTCAGAACAGACATCGATCGACAGACAAACATGGTCATCGATCGATTCGCGATTCAACCAGATCGAGGAGGAGTTTCCAGACGGTGACTTCGAGGTAAACGAGTGGGAGAACGACTACTACATCCCACCACATGCTGTAGATACTACTCACATTGAGGAGTATACTGATGATTACGAGGAGAGAGCTATGAGTATCACAACCTTCCATAAGATGAAGATAGACTTCCACCACAACCTCGAATCAACACATCGATCAATAGGACCTTCTCCCCATCGATCGATACTACTTGCCTCGCGATCGTTCGACAACACGGTCAACTACAAGCCAGACGGAGACCACTCAATCAGACGGGCAAGCGACACAGCACGAGAGCATGGGTCGAGACCGCAATGCCAACATACATCACTCAACCCGGAAGTCTCATCGATCGACACGGCACCATCACAATCGACTGATAGCTTGAACAACCATCGACCGATCCCGGACTGTGCCATCGATCGATACATTCATCGAACCATCCCTGTAACAAATTCACCGTATCGATTTCGCAATTTAACCCGGATGAGTTTGGTATTTTCGGATTCAAAAGGCTTTGACGCTCAATGGATGGACAAACACTCCACATATCCGAGAGGACATCTGCGTCGCCGCATGTAGCCAACGGATCCCAAAACCTATTCCAGCAAAGAACGCTACGCACTGCACCACCATCATCGCACCAGGAGGCGGCACAAACACCAACCAAAGGAAGCCGAGGATAATCATCTCAACACGGAGGACCCAGATTCAACAGACATCGATCGATATGGAGTACATGACATCGACCGATAGGAGTCCCGAATTGAAAGAGAGCTTTTCGATATGGAGTTCAAAAAATTTTGGGAGCGAGATGAGTATGGGTCTGCAGGACGCGAAAGGGTTTGTTAGAGGAGTAGATAGTGACGCCATCAAAGTTTCTAAAGACGATATCAAGAAACCGCTTCAAAAGGACTTCAATGGACGAAGCCTTACATCCGCTTACCGTGAGCACGCCAGTTCATTTACAGAAGAGATTTGGTGCACGAAATCTACACCAAAGATGAGATCAACGAGATGTTCCGGTCTACTTGGAGAACGTAGTGGGAAAAACTCTCAATGGAAAAGAGTTTAGAGGACGCTACGCACAAGCTTCATGAGCGAGATGAACGGATGTTCGGTGCACCGTGCATTAAGCAAGAAGGTTAAACATCTGAGCTGGAACTTGAAGATCTTCGCAACACCGTAACCACGCCAGACGCCAATATCGATCGACGGAGTAACATCCACATCGATCGATATGAACTCGCACCATCGACCACCTACTCAAAACGCGGAGGTCGATGAGTTTCGACGATATCCGGAAAGAACCGGAAAGCGTAAGATCGCTTCAGCAGCAAACTCAACAAAACCTGTGAACCTATCTTCCACAACCTGGGGATCTAAGCACCGCACCAAGAGATGAAGAGATCTATCCGCTTTATCAATGAGGCGATGCAGATATGAACCTCAAGGCACCTTGCAATCCTTTGGAGGATTGACTCGCCTAAAAGCGGTTGAGAGAAACTTGCCGACATACACTTCTTAGCAGAGAAGTGGAGGAACTGACTCACGCATGGACACTATGCGCCAGAGGCTGAGAAGTTCCAACGCCAACTCGATTATCGTTGATCATCGCATCGATCGATGAGTACAACCTCACATCGATCGATAGGCGAATGACTGAAATCGACCGGATAGATGAAGCTATTATTTTGCCTTCAGAATTCAGAATCTAGAAGCAAACATCGACCAATGAACAACATGTTGCATCGATCGATATACGACTTCAAATCTGCACTGAGCTGACTGGATAAGTTAGCTGATGAAGTCTACATGGCAATTACGAGTGGATGATTCGCAGCACGCCTAGATCGGACGATTTCCGCCTAAACAACAAAGTTGGCATAATGGAATCTAGCATAGAAGGGATGCAAAAGGAATCGAGCCATTCAGAGGCAGCCTTGGAGCGACCGCACCTTTAGCATCGACGACGTAAGACCCACAGACGATCGGCGGACCTCAACAGCCATCGACCGACAATTCAACCAAGGAATCGATCGATACCAGCTCTATCCACGAGAAAATGATCCAACGTCTTGATTCATGCAAGCGGAGCTCGGTTATCTTCGAACATGCCTATGAGAAATTAGGATGGCACGAGCTCAGCATTGAAGGTCATGCGAAAAGGATTCAAAGGATCAATGATGAGGTAATTGAGATAAAGAAGAAGCGAACCAGAGAATATGAAGCCCTGAAGCTTATTTGACTCATGGTTCGGTGAGAAGAAGGATACAGAGGATACTTGTTTCCCAACAAGTACACGGACTTCACCTCGGTAGCTCATTCCATCGAGTCAAGCTAGATGACTATAATCAAAGCCGAGTGGGAGGCAACCCATCGTTAGGTAATTTTTCATTTATTTTTATCTTTAGGATTTTATTTTTCGATTTGTTTTATTTCTAGTTACGATAGACGATTACCACTGAAATCGACCGACATGACATGTCGATATCGATCGACATACACCAAACAATAACGATCGACGAAGCGACTCAACATCGATCGATCACGGATCATGGTCGTAATCGCTCTACTTTTTCGATATCGTATATTTCATTTTTGCCTACTTCACGGGACTGGTTATACACGAGGACAGTGTATGATTTAAGTCCGGGGATGATTACTGATGTTGTTTACCTTTTGACTTCATCTAAAATGTTTTCAAAATGGTTTTTATTGAGTCAAGAAAGGGATAATGATATTTTAAAAAATTTCACTTTTTATCTAACCAATCTTTTAGGCACCATTCTTAGATTTGTTGACGCAGAATGTACTATAGATGCTAAAGTTGATCACATATCAGCTATGACAACGCTTTCATTGATTGTCTGGATGAACCAAAGCTGATCCAACCTAACCTGACATTCTCTGCTTGTCTTGGGGCTTGGTATACATGGGATCGGATGCTTCAAACAAGTCTGGAAGGTAAAACCTTGTGTAGATAGTTTTATTACCCTCTCTCTCTCATTTTCGAATTTAGATTTAATATTCAGTTCTAAAAAATATAAATAAATAAATCAAAAATAAGCTTAAATATATGTTCTAGGACTAGTTAATTATTACTTAGGAAGGAATTCGAACAGAACTTGGCGGTTACCCCCCTCAAGACTTGATTCATAAGAATTTTATAGGTAAAGGATTCGAACAAGACTTGGTGGTTACCTCCTTCAAGACTTGCTTCGCAATGAATCCTAGGATATAGGTCAAAAAGAAGTGAACAGGACTTGGTGGCTACAACCATTAAGGCTTGATTCATGGAAGTCTGTCCAATCTTGGTCAATGTCTTGCAAATAAAAGCAGACTTGACTAGGAGAGAAATAGTAGAGAGAGGATATGAACTAATTTTACCTACAGGTCCGGATACTTGTTTGAGCAACCTTGCATCTGTGATCGATACTCCCAAGGTAAAGCACGTACTTTCATTTTATGTACGAAATGAAATCATTAGAAGGGTTAGTCGACAGGATTGCTAAGTTGTTGGCTAGATGATCAAGGTTGTTTAATTAGGATATTGCATAATGTATACGTGATTGACGATTCTTAGATGTGGTTTGCAACAAAGTAGAGGTTATGATTCTAGGTTTGAATTTGATTGAGTCCCCGCTTTTAAAACCTCTTTCATAAAGGCATGCGTGTGTTTGCTTGAGGACAAGTAAAAGGTTAAGTCTGGGGGAGTTGATATACCATGGATTTTATCCGTTTTTACCCAAGGTATATGAGTATTTTTATTACTATTATCTATGTTTTGGAGTCTATTAGGTATGTTTTCAGGCTCAGGAGCATTTTGGAGAAAAGTGATGTTTTAGGTGCCTTTTTGGAGCTTAAAGAAGAGTTCACCCGAGATCAGACTAGAGGTCGACATCCGGAGCTACACATCGATCGATGCACATTTCGTGCTATCGATCGACACACAATTGCCGAATGACGATACATCGAGATCATAATCGATCGATGTACATCCAGTACTATCGATCGATATCGAGCGGCGAAAGAAGACAAGTTGGACTTGGCCGAACTTGAAGCCCACGACATCACATTTTTACAAGATTGCCCCTAACGAGTTTTTAACCTAATGAACTCATATTTATATTTGCCTAAGTGTTTTTGGCAAAGGAGAGCTTTTACCACCATCTTTTCTACACATTTCTTTTACCATTGTTTCATTACTTTGCAAGTTTTCAATAAAGTTCTATTCAGTTCTTAGTTCTTTACTTGTTCTTCTTAACAAAGGTTATAGGATTCTAGATCTAGAGGAAATATCCAAAGAGATTTGTGATTTGAACTTATGTGTTCATTCCTCTAATAAATCTATGAACTCCTATTATTACTTTGTTACTATGAATCACTTAGCCATGTCTGAGTAGATTCACTTGTTAGATTTAGGGTTTAATTAGAATATGAGGGATTAGCCACAACCTACATCTTCTATAGTTGTGATATTTATTGTTAGGATTGTTCACTAATGCTTTTTCTAGATTAGCTAACTAGAACATGAACTTGGATTGCATTATTCATTTAATATAATTCGATAACATCCTAAGCATGCTATGACCCTCTTGAGACAAGCTGATCTAAGATCATGGTGAGCACTATATCAACTTCGGCATAAGTTCTGCAGAGCCGTGTCGATCGATACTCTATGAGTAATCGATCGGCGTAGAATAGAGGTGTATTAGTCTATATTTCTATCGAATAATCGATCGATCTTGTCGTGATATAGCTGACCATGAAACACCATTTAACATCTAAGTAATAGATGGTCTAAATATTGCGAGCTGATGGATTCATTTAATAGTGTTGAGCTCTGACATATCATGCAAGCAACTTGTTAGCATTTATAGTATTTATAATCATAAATTCCTGAATACCTACCATGAATCTAACTACTTTTCTTTATTGTCTTAAACCAAAACCTTTCAACTAAGTAATCTTACCATTACTCAAAAACCTGCATTTTACTTTAAACCATTTTCAACCTAGCATAATCACTAAGATTGCATCTTATTCTACACTAGTTCTCTGTGGATTCGACTCCTAAGTGATACAACTGAACCTCTTATTTGAGAGGGTAAAATCACTTCTTAGGGATAATTATTTGAGTGATATCAACCGAACATATGGATCTACTAGCAATTTAGTCACACATGTTAGTATTTTTGGTCTCTTTTACCACTATGATAATCTCAGTATGGATCTTTATTTGATAAAATAATATATTAATTTAGGCTTAGAGAGTTTGGAGAAAAAGGTCGGCATTAGAACTCTTGGATCCGACTTTGGGGGAGAATTATTAGAGCGATGAAGTTACGAGATGCATTCATATCGCACTTTTATGTGTTCAAGAAGATCCTGAAGATTATCCTATGATGTCTACAGTCATCTTGTTTCTCACTAGTAACACGATCACAATGCAAGGGCCTCGTGCACCTGGATTTTTTTCCCAATGTATCCGAGACCAAGATTCGGAAGCTGAGGGCTCAAATTCGTTCGGAAAACCAATTCATTGTTCTATTAATGATGCTTCGATCACAGAACTAGAAGCTCGTTAAAGACAATATTATCTTTTTTCATTGATGTTTCTTTGGTCTCTTGTTGTCATGTTTGGTTATTGATGAAGCTAAAGGGATTTTATTTGTAAATAACCAAAGCAAAGCCGGTCTATATTGCACCGGGACGGATACTGGGACAGATACAGGGGACGGGAGCGGGGACGGGAAACGGCTAAACCCAAAAAATATGGATATGGGTACGGCATGGATACGTATATATATATATATATATATATATATATATAATATAAAACCAAATCATAGTTCTCATATAAACTAAAAACGTTAGAAGCTATGAAAGACATATGTAACATAGTTTGTACGTAACTTAAGAAGCATGGAAAGTGAAAAGCATATATAAACTAAATAACACACATACACAAATGTAAGAATTGACAAATACAAAAACATAGTTTGCAGTAGTACTTACTGTGTTTTCCTTAGACGTGAGAAATGACAATTGATGAAGAAGATAAAAGAGAATAAGAATTTGCTTAATTGTACCCCTAATCCTTTCTATAAGGACGTGTTTCCTTGTTTTTCAATTGTTTTTCAATACTATGACATAATAAATGTAAAAATCGATACTAGATTTACAGCAGAAACGTTTCAGAAACGTTTCCAAAACCTAGCTACACGTCCCCAAAAACCTTTGCCGTCCCCGCTGTCTCTGAAACGTTTCGGAAACGTCCCCAAGCCGTCCCCACCACGTCCCTGTCCCGGAAGCGCAGCTGATACGTGCGACGGCAGTGAGTTGCCGTCCCCGTGCTTCATAGAAGCCGGTTATTTACTTAACTGATGCTCTACATAAACCCCAAATTTAATCATGTGTTTCTCCTGCTTTAGCTTGCTCTATTTTTTTTTTATCTTTTACAATCATTCATCCAATTGGTTTCCATGGATCCTAAATCGTGGCTAAATAAGTTTTACAAATCTTTACGGTAGAGCTTATTCTCAATGACAAGGAAAAAAGTTTTGATCCAACAGAACCTACAGCAGTCTTAAAGATGGAACAGAAGACGAAGAAGCAGTACAAGCTGACACTCAACTTGAATATAAACAAAGAGCTTGAGGATGAGTAATAAAGCTGCATCTGCTACATAGTGAGCAACAAGATTGTTACATATACTACAACTGTTATAGAAAGTTTAACCTAAAATCCAGAAGTACAGAACAAATGCCAACTAATTTTTCTATATGTCAAATGTAACTTAAAATACATTCAAGAACTCAGCCATGAAGGTCTAAGACTCAATAAAATTTGGTTCAAACAGATAATGGTGGGATGGGCTATCAATTTGGGTTAACAGAGCAAATACAATCTTCTTCTGACTGGTTTTTTGGTTAAGATGTGGCTCAAGCAGAGGAGTAATATAATGATTTAAGACTGATGAGAATCGTCTTGTTATGAGAAACAAAGGATGATTGGTTGCTCAAGAATCCTCACATGAAGAAGGAACATATTTGATTATGTTGACTCAAGCTACATTTAGTTGTCCTTTACTAGTTGTAGTTACAAGCAGAGAAGGACATGATCAAAGTAATGCAATGGCAGAGATTTAAAAACTCTTAAAGATTAATAGGGAGTAATCTACAAAAGGGAAGACTTATAATGCAACGTTGAATCCTACAACGAATTTGAAACTAAACTAAGGTAAATAAGGGGAGATTTAACACGTCATAGGAGAACTTCATGGAGCCGATGATTTATGCAGCTTCCTTTTCATCTTCTATTTCATTCACACGCATGTTTAGTCTGAATTCGGCACGTACGACTTGAATAATGCACGAACTCAGTGATGATTTATTTGAAAGACATTTATTGAATGATCAAAGGCGATTACTAGGAGAGAAAACTAATATACCGTAAAGGATAATCAACTCGACAAGGACAATAATCTATGTAAGAGTCAAGTGGAGCATGCATGAAAGAGTCAGATCCTTCTTATATTTGAACCAGAGACCTCGCCAGTAAAGTAAATCATCGCAACTATAGTCCAACCAATTGGTCATTAGATTCCTTTCCGGGAGCGATTTATCCTTTCCAAACCCAGCATACAACTCTCCTTTGTACTGCATTCTCCCTAGTGTACTTGTTTCCCCCCTCCACCCTCTTCCTTATCATAGGAAGCATTTATTAGCAGCTTCTTCACCAACTTCTTATCCTTGTAATTCTTTCCAAGTACATATGCTCATGCGCCATAGCACTGAGTCTCACACTGAAGCTTGCCACAATATCATCATCAGTCCACCTAATATTATCAAACTGCGACTTGAGATGGTCCAACACATCCTCTTGACACTTTCATCTCTTTTAAACGAGTTCAGCAGGATCTCCCACATCTCTTTAACTTATGTACTCTCCTGAACCAGTTGAAACTTATCTGCCTCAATAACACCAAAATCACTGACAGAGCCTTGTGTTGCTTCGGTCCTATCTTTTTTTGGCTTGTCACTACAAAAAAAAGTTACATTGATAGCATATTATTATAGCACGTTTTACTGAACTGTTATCGTAGATAAAAATCCTCGTATTATATAATTTCCTTAGATAAATACTATGATAGAATTTCAGTAAGCGGAAACCTAAAATTAGATTTTCCACCGAGACTTAAGTGAAAATTAGAGAAGCGCCGAAGAAATAACATTTTCCCTCTCTGATCTAACACATTTTCTATTAATTAAATGTGTAAAAGAAATTAGTATCCACAGAAAAATCACAAAAAAAGATTCAGGTGATGATTATTTCCTTGGTTTTTATATTTTAGTTTCTAGTTTTTGGATTTTGGTTTTTGGTTTTTAGATTTTAGTTCTGAGGTTTTGTTTTTTTTTTTTTTTAATTTTTCAGTAGATTTTAGTTTTTATAAAATCATGAATGGTTGTTTTAGATTATGGTTTCTAGTATTTAGTTTTTGATTTTAAAGTTAATAAAATAAAAATATTATTAATAGTAAAATATTTATTCTGCAAAAGCAAAATATAAAATACTATTATACAAAACACACATAAAATTATTTGATAAAATTATTTTAAAACAAATACTGCAAATAAAAAATAAAACTATCGTGAATCTCATATATAAAATTTTGGAAATCTACACTTAGTAAATTTTTTAAAAGGAAATATTCCTAATCTTATTTAATACTAACTAAAATTTAAAAGAATTGAAAATTTATTTTATAAGTACGAAATAGTTAAAGAAAACTATTAGTTCTAGTCCTAGTTAATATTAAGTAAAACCAAATGAATAAAAAATATCTCTTATAGGTATCAAATAGTAAAATAAAAAAATCTCATTTCTCTAAATAAAATAAAAGGTTATTAAAACAATATATATATATATATATATAATTCTTGTAATTACTAACTTCAAATAAATAAATAAATAAATTTATATTATTGATAATTTCAAGGTTTATCTGAATTATTTTATATTTATATCAGTTTATTGTTATATGTATGTTCCAAAAAGGCTCATTTAGGTGAATATACTAATACTAGTTGGTAATTGCAGATGAATGCAGTTTTTGAAAGATTTGCAGAGTTGATATTTTATGAGTATGGTTTTCCAAATTAAACCTCAGTCTGGAATCAACCGCGAACTGATTAGATCTCCAGCATATCTCATTTCCAGGAATGGCTTTGAGGTCATAACTGCTACCTCCGGTGAAGAAAGCGTTATTAATCTCCGGAGAAGGAAGAACCGGGTTCAACAGCGTAGTTTTGAGGTGAAACAATAACACTGGTTGACAATTGAGACGGTGCCATTTTGGAATCAGGCACAGCGAGGTTATCTTTAACCGGATGATGAGTTTGCCGGTATAATTCGTGGCTGCAATGCTTCCTCTTAATATAAGTGTTCCAATAATTTTTCATTTCATTATCTATTCTTCCATGTCTTCTAGCGATTTCAATGACCATCTGAAAAATCTTAAAATTTCGTAAGCCGATGATGACAGTGTTTCTGTTTTCTCTATGTTACTTGGAAAATTTTGAAAAGTTTTTTTTCAGGAAAGAAAGAAATAGAAAGATGGAAACTTTGTTTATTTGTTGCCGAGTGAGCTACGTAGCTTGATTATGACTTGGTCTTCTTCTTAGAGATCCGGGCAAAGGTAACTAATCCATCTACGCCGGTAATGAACAGTATCCATCGCGAGATGGCTACACCATCTTCTTGAACATTACCCATCATCGCCTATAACTGCTTGAGATTCAAAGCAACATCCGCCATATCCGACGACCTTACCTTGTAACCTAACACACCGAGAAGCTCGTCCTCTTCTTCTTCCTTCACTATCATCATCTTGTCTCAACCAGAAATCACAGGGGAAGAAGTAGAAGTTCGGCTATTTGCTGTCCCGTGGTTGTTGGAACTGGTGAAGATTTCTCTTCATTTCTGATCTGATTAGATAGTTAATCTCAGATCGATTTGGTTTTGGGATCCAAGGGCTTGTTTTTTAGGTTTTTTTGGTCAACGAAGAAGAGGAGCAAGGGCATCTCTGCCATTATGAAATGTAGAACAGTGATTTTCCATATACCTAATTAACTTTAATTTTTAGGTTATGTAGTGCTGCAAATTCCTTCCAAAATAGTAGCTAGAAAATGCCATAAGTATATATGCTCAGAGTTGGATCATAAACATTATCTATATGTACATTTACTTAAATACCCTAAGGGTGTTTTTATTGGATTAATAATTTTTATTTGTAACAAGAATAAAAGTAAAACATGTTCTATGCAAAAAAACTAGAAAAAATGGATTTTGGTTTTTCTTTTTTGTTTAGAAATAGACAGTTTTTAAAAAAAAAAAAATAGTTTCCCTAAATTTAGGAAAGCTATTTCTCAAAAAATTTGATTGGATGAAAAAATGGTTTTTGGAAAAACAAAAATCTAAAACTATTCCAAAAACTGAAAACAATCAACCTCTCACTCAAGCCCTCGTGCTCTTCTCCCATCACCACAGTCCTCTTCAATCACCACCATGGCCATCACCACAGTCATATCCCATCCGTCAGCCATCTCCACCATGTCTCCATCCACGTCTCTCCTACTCATCACCAGACTCACCACCTTTCCTCTCCACCTTTATTTCTGGTTTAGTTTTTTTCTGGTTTTACTTTTGTAAACCGGAATTTTATCGTAAACTGATTCTAATTTATAAATAAAATTTACTTATTTTTAATTATAAATTAATTTTTGGTTTAATTTTCAATTATTTTATTTTAATAATTATTATTTTTGGTTTATTAGATAAATGAGAGACAATGGATATTCAAAAATCACTTAAATAATCTTTACAGAGTTGCTTTATCAGCTTTACATGATTACTATTATCACTCTAACAATCTTTGCTGAAAGATTCCTAAACTATCTAGCTTATGTGTTTCTATCTCCTGGTACATCAACCTCTGACTTAGAACGATTCGAAGAACACTACCAAGAGATTCTCACTCTTCCTCTATACAATTAACCTTAAGTGTCTTGTTGAATCCTCATTGACTTCTTACTATTTTATAGTGATCTACAACTTCCCAAAACCCTATTCCAAGGATAGAAATCCATGAATATGGACAGCTTATACTAATAAGTACAACTTCTTAGAATTATACTTATTCATTTTCTTCAATGCATAAATCTCTTTTTTTAATAACCCGCAGGTATCCGATGGGCTAAGACCCAATCAATTAGTCGTTTGAGAGCTTGCCAACCGGTGCCAGATGGAACCGGTTGCTCACAATGAGAATTAGAGACCCATGTTACCTGGATACACATGTTTAGTGTCGTAGGATTGCTTCAAACTCGGGTCGCTTAACTCACCAGAATTCGCCTACCATTAGACCACCCATGTGTTGTTTTCTATGCATAAACTTGCAACTCAAGTCTATCCTATTCCAAAGTCAACATCTTGCATCCCCATTGTCGCTACTACTATGCATGGCTCTTGGAACACTATCTGATGCAACATGGTCAAATTTTTTGTCAAAACATAAACCATAGTTTATCGTTCTCCAACTCAACATCCTGCATCCACGTGTAAGTCCCGGGCCCGGCCCTGATAGGAAACCATGGACCTTCAGTAATATATATTAATTTCGGCCATTTTTTTTCCAAAACTTCCCTTATCTTTGTGGTATAAATGTTACTGTACAAACAATATAACAGCCTAAGTTCGAGCGGTGGGGATGTTAAATTCAGCCTCTTTTTACCAACTAGCTTCTAGTCAAAAGCCAGGACCGGTACTGGTTAGTCCCGTTCCAAATGTCTTACGTGTTAGTCCCACTAAAGCAGTTTTGCATCAGTGATCACTTTTTCACGAACTTTGTCAAGGAAGACTACTCATATATACAAGCTCCGGTTTGCATTTTCAATATTTTTCTAAATCGGTTCTCTTTTCTACCAATGATGATGATTGTATATAACCAAACTGGTTAGTTACTTTACCGGTAATTTGTGGATTCCAAACCAAAAATTTAACGCATTCCTTCTCCCACGCTCTGTGAAGGTTTTAGGCTTGCGCTTCTTTCTCTCTTTTAGCTTCATTCGATTTTTGGGTTTGGCCATTTAGTCATGGTTTTGTGCATTCGCTTTCTCTCTTAAAAGACAAATTTTCTCGTATGATTAGGGTTTCCTGTGTTCTTCGTTGTTCATCATAACCAATTTATTGGTTAGTTTCTTGTTTCTTTGTTCAATCCAATCAGTTCTCGCTGATCTTAAAGCGTGAGCTATATTTTTTTTTAAAGACTTAATTGTACACATGTGACAAATCGTGTCTTCTCTGCTACGGTTGCTTGAGATCAGTGTAGTGCACATGGTGCAAATGCTCAGGTTCCCACATTTTTGTCTAATTTTCTCTACTATTTATTTAGGATTTTAAAATATTTTTTTAGTTTTTATATAGTAAAAGTCCAATTTTAAAATTTAGTTATTGTTTTAAAAAGGAAAAAAAAACTGTGGCATAGGATCCATCTATTTCTTGAGCCGGGCCTGCTTGAGATCATGGAACCATGTTACATTGTCAAGGATAGGTGTTTATAACCTAACCAATTTGGTTTATGGATTGTTAAAATGGAACTTTGTTTGGATTGGTTTATTGTTTAGGTATTTTTTTGTTATTATAAATTATATTTGGCTTTTTAAATGGTGTTAGCATGGTTTTATGATCATAAAATGTTGTTAACATTCTTAAGGATCAGTGATGATTACTAATCTGATGTTTCTTACCAAGGCTCTAGAGGCGTGATTGTTCTTCCTAATCACTTTACCACTTGAGGAGCTATTTTGAACAATGGGTAGGTTTGAAAGTGAGTGCTAACAATGATATTGTTTCTTTTTAGTCAAGTTGAATGATAATGTCAACAATGCCTCAGGTAAACAATGGTTTTGTATTACTGTTTATGTTTAGAAGTAATAAAAAATATTGATGGTGTCAAAGTATTGTAAATATTAGTTGTTGAGATTGCTCAATTTGCTGAAAAAAATAATAAGAATGTCTATTGAAGGTATCAAAGTACTGTTATCGTAAATCTATTGGCTTAGATTGAATCATTGATTTGACTAAAAAGATTGAGACTTTCTATATTAACGAAATCAATACTATAACCTATAGCTCATATGATCCTCTCTCTCGTCATCACTCTGCTTCGTTGTGTGAAGTTCAGGAGAACCATTCAACAAACATCGTGTGGGTCTGGGTGCATCTCACATCGTAAACTTATTTGAAACTTCAACAGTATTTTTATCATCATAAACACATCAGGTATGTGCTATGATTGGCTCTCTGATTTTGTCTATCGTTTGACTCCACTTTAATATTGCCACTGACAATTAAGTTTTGCAATTTGCAGAGAGAACTCAACTGCTATTTAAATGCTACAAAGTGTAAAGATATGCATATACAAACCCAAAGCATTGTTCAAACATGAGAATGGACAAGAAGATTTCCTTATTGATCTTCTTGTTTGTCTTCAGTAGTATTATTGTTGCTGTTTCTTCACAACAATGCGATGGCAGTGGCAATGGGTCTTTTGGAGGAGAGAGTAAATATGCTATTAACCGCAAAGCCATCCTCTCATCTCTTCCTGCTAACGTGAAGATGCCCGAAGGTTTCTACAATGGTTGGACGGATGATGGTCCTGAGTCTTCTGACCGAGTATATGCAATGGCAATGTGCATAGATGGGAGTGGCCCAGAGGTATGCTCCGAATGCCTCAAGGTTGCGACTGACTTGTTAATACATAACTGTCATAACGAAAGTGAAGGATTTATATGGTTTCCATATAAAACGCTTTGTTTTGCACGCTTCTCTAACCGTTCGTTTTCTGGAGGCCACGATACGCACCTGCTTTATTCCGAGCACAGCAGTGGGTTTTCGAGATTGGGACCAACAGGGTTTGACCAAAAATTTAGCAACTTAGCAAGACGTATGATAGAAGAAATTTCCAGGGGAAAGAAAGCTGCAGCTAATGAGGAGGAGTTGACAAAGTTCCAGACTTTACACGCATTAATGCAATGCACTCTGGATCTAAATTCAACTGAGTGTTCAGCCTGTCTTGAAGAAAGTGTTGTTTATCATAAGGTTGAAAACCTCATTCATAGGCAAGGAGGCGTCATTGCATATCCAAGCTGTTTCTTCCGGTGGGAACTGTATCCCTTAGGTTTTAACCAAAGTAAGTCCTCAAACTACAAAAAGATGAAATTAAAAAAACATTTACTGCAAGAACTTCTCAAAACCTATCATTTTCCTATATTGATATTTGAAACCGGATGACATAGTTTCTTCTTCTAAATTAGGTAGCAACAAAATCTCAATGGTAATGTTTGTGGCGGTTGTTGTTCCCATCGTCGTTATCTGCTGTATACTGGCTGCTCTAGTAGTAATACTAGTTATCCGAAGGAGAAGATCTAACCCACCACCTGTTTTTCGAAGTGAGTTGATTCATGTTTTTCGTCATCATCTTTTTACATACATAAAAACATAAGACATACTGCTTGATGTGGAGAACGGATATGAACTTATTACTAATGTCATTTGCTTTATCTCCGTGCAACTTTTTACCAAATAGCCAATGCTTATGAGGTTGGGATTAGAAAATGCTCTTATGGATGACATTAAAAGTTAATAGTCATTGGAAAAATAAACATCATTATGGCTTTGGAATTATCTGTATTTTACGAATTATAAGAATGTATGTGTTGCAGAAGTACCTATAAACTCCCTGCAATACGATTTGAAGACGATTGAAGCTGCAACATGCACATTTTCCAAGAGAAACATGCTCGGTGAAGGTGGATTTGGAGAAGTTTATAAGGTCAACCTCTTCTATTTCCACGTTTGATATTTCTCTTTTAACTGTGTGCATGTGATCTAATTTATGTACCCTCCATATAATTTGTAGGGTTTACTTGAAGATGGGTCAGAAATTGCGGTGAAAAGGCTGTCTAAAGAATCAGCACAAGGTGTACAAGAGTTCAAGAATGAGACTAGTCTTGTTGCAAAGCTTCAGCACAGAAATTTGGTTGGAGTTCTTGGCTTTTGTATGGAAGGAGAAGAGAAGATACTCGTTTACGAGTTTGTTCCCAACAAAAGCCTCGACCAGTTCTTGTTTGGTATTTTACATATAACACTCTGATTAACATTTTGAAGTTATAATGATTGTTGTGTTGTAGTTCTTTGAAACTTGGGTTTTTAATCTCTTAGCTAATGACTTGTACAGAACCTACAAAGCAAAGCCAGCTTGATTGGGCTAAAAGGTACAAGATTATTCTCGGGACTGCTAGGGGAATTCTATATCTTCATCTTGACTCGCCTCTTAATTCTAGGGGAATTGGCGCCCACCGTGGGGCAGGAGATTCTTCACTTCAGGGAAGCTCGGCAATTACAGAACTTTCAGTGCAAGACGCCCAGACCTCTGCAATCACCACCAACCCGGGAGTGGCGAGGGTGTATCCAGCCAGCAGTGCAACGTTCATGGCGATGCCATCAAGCCAACTTGCAGCGGTGACGCCTTCGGGCCATTCAGCCAGCAACGCGATGTTCATGGCGACGTCCTCAAGCCAACCTGCAGCGGTGACGCCTTCGGACCATTCAGCCAGCAACGCGATGTTCATGGCGACGCCCTCAAGCCAACCTGCAGCGGTGACACCTTCGGACCATCCAGCCAGCAATGCGACGTTTATGGCGACGACCTCAAATCACCAGCAGTGGTGACAACCTCGGGCCATCAAGCCAGCAACGCGATGACCTCCCTCCAACTAACTAACTAACAGAGAGACGATCATTGAAATGACGACCTCTATGCAACCGATGAGCAAGGCGACCACCACAGAAACGACGTCCTCAATACAACAAAGGAGTAAAGAGACATGTGACGATCAGAGCTCTAGCATACATACCTACCATGGAGACGACGCACTCCAACCAACCGAGCATATCATTGATTTTTCAAACTCTTCTAAGAAGGATCAACGAGCTCACCTGAAGAATTACTACTCGTCTAAACGACCTCGCACACTCCCAGTTCGCATGCAACAATCACATCAACGAGCTCGAGTCTTCTGAAATCGATACTTAAGGACACGACAAGCCAACATCAACGCCCACCTGCTCATCAGCAGCAGCGTCCACCTGCTCGTCAATAAGGACGTCCACTTGCTCGTCGCTAGCATCAGCGTCCACCTGCGCGTCGCCAGCAGAAACTTCCACATACATGTTGCCAGCATCAGCGTCCACTTGCTCGTCGCCAGCAGCATTGTGTTGGTGAGCCTCATTCGCAGCAACAATGGAGACAAATTCTTCCGCCGCTCATCTCAAACGAGCTCCACCCCTTTTCTTTGCTTAAAGAGACGCACACCATGGACGAGCTCCACCTCTTTTCTTTGCTCGGAGAGCGCACACCATGGACGAGCTCCACCTCTTTCTTTGCTTTCGGAGATGCGCCATGGGCGAGCTCCACCTCTTTCTTTGCTTAAAGGCGCTGCGCCATGGGCGAGCTCCACCTTTTTTCTTTGCTCGAAGAGATGCACGCCATGGATGAGCTCCACCTCTTTTCTTTGCTCGGAGAGACGCACACCATGGATGAGCTCCACCTCTTTTCTTTGCTCGAAGAGGCGCTGCGCCATGGGCGAGCTCCACCTTTTCTTTGCTTTCGAAGAGGCGCCGCGCCATGGGCGAGCTCCACCTTTTCTTTGCTTTCGAAGAGCGCCGCCATGGACCGAGCTCCACCTTTTTCTTTGCTCCGAGGCGCCGCGCCATGGACGAACCCACCTTTTTCTTTGCTCGAAGAGACGCACGCCATGGACGAGCTCCACCTCTTTTCTTTGCTTAAAGAGCGCGCGCCATGGGCGAGCTCCACTTCTTTCTTTGCTTTCGGAGAGCGCACACCATGGGCGAGCTCCACCTCTTTTCTTTGCTCGAAGAGACGCACGCCATGGACAAGCTCCACCTCTTTTCTTTACTCGGAGAGATGCACGCCATGGACGAGCTCCACCTTTTTCTTTGCTCGAAGAGCGCCGCGCCATGGACAAGCTCCACCTCTTTTCTTTACTCGGAGATGCGCCATGGGCGAGCTCCACCTTTTTCTTTGCTTTCGAAGAGCGCACACCATGGACGAGCTCCACCTCTTTTCTTTGCTTTCGAAGAGGCGCGCGCCATGGGCGAGCTCCACCTCTTTCTTTGCTCGGAGATGCGCGCCATGGACGAGCTCCACCTCTTTCTTTGCTTTCGAAGAGGCGCGCCATGGACGAGCTCCACCTCTTTTCTTTGCTCGGAGAGATGCACGCCACGCCATGGACGAGCTCCACCTCTTTTCTTTGCTCGAAGAGACGCACGCCATGGACAAGCTCCACCTCTTTTCTTTACTCGGAGAGATGCGCCATGGGCGAGCTCCACCTTTTTTTCTTTGCTCGAAGAGGCATGCGCCATGGGCGAGCTCCACCTCTTTTCTTTGCTTAAAGAGGCGCGCCATGGACGAAGCTCCACCTCTTTCTTTGCTTTCGGAGAGCGCACACCATGGGCGAGCTCCACCTCTTTTCTTTGCTTTCGAAGAGGCGCCGCGCCATGGACAAGCTCCACCTCTTTTCTTTACTCGGAGAGATGCACGCCATGGACGAGCTCCACCATTTTCTTTGCTCGAAGAGACGCACACCATGGACGAGCTCCACCTCTTTTCTTTGCTTCAAGAGACGCACGCCATGGACGAGCTCCACCTCTTTTCTTTGCTCGGAGAGATGCCGCGCCATGGGCGAGCTCCACCTCTTTCTTTGCTTTCGAAGAGCGCCGCCATGGGCGAGCTCCACCTCTTTTCTTTGCTCGGAGAGATGCACGCCACGCCATGGACGAGCTCCACCTCTTTTCTTTGCTCGGAGAGATGCACGCCATGGACGAGCTCCACCTCTTTTCTTTGCTCAAAGAGACGCACGCCATGGACGAACCCACCTTTTCTTTGCTTTCGGAGAGATGCATGCGCCATGGGCGAGGCTCCACCTCTTTTCTTTGCTTATAGAGCGACGCCATGGACGAAGCTCCACCTCTTTCTTTGCCCAGAGAGATGCATGCCATGGACGAGCTCCATGTCTTTTCTTTGCTCGGATAGACGCACACCACTAACAAGCTCCAGCTCATCCTTCACCAGCGATGAGCCCAATCTTGAATTCTTTCCCGTATAATCCGACATCATTCCAACTCAATGACATCGGCGAGCTCGGAACAACAACACCTGTAGCAGCGTCAACCTGCCTCGTTGCCAGCAACAGCGTCCATCTCGCTCGTCACTAGCAGCAGCCTCCATCTCGCTCGAAGCAGCGTCCACCTGCTCGTCGTCAACTACAACATCCATTTGCTCTTCGAAAAATCTCATCTGAAGACGACGACCTCAACACCTCCTCATCGATCTCCTTTTAAAAAAAAAGCATTAGCATGAACGAGTCAACTTCTCTAATGCACAATGTTAAAAAAAGCGACCTTACCTCCATTAGGACGCAACAACTTTTCTCAAGCTTTCCACAAGACAACCCTAGCTCTCCACTTTCCCACAAATATTTGCGTCAAGCTCGACCATAATTACAAACATATAGTTGCCGCTCCTTTATTTCACATAAACTCAAGCTCGCCAAAAGACTCTTCATACACGCAAGTCACATAAGTCACAATGCAACATATCAAGCTCACCCGATGACGATGTCAACCTGACGATGAGCTCAAATTGACGACGAGCCTTTCCAATGACGAGCCCTCCCAACAACAAGCTTATACGTGGACAAGTTCCATCCGACGACATGCCCCTCCTCCGACGAGCTCTCTTAACAACCATATCATGCAACAACGAGCTTAGGCGAGGTGAGCACATGTGACAGTGAGTTCAATTGGCGACAAGCTGAATACATGACAAACTCAACTATGTCTTGCGACCTCACTCATTCTCTATGAGCCAACAACGTGCTCTCTCGACAACAAAATCATGCGACGACGAGCTCAATTTGACGACGAGCTCAATCCGTAATAATTCAACTTTGTCCTGCGACCTCACTCCCTCTCCGTAAGCCAATGACGAGTCCCATTTCCGACAACGAAAAAGATGAGCCTTTACTTTTTGACATCAATCTCGTAGAGTTTTCGGTAATGATGACAAACTTCGTCGGCATGGCGACCTCGTTGGCGTGCGACCTCAACCTTGAATTCTTGCCACTTTCTCACAAGAGTCGTCAAAACAACAGTCATAAACCAATGAATCTTCTCTCAAGCGATGATCTCGATACAAGTGAATCTCTACGCCGACTGGTTGGAAAATCTCCACACACTACTTCGTGTTTGATGAAGACAAAAGATGATAAAAAGCGGCGATCAACTATAACTATACAAACTCATTTTATCACGGGATCAATTCCCAGTGATGCAGCTCCACGCTCACACTTAACAAGAACTCTGTAACTTATTCGTCTTTACGAAAGTGATTCGTTTCAGTGTTGTAGCTCCGCTCACACTGGAACAAGCTGTCGACTCATTTTATGTGATATCTGTTCCCAAGTGTTGCAGCTCCGTGCTCACACTTTAAAATATTTGCAAGCGAAATACGGGATCCGCTCCCAGTAGCGCAGCTCAGCTCGTGCCAAAAATTCGCAAAGAATACGGGATCCGTTCCCAGTGCTGCAGCTCCGTGCTCACACTTCAAAATATTTGCAAACGAAATACGGGATCCGCTCCCAAGTAACGCAGCTCCGCGCTCGTACTTACAACATTTCGCAAAAATACGGGATCCATTCCTAAGTGTTGCAGCTCCGTGCTCACACTCTAAAATATTTTTCAAACGAAATACGGGATCCGCTCCCAAGTGTCGCAGCTCCGCGCTCGTACTTACAGCATTTCACAGAAAATACGACATCCATTCCCAAGTGTCGCAGCTCCGTCCTCATACTTAGCAACGAGCTCGCAACATGTTCATCTCAAAAGAAGGATTCTCTTCATGTGCTGCAGCTCCACGACGAGCTCACTCTAAGACAAGATCCAGAATGCAAAGGTCAAGCTCCACAAGACCAGTGTCGAGCTTGTCAATAACCTTAACCCATAATGGTCACCTCAATATTTCACGTAAGCTAGCTCGCTAAAAATCAACATATGCAATCCACCGAATCTATGTTACAGCAAAACTCGAAGCATTGCACGTACATTCCGAGCCCATTCCAGATTTATGTCTCATCACCACCAATTAAATTTGACGAGCTCCTACTCGACAATGACGAGCTCGCCTCTACCAATTAACGAAGACAAGCTCGCCTCTCCCACATAAACTCTTCTTCTTCTGCCAAATCAAATCTACAACAATCAACTATGAGCTCAGCATGCAACGACGATCTTAACTCACTGTCCACAGCGACAACCTCCTCCACTAAGCCTCGCTCCTTGTTCATCCATCACAACAACATCGTTGAGAAACTCCACTTCATTCCTCACCGGTAACGAGCTCATTCCCAAGCTCTCTCCATCTCGGTCCGACGCCACTCCACCTTGATGATGCTCCATTTCCAATAACGAGCTCGACGGTTCCTGCTTGACACCACCACCACCAGCAGAGTTGACGTCCTCCATACACAAAAACGACCTCAGATGCACCTCGCCATGACGACCTAGAAGCTTCACTTGCAGCCTTGCAAAAAACTGACCATTCTGACGCTTGCCTCAAGATTTCCAGCTCCCGACGACCTCGCCTCACCACAATCGGCAGCAACACCGACAAGCTGCTCGTCACCATCACCACCTCGCGATGACCTCATTTCTCTCCCATCAGTGCGGCGTCGTCGAGCTCAGCAAAGGAGAAAATCGATTCATCTTCAACAAACCCACTCAGGTTTTTCTTAAGTTTTCGAGGGGAGGAAGGGCCACTTATCTCACCTCCTTGTGAGACAAATGGGGAGCTAAAAGTAAGCACGTGAAGGGCCACTTATCTCACCTCCTTGACCTCGTCTCAACCATCAAACATTGTCAACCTCGACGGCAATCTCACATCATCCTTCTCAACGACCATCTCGTCTCGTTCACCTCACTTCAACCATCTCATCTCATCCATCTTGCCGCAACCATCTCATTTTCTTCCATCTCAACAACTTTCACTACTCTTTGAAAACGATAAGATCATACAACTTTGCAACGACGAGTTCGGATCCACCACCGCAACAATGATCTATGTCTCTTCTTAAAAACACCTGTCTCTGCTCGTCGTCACCACAAACAATGCTAACAACGACTTTCACCCCTCTCTAGACAAATTGTCTACTCATCGTCGATCCCGTTAGCCGCAATAACATAGGACATCAAGCGACATCAGCATCCATTACACACCATGAAAACAAAGATTTCCACCTCCGCTGGCGACGAGCTCCACCTCATCCCGGGACGAGCTCCGTCTCAGCTCGTGACGAGCTCTCGCTCACCAACAACATCATCCTACCCCTCACCAATTACCGCAGTTACCTGCTGCTCATCGTTTACAGCAACCACCTACAGATCATTGTCAACAAAAACGTCATTCTGCTCATCATCAACAACAGAATTTTGTTCCTCATCACCAACATCAACGTATTGTTGCTCATTGACGACCAACAAGGAATATGTATCTATGTATGGTAAAGGCAACCTAACATCAATGGAACCCAAGCTCGCCATTTCTAAACCAAACGACCAATGCACTCTTGCCGACCTGATTTTTACTCAAAAGAACCACAAGAATTCACCAAGATTCAACCCTTGGCGAACTGAGGGGGGGGCTATTGTTGGAGATGGGCTTAGCACATACACACTAAGAGCTAAGCCCAAAATCAGACTCGGCCCAATAAGCAAGTTGATGACTACACATGGAGACCTTAGTACTTTTACTATAAATAGGAGGCATCAGAGTCATTAATAGGAGGTGAGAGACGAACAGAAAGTACAGAAAAGGAGACCTCATTCCCAAAAGACGAGCATCCACACTTGGAGATCGTCGACCACACACCAAAAGTCGTAGACGACCTGCGCCCCTTCGAGCAGCGCGTCTCGACGACCACACACCAAATGTCGTAGACGACCTGCGCCCCTTAGAGCAGTGCGTCTTGACGACCACACACCAAAGAGAGAGATACTTGTTTAGACTATCTGTATGAACAAGCATCTCTAGTTTTTGTAATTGACCGAGTTTTTAGTTTATCCTTGATTATTAATACGAAAATCTCCATCCCTTATATCATTTACAAACACCATATATCCAACCGGATATGGAAACAACAACACATCAGGTATGTGCTATGATTGGCTCTCTGATTTTGTCTATCGTTTGACTCCACTTTAATATTGCCACTGACAATTAAGTTTTGCAATTTGCAGAGAGAACTCAACTGCTATTTAAATGCTACAAAGTGTAAAGATATGCATATACAAACCCAAAGCATTGTTCAAACATGAGAATGGACAAGAAGATTTCCTTATTGATCTTCTTGTTTGTCTTCAGTAGTATTATTGTTGCTGTTTCTTCACAACAATGCGATGGCAGTGGCAATGGGTCTTTTGGAGGAGAGAGTAAATATGCTATTAACCGCAAAGCCATCCTCTCATCTCTTCCTGCTAACGTGAAGATGCCCGAAGGTTTCTACAATGGTTGGACGGATGATGGTCCTGAGTCTTCTGACCGAGTATATGCAATGGCAATGTGCATAGATGGGAGTGGCCCAGAGGTATGCTCCGAATGCCTCAAGGTTGCGACTGACTTGTTAATACATAACTGTCATAACGAAAGTGAAGGATTTATATGGTTTCCATATAAAACGCTTTGTTTTGCACGCTTCTCTAACCGTTCGTTTTCTGGAGGCCACGATACGCACCTGCTTTATTCCGAGCACAGCAGTGGGTTTTCGAGATTGGGACCAACAGGGTTTGACCAAAAATTTAGCAACTTAGCAAGACGTATGATAGAAGAAATTTCCAGGGGAAAGAAAGCTGCAGCTAATGAGGAGGAGTTGACAAAGTTCCAGACTTTACACGCATTAATGCAATGCACTCTGGATCTAAATTCAACTGAGTGTTCAGCCTGTCTTGAAGAAAGTGTTGTTTATCATAAGGTTGAAAACCTCATTCATAGGCAAGGAGGCGTCATTGCATATCAAGCTGTTTCTTCCGGTGGGAACTGTATCCCTTAGGTTTTAACCAAAGTAAGTCCTCAAACTACAAAAAGATGAAATTAAAAAAACATTTACTGCAAGAACTTCTCAAAACCTATCATTTTCCTATATTGATATTTGAAACCGGATGACATAGTTTCTTCTTCTAAATTAGGTAGCAACAAAATCTCAATGGTAATGTTTGTGGCGGTTGTTGTTCCCATCGTCGTTATCTGCTGTATACTGGCTGCTCTAGTAGTAATACTAGTTATCCGAAGGAGAAGATCTAACCCACCACCTGTTTTTCGAAGTGAGTTGATTCATGTTTTTCGTCATCATCTTTTACATACATAAAACATAAGACATACTGCTTGATCTGGAGAACGGATATGAACTTATTACTAATGTCATTTGCTTTATCTCCGTGCAACTTTTTACCAAATAGCCAATGCTTATGAGGTTGGGATTAGAAAATGCTCTTATGGATGACATTAAAAGTTAATAGTCATTGGAAAAATAAACATCATTATGGCTTTGGAATTATCTGTATTTTACGAATTATAAGAATGTATATGTGTTGCAGAAGTACCTATAAACTCCCTGCAATACGATTTGAAGACGATTGAAGCTGCAACATGCACATTTTCCAAGAGAAACATGCTCGGTGAAGGTGGATTTGGAGAAGTTTATAAGGTCAACCTCTTCTATTTCCACGTTTGATATTTCTCTTTTAACTGTGTGCATGTGATCTAATTTATGTACCCTCCATATAATTTGTAGGGTTTACTTGAAGATGGGTCAGAAATTGCGGTGAAAAGGCTGTCTAAAGAATCAGCACAAGGTGTACAAGAGTTCAAGAATGAGACTAGTCTTGTTGCAAAGCTTCAGCACAGAAATTTGGTTGGAGTTCTTGGCTTTTGTATGGAAGGAGAAGAGAAGATACTCGTTTACGAGTTTGTTCCCAACAAAAGCCTCGACCAGTTCTTGTTTGGTATTTTACATATAACACTCTGATTAACATTTTGAAGTTATAATGATTGTTGTGTTGTAGTTCTTTGAAACTTGGGTTTTTAATCTCTTAGCTAATGACTTGTACAGAACCTACAAAGCAAAGCCAGCTTGATTGGGCTAAAAGGTACAAGATTATTCTCGGGACTGCTAGGGGAATTCTATATCTTCATCTTGACTCGCCTCTCAAAATCATACACCGTGACCTCAAAGCTAGTAACATCCTCTTAAATGCTGAAATGGAACCCAAAGTCGCAGATTTTGGAATGGCCAGGATTTTGAAGATGGACCAGTCTCGAGCCGATACAAGGAGAGTCGTTGGAACCCAGTAAAATACTCTTTTTGCCCTTTGATCTCCTATTCTGACTTTCTGTGACCTTTTTGTAAACGGTCAACTCAATATATATTTTTTTTTGTATCAGCGGTTACATTTCTCCAGAGTATTTGATGCATGGGCAATTCTCCAGGAAATCTGATATATTTAGTTTTGGAGTCTTGGTTCTCGAGATTATTAGTGGAAAAAGAAACAGCAACTTCCACGAGATCGATGGTTCCGGCAAGAGTTTGGTCACACATGTGAGAATAAATAGTTAACTGTCAACTTTCTCGATTCTGTAACCTTGTTGTTTCCAATGTTTAATTTATTGATCATTGTGGTAGGCTTGGAAGCATTGGAGGAACGGGTCACCACTAGAACTCGTGGACGCGGAAATGGGAAAGAACTATCAGAGTAATGAAGTTGTTAGATGCATCCATATTGGGCTATTATGTGTTCAAACTGATCCAGATGAGCGTCCAGATATATCCGAAATTATCTCGATGCTCACCAGTAACTCGATCATTTTACAGCTACCTCAGTCACCAGTATATGAGGGTTCAGAGATGGGTCTACCTCCGATTAAATCTGTTCCTGTTTCTGTCAATGATTCATTGATAAATGAGTTGGTTCCTCGTTGAAGATGACAGATCATTTTTTGAAATGATGGTTAGAAAAGGTAGATGATGTTTCTATGTTTTATTTTACAAATGTTGTATATATGATCTTCGTGTGTTAACACAAGGAAACTCTGTTTTGAAGATGAGCCAATGTATAATTTTAACCGGTTTCTATTTAGTGAACCACTGAAATAGAAAACCGAAATTTACTGTTTGCTCACTCTGTCTCCTCATCAATTCCCTCGTTTATCCTTTGTTGTGTATAGAACATATTTTTTTTTGGTGGTTGAGATTAATGATTTAGGGTTTGGTTTCACAGTTTAGAATTTAATTTGGCTGCTGTATAGGTCTGTGTGTATTAAAAACGAATTTTCAAGTTTTGGTATACTTCTCGAACTTTGTTCCCAACTTCCCAACATAATTTTTCTTGTTTTTCCTTTTCGTTTGATTTTCTATGAATCTACCAATCTGATGTAGAACAAGAAAAACATACTAAAAAATCTCCAGGCCATGTCACACTCTACTTGCTTAATTTGTCCGAATCATTGGTGTAATATATTCTTCTAGTTGCACCCTGAAAACAGAAAACAGAAAATAGCTTAAAGAACACGAAAACAGAGAAGAAGCTTGAACGTGTTCATTTCATTTCTTGCTTAAAGTAAACTGTTAAAATCTCTTTGTTATATATACAATAGAATGAAAACCCTAGCAAGATAGACAGCTGTGTTTAGTGATCCATCTCAGCATTGCCCATTGGATCCAAGAAAATCAAATATGTTCTGAATAGCTACTGGCCCTGCTTTTCGGTACATTGTAGGATCACTTCTATAGGAGTATTAGACTGAATTGAGTTTATTAGAGTGTATCATACAGTATTTATACTGTGTACAAGAGGTATATACTAGGGATCACATAATGACTCAAACACCCTTTATATACATATGTTCTACACACCCCTTCAAGATAGAGGGATTTTCATCGCTCCTATCTTGTACATAAGTTCGTTCAATCGTGATCGCGCCAGAGGTTTTGTTAGAGCGTCCGCCAGTTGGTCTTTAGTAGAGACATGTTGAACTCTGAGAGCGCCTGATTGTACATTATCTCTGACGAAGTGAAAATCCAGTGCAAGATGCCTCATTTTAGAGTGGAACACAGGGTTAGCACTGGGATAAGTTGCCCCAACGTTATCACAGTACACGGTAGGAGTCAAAGGCATCTTGACGTCGAGCTCGTGTAGAAGAGAGGAGACCCAACGAAGCTCAGCTGCAGTATTGGCTACTGAACGATACTCTGCTTCAGTTGAAGATCAGGCAACGCCTGATTGCTTCTTAGAGGACCATGCTATGGGCGTTGAAACCATATAGAAAATATACGCATTGGTGGAGACGAAGTCATCTGTGTCGCCAGTCCAATCTGCATCGGAGAAGGCATGAAGATGCAAAGGAGAGCTCTTACTGATGAAGATACCATGAGAAAGAGTACTTGCTAGATAGCGAAGTAAGCGCTTTGCAGCTTGCCAATGAATGTCTGTTGGCTTGTGCATATATTGGGACAGGCGATTTACACAATAAGCGATGTCTGGTCGAGTGTACGCCAAGTATTGGAGACTGCCGATGACCATCCTGTATTGTTTAGGGTCATCAAGCGGAGTACCTGAGAGAAGAGAGAGTCGAGGCATAGTGGCTTGGGGCGTGGAGACTGGCTTAGCATCCAGCATATGCAGCTTTGTAAGGAGATCAACAATGTATTTGCGCTGCATCATATGAAGGCCTGTCCTCGTCCGTGTGACTTTGATTCCAAGGAAATAATGGAGATCAGTCAGATATTTCAAAGAGAAGCGTGAGGCTAGTACATGTATGCACGCCGAAACCAGAGACAGGCTGCTTCCCGTTACGATGATGTCATCGACATAAACCAACACATATAAAACATGAGAGCCGTGGAGGTATATGAAGACAGATGTAACAGCACTTGAGTTTTGACAGCCCATTTGACACTAGAATGTTTTAAGTTCTTGATACCAAGCCCTCGGAGCCTGCTTAAGACCATAAAGCGCTTTCTTTAATCTGCAGACATGATGTGGTTGGTCTTTGTCAACAAAGCCAGGTGGTTGCGAAACATATACTTCTTCCTTGAGGGTGCTTTGCAAGATGGCATTATTGACGTCGAGCTGTTTGATTGGCCATGATCGAGTCACTGCAAGATGTAAAACAAGGCGAATGGTAACAGACTTGACGACAGGACTAAACGTCTCAGAATAGTCTATTCCATATTCTTGATTGTAGCCTCGAGCAACCCACCTGGATTTGTACCTGTCAATAGTACCGTTAGACAGATATTTTATAGTATGAAACCATCTAAAACCAATAACATTTTGACTTGGTGCTGGAGGAACCAATTCAAAAGTTCATTGGCAATTTGAGCATTGTACTCATCGCTCATGGAACGACGCCAATTGTCATCTCGCATGGCCTTGTGGATAGTGGTAGGTATGGTAATGGCGGGTTTGGTGGTGGTTGCGACAAGGGTGAGCTTTTTGGTAGGTTTGGTGATATTGTTTTTGGAACGGGTCCGCATAGAATGCGTGTTTTGATGTACTGGCTATTTAGTTTCAGAAGCAGGAACAGGGTCATTGGGGTTGTTTTGTGGGTTAAAGGTAGTATCATGAGGGTCAGGTGATGGTTGCGGTTGGTTAAGGTTTGTATGGGTAGGTTCGGGTGATGTTTGTGGTGGCTGAATAGTCTGTGTTTCAGTCGATGTAGCTGAAGAATTCTGTCCATTGCTCATATCATTAATCTGTTCTGCAGAAGCAAAGGACGAAGATGATAACGTTTGAGACGCCTGTTGGTGAGGATCCAGGCTCGGGGGAGGCACTGATGGCGAGTGTACGAGTGGTGGCGTCGGAACAGGAATAAATCTCGGTAGATTAAAGGTTGTCTGGATAGGATCATTCATTTGAGATGTTGTCAGAGTTGGATCAGCAAAGGGAAACTCCGACTCAAGAAAGATGACATATCTGGATGTATAGATGCGACCAGTTAGTTTATGGAGGCATAGATAGGCACTTTGCGTTAGCGAGTAGCCTAGAACACACACCGGGTTGAGCGAGACTCTAACTTGTGATCGGTATAAGGCTTTATCCAAGGAAAGCAAGCGCAACCAAAGACTCACAACTTCATTTAGTTGGGTGGCTTTTTGAAGAGAAGTGCATAAGGTGATTGTTGCGACATTACCGAAGACGGTTGCCTATTGATCAAGTAGACCGCAACTGCGAAGGCATATGTCCAGTATTGAGTCGGTATTTCCGCTTGATGAAGTAGAGTCAAACCCGTTTCAACTATATGTCGATGTTTCCTCTCTGCGATGCCATTGTGCTCAGGAGTATGTGGGGGTGAAGTGAAGTGGGAATGTCGTGGGTAGCAAGAAACTGGCGCAGTGCAATAAATTCCCCACCATTGTCGGAATAGAGGTTGCACACAGGTAAGGCAAAGTGTTTCTCGACCAAGGCTTTAAACTAAATAAAGGTATCGCGCACTTGGGACTTTCGTTTGAGGGGATAAAGCCATGTGTAACGGGTAAAGTGATCAACAAAAGTAAGGTAATACTTGTATTGATCAATATAAAGAATGGGAGAATTCCAGACGTCTGAGTAAATATATTCAAGAGGTTGAGTTGAAGAGATGGAGTTTGAATAAAAAGGAAGCTTGTGGCTTTCATTAATAAGACAATGTGAACAACGTAACAGTTTTTGAGAAGAAGAAGAAAATGGTAAAGAAAATTGAGAAACAATAGTTTGCAAAGTAAAAGAAGATGGGTGTCCCAAGCCCGAGTGCCAGAAGTTGATGGTGGTTTTCGGGGTAGGAGAAGCAAATAAGGAGATGGTATTGGAGATTTGACTGGCCACTCGTACAACTCGTCTCTTGTTTTGCCTTGGAGCAATCGGACCCTCGTACTGAGATCCTTCGCCTGAAGTAAGCAGGAAAGAATTCAACAGATATATTGTTAGAATTACACAGAAGATATACAGAAATCAAAATCTTATGTAAATTTGGAACAAAAAGAACGTTTTGTAAGGTAAGAGGACGAGAGGGTGTTGTGAGAGAAAAGAAACCAGTATGCGAGATAGGAATTGTCGAGCCATCTGCGATAGTAACCTCTTCCCCTCTGGTGTAAGGCTGGTGAAGGGAGAGATTTCTCAAGTCGGTAGTGAGATGGTGGGTGGCGCCACTGTCGAGAATCCAGTTGTTTGGATTGTAAGCTTGCGTCATAGCCATATTGGCTCTTGGTTGCCATGAGATAGGTGGTGGAGTGTTGTAGCGAGAGCCAGAAGTAGACGAGTTCGTCGAGATTTTGAAGCTGTGAGCAACGGCGCGCACTATGACCGTGTGTACCACATAGTTGACAACGACCTTGATATCCTCGAGACTGCAGATCGGGACGCGTTGAGAACTGCTGCTGTTGCTGCCAAGTTTGTTGTCCTTTGTTGTGAATTCGATTCTGACCCTGGTATGAGTTATGGTTGTTGTTGTTGGAAGTGCCTCGGAACTGCGCAGCATTGGCCGTACCGGGAATGATAGGAGCAACAGGATTCTTGGTCTGAATCTTGACTTCAAAGTTAAGCAGTTTTTCATGGATCTCAGTAAGCGAAGGAGTGGTCTCGCGGCTCTCGATCTGATCAACAAGCTGTTTGTACTCTTCAGGTAAACCTTCAAGCACAAACTCAACTTGATCTTCCAGTTCATAGGGCTTCCTGAGTAAGGCCAACTGATCAAAGTGTGTGGTGAAACCTTCAGGTACGCATCGATAGACATGGTATCTTTAGTCCAAGTCTTTACCTGTTGTTGGAGCTACTTGATGTGAGCTCGACTGGGTTTAGCGTAAGTGGCGGAAAGAGTCGACCAGATATGAGCAGATGTCGTCGTCGTAGAGAAAATGGGCTGGATGTTCACCGTAATTGCATCAAGGAGTGAGCTGTAGATCAATCTATCTTGTCTCTTCCAGATAGTATATGCAGGATTTGCAGAGGGCACACCATCTTGATCGATCATCGACGGTGGTGGAACAGAGGAGGCATCGATGTATCCGACTAGATCGTAACCATCGAGCAAGGCTTGAACCTGACGGCTCCACATGAGAAAGTTTGATGACGTGAGTTTTGTAACATTCGTCATGTTTACATTGAGAATTTTTTGTGAATCAGCAACAAGAACTGTTTCATTGGTAGAAAACGGAGAAGTCGACATTGATGTCGTGAAGGAAAAGAAAGGCGATGCCTTTGAATTTTGCTTTGGCGGCTGAAGAAAATATTTTTGAGATCCCTAGGTATCACAACTCTGATACCATATAGGAGGTTTAGACTGAATTGAGTTTATTAGAGAGTATCATACAATATTTATACTGTGTACAAGAGGTATATACTAGGGATTACATAATGACTCAAACATGCTTTATATACATATGTTCTACAACTTCCGCTTTCTTACTTGTTTTCATTTCCAAGAGAAAAATTAGCTATTGTTGCCATGTTGCTGCGAATGGGCTACTCACCTCCTTCCTTGGACAAATTCACTATGTTCTTTGTGAAACTTGCTTCAATCTTTGTAAATTTATCTTCTTATAGGCATATTCACATGTCCTCTTTAGAGTTATATTTAGAGTGAATTCTTTTGGACTCTTGTTCCTTTCTTTTACTACTAACATGCCCCTTCAAAATTGTGTGAGTGAACATGATATACCATAAATTTGACCCGATTTTAGGCATGGTATATGATAGTTTTAGGAAATATTTAATCCATTTTGGAGTCTAGATAGCATATTTCAGGTTCAGGAGCGATTGGAGAAAGATGATGTTTTTGGAGCATTTTAGAGATTTATCCCGAGATGACCATATCGACCATCCAAGGTCGACACGGAGAGAGACACGTCGATCGACACACCTTCAGTGTTGTTGATCGATATTTAACACACAGAAGCCCGGTTTGGTCACAGCCGACTTGAAGCCCAAGACTTCATCCATTTTACCAAGATACCCCTGACGAGTTTTAACCTAATTTTTGAGTATTTAAGTTTTGCCTAAGTGTTTTGGCAAAGAGAGAGAGTTGTGTGAGAGTTTTTAGAGATTGAAGAGGTTGTCCTTCAAAGTTTTTGAGAGAGTCTTTTGAGAGTTTTTCATACTATTTTTTTGTGAGAGAGAGAGTTACAATCGAGAGCTTTCTTGAACACCTCTATTTTCCATCTATTCTATCTATGCAATTTTATTTAATTGTTATGATGTTTTGCTTGGCCATGTCTGAGTAAACACCTTTGTTAGATTTAGGATTCAAATAGGTTTTGTCGGATTAGCCTCATATATGAATACTGAGCATGTGATATTCATCTTAGAAGATTGCTCTTAATGCTTGTATAGGAGTAGCTAACCTATACATGATGACAGTGGATATTATCCTTGGATCTATCTTCTTTGAGCTTAGGAATTTGCTGGAAACAAGTGACAGCTGATTTGGCAAACTCCTTAAGCGAACTGTTATCAACCTTGCGCTTAAAGCTTACTAGAGGCGCATCGATCGATACTCTATAGAGTCATCGATCGGCCGGCTATGTCGATCGTCGATGCGACAGCAGGTCGATCGACGCCTTCCTATGTTTCACCAATGGGGGTCTCATCGGTTCTAGTAATAGATAACCTAGGACGACAGTTAAAGTTATTGCTATAGTTGGGTTCTATAATATCATGCAAGCATCTCACATAAGCATTCATACTATTATAATTCTGATGATCTGAATAGTAATCCTAAGTCTAACGCCTTCACCATATCTGCTAAACACCCAAATCAATCATTTGAGTAATTTTCTTGCTCACCAGTTCTAAGTTTACTTGTTATTTACTGTTTTGAAATCTTTGACCTAGCTTTGTTACAATAAGATCTAATGTGTTTCCAGCTCCCTGTGGATTTGATTCCTAAATACTACAATTTGATCTCTTATTTGAGAGAGCATAAATCACTCATTAGGGTAATTTGAGTGGTATCAGAACAAACTACACCAAATTTGAACCTTAGATCTTTGAAGCTTTGTATTGGTAATGATTTTGTGAAAATATCTGCTAACTGATAAGGTGATGAGATGTGATGAACTACAAGTGTTCCTTGCACCACCTTTTCCCAAGCATAATGGAAGTTAACCTCAAAATGTTTAGAATCTCTTGTGCATCACTGGAGTGGTTGAGAGATAGACTGCAGAGAGATTGTCTCAGTATACCTCAGGAGAAAGGTTAAGGTACTCCAATTTCCCTAAAAGCCAGCCTAGTAATTTTTTCTTCAGTATCAGAAGGAGTTCTATACTCAGCTCAGCTCCAGTGGAGCTTTTTGAAACTGGATTCTGTTTCTGAGCAGACCATGAGATTAAATTGGAGCCTAAGAAAGTGCAGAAACCTCTTGTTGACCTTCTTGTATTCGGAAAACCTCTCCAATCATGGTTATTATATGTCCTGAGAGTGCAATCTGTGTCAGCTTGAAATTAAATGGCAAGACTTGCTGTAACTCTGAGATATCTTAACACACTTTTGGTGAATAGAATCAACATAAAATCAGAGACTAGATTGTCAATTTATTCTCAGCATTAAGTTTAACAATAGGCGATAACAATCAAAAGATCAATCCTTTTTTTCTGAACCACCAAAAGATCATCCCTATTAATGATTAGTTCGATGAATCATGAATCTTCTTGGGCACCCTAACCTAACAAGATAACTGAACCAACTCTTAAAGCTTGTTTCCAACGAGTTTCCATGTGACTCACCTTTACCCTTGTGCTCTATCTTTCTGACTTTACATTGTTCTCATCCTGACATTTATTTTGCTTTGTTAATTTGTTCGACAGAATCGTAGAGTAACTGTTGAATTCGCACATGTTATTGTCAATCCTTTTTTTTTTTTTTGAAAAACAAAAAACTGCCACCAAATACGACTAATGTATACAGTGTGCCGCTGAATAAACACAAAAATCTATTCTAAACTAGGGTCGGCCCGCCCTACGGACGGGATATACTTTAATTGTAATCAAGATTATTATTTTTATATGATTTGTGGTTTGTGTTTTAGATTTACATTTGCAAATAATGTACATGAGATATACTATTTTCTTAATTTAAAATTAATCAAACGACTATTTTTTACTATTAATATAATTTTACTCTCTCTCTCATCACCCTACGGACGTGTTACTAATCGAAAATACATAAATATATCAGTTAAAAAGTATTTCAAATTGTTTAGCTTACTTAAAATTTAAGGCGATATTAACTTTTATTGTGTATGTTTTGTTATTCTTTTTATAGATCATGATCATCTTAATATTAAAATGTTCATGAACACATAATAATTTTACACATTTTCTTTGTTTATTCTATTGTAGTTATGATAATTTTGATAATAAGTAAAATAATGTTTAATACAAAAATCTTAGATTATATTTTTTCTTATGAATATTTTTAAATTTTATGTCTTTGATATTATATTATTAATTATGTGCTAAAATATTATTTTAGATTGATGTCATGTTTTGTTAGACCTAAAATAAAATATTGATAAAAACAAATTCTGCATTATTAAATAATTTGCAAATAAATTTGGTTTAAAACAATAAGATGATGAAAATGTCGAATACTTAATAAAACTTTAAAAATTATAGTGTTAAATTTTTAGACAACTTTTCTTGATAAAATACCATCACGAAAGTAAATGATTCAGCTTTATTAATTGTGAAACATTATTTTCACACACACATATATATATATATATATATATATATATATATATATATATATATGAAACTATTGTTTTTCATATCGTATTAGTTCTAGATCTCTTAAAAAACGTTCACTAAAATTTTTTTTCTCCCTTCTTATATCATCTTACTCTTTTCTCTTGTTCTCTGTTTTTCATCTCATTTCTTCTATTTCTTATCACTTTTCTGTCACAATCCCTTAAGCACAACCATGGGCTTAACAAAAATGTCACTTTTTGTGTTGTTTATTAAAAGAAATAAACTGATGATTATGTTGGAAGAAAACTTTCATATTTATAATGGAGGATTAACACAAAGGAATGAATGAATGGATTCATTGAATGTGAGATCCTGTAAGAAGTAGAGAATATGTATTAATGTGAATTTTAGTGAATATGCATGAACCAAGTTAATTTCTGTAACGGCACCAGATTAAAGAAGTCTATTCAGCTTCCAACTGTGTTAATGTGAATTTTAGTGAAGATGCATGAACCAAGTTAATTTATGTAACGGCACCAGATTAAAGAAGTCTATTCAGCTTCCAACTAACATTGATCGGAATCGTTCGTCACGGTGAAACCGTGGATTTCTATTGACAGTTGACTGAACGGGAATTGTTGCTCGACGGCCAGTTTCTTTAAGTTTCGTATACAGTTTTTTTTTTGGAAAAGATGTATTTGGACCGTAGTAAACACATAAAACCTATTAAACTCAAGAATTAATGAAATATTAATCTTTGGTTTCACGGGACACGTGTCGCGCTCTTAGCCTTTGAGTTTATGACGTGTCGTCCCATGTGGCATGCTTCAGGAGTGAGCAAACTCAACTTTATAATAATAGATAATCTGAATAGCAAAACTGTTGGATAAGCTTCAATAAAGATTACTTAGGAAATAAATTATTCATTAAGGAAAGTAGGATAACTTGTAGAATTAGGATAAAGGTAAGGTTCCTAATTTAATATGTAACTAGATTTTGATCCGCGTTTTAAAAGTGCAGGATTATTTTTTGTTAACAAATTTATTAACCCGTTTATTTTTACTAATATCTTTAGGCATAGACATTTGATTTTCCGTTTGATTTCAGTTTGTTTCTTTTTATTTTTTGGGTTTTTGGTTTGGTTTTAATTCAGTAGTAGTTTTTGATTTTTGGATTCAAAAGATATAAGTACTATTCGGTTATTTATAAATTTTGGTGGTTTCAGTTCGATTATTTGGTTTTCGGTTTGGTTCGGTTTTCTTTTATGAAATAATTTCGAATAACTCGGGTAAAAATCACATTTTTGATGTTTTGGATAAAATAGCGGATAACTCATATAAATTTAAAATTTCAGATGAAAAAGATTCCGGTGATTTGTTTATATCAAGAAATTAGGATAATTTTTAATATATGAGATAAAAATTAAAAAAAAATGTAATATTGTAAGTGTTACATGAATTATTTTTGAAAAGAAAAATTGATTTTTATTGATAGCCTCATAAGTTCAAAGCACTTTCTCACCCACCATGAAGTCATCTCCATCTTGATGCAAAGGCATATCCAGGTTGATGGGAAAGTCATGACTGACAAGGCCAACCCTACTGGTTTCATAGATGTTATCTCTATCCCTAAGACAAACGAGAACTTCCGTCTTCTCTATGATACCAATGGACGTTTCTATCTTCACTCCATCAGGGATGAGGAAGCTAAGGTTTCGATCTCTCTTGCTCTTGTCTTAATTTAGAGTAATGCTTGAGATGTATGTGAACCAGCAAGGTTCAACCTATCCAGTTCGGACAAAAGGGCATACCTTTCCTTAACACATACAATGGTCGCACCATCCGTTACCCTGACCCACTCATCAAGCATAATGACACCGTTAAGACCTGGAAGAGAACAAGATTGTTGAGTTCGCCAAGTTTGATGTCGGAAATGTTGTGATGGTGACTGGAGGTAGAAACAGAGGGCGTGTTGGTGGAATTAAAAACCGTGGGAAGCATAAGGGAGGCTTTGAAACTATCCACATCCAAGACCCAACAGGATATGAGTTTGCAGTAAGGGTGGAGAATGTGTTCACGTTAGGCAAAGGGTCAAAGCGAAGGGTGTCCTCTTCCTAGGGGTAAAGGTATTAAGCTTATTATCATTGAAGAAGCCAGGAAGAGGTTCGCTGGCCAACAGGCTGCTTAAGTTTGTGACTTGGAGCGCTTTATTATGTCGTCGTACCTGAATTTTATTTCCTGGACGCACTTTAAATCTTTTTGTTTGCTGCTAAGTTTTGAAACTTGTGTTTTCTTAATCTATTTTAAGAGTTAAAATGAATCCATGGAAAATCTCAAAATAGACTCACTTTGCATATATTGATTCTCTGCTCAAGTTTTGAATCTTATGTTATTTTATCAAAAGTTCGAGGGTGTTAATCATTTATGTGATTTAATTGATTTGCAAATCCAACATATATTTTTAATTAGTTCACAAAGAAAAACCCAATATATATTTACAAGTCTAAGTAATGTTTATTGATTTTCAAATCCAATATACAGAATCTAATATTTAAAAATTCTTAAGTTTTCTTTGAGATTTTTTTCTTCGTATTGTTAATTGAAAAAGACAAATAAGAAAATTTCTATTAAAACAACACTGCTTAAGAGTCTATTATCTCCAAACAGCCGCAAAAGGTTTATATATCAATGTAATTCACATATACCACACTAACAAGTTCTTTTTTTTTTTGCATTAGCATGAGTGAAATGGCACTCGGAAAAATATACTTGGATCAATTAGGAAAGACACAAAGGAAAACACCATAATATTAATGTTGGAAAGATATCAATAATGTCTATGGCTAAACACATGTTAACAACACTCACAATAACAAATGCCACAGTAACATATCTCCCCAACAACATAAAAAGATGCAACCAATCTTACTATTACAATAAAAGAGATTATATAGTCCATATAAAATCGACTTTACAAAATTTTAAATTTTATGCTCCAACTTACTATTAGCCATTAGTTTGTGTATTCAAAAATAGACTGCTTTTAAATATTTTACTCACCTCGCGTATGTACATAAAATAGCAAATCCCTCATAAACAAAATAGACATCCAATTGATAAATGCAAAGCTGATCCTCAACATCGTTAAGAATTCCATAATAACAGCTCCACAACTCGGACAAATAGCAACAACATCATACACTTTTTATTCAGGGGTGGCTATAACATTTTTTCCATCGGAATCATTAAGAGATTTTATAATTTAATTAGTCATATATATTTCTTACCATTGTAATATAAAGACCTCTGAATATTAAATCAAATAAAAGTTTTAATTTACCAAACATCCACCCCTAAACTCACAAAATCAATAATTATATTTTTCTTAGAAATTTGTTGTTTAAAAAAAAATCTTACGAATATCAGACATTCTACTACACAATTAACAAAATATTCATAGTCAGGTTTTTGTTGACCATGGGACCATTGATACTATTTGTGAAGATTCTTTTGTGTTCTTTTGTTGTCATGTTTTTTGTTAAGCTAAGGTTAATTTGTTTTTTTTCGCTTTTTTGTTTTCATTTGGTTGTTAAAGTGAGCTTTGTAGTTTTTTGGTGGAGAGTGTTTCTCTATTGAAATATTTTTTACATGTTTATGGATTATGGAATTTGACATATTTTTCTTAATAAAACCATAATATGAATTGTAAATTTTTTTAAGAAAAAATATACGAACCAGACGCGTAGCACCGGAATACCACTAGGTTACGTTCTAATTATTTCTTCGTGCACTATTATGGTTTTGTCAAAAAAGAATTTTGTCAAAAAATAAAAATATTAATACCAAACCCACAAATATGAAACATCAATTCAAAAAAAAAATACTATACAAAACCATTTATATTTATCCACACGACACAAACCATTGTCTTCAAAGTCATACAGTTAAATAAAACAAACAAAAAATAATTTATATCATAACTTTTTTCACAAACATAGTAAAAATATTCTCGGGTCCAAGAATTTCCAAAAACCAAACAAACAAACAAACGCATACAGAAAATATTTAATACAACGTTTTTCAGCTTAAGTTATTGAATAACATTAGTTTTAGTAACCTAATAAGTTCATTGAAATCGTTGACCAAAAATAAACCCACAAACACTAAAATTCCCTTTTGTAGTTACTCTTGATATCTACTTTCTACTCCAAATTTACATAATTCATTTCCATTTAACTCTGAGGGAGACAATAATACATTAACCTGACGTCCAAACCAAGCATACTCACAAAGCCAGCACATGCAATTCCGTTACTACACCAAAATATAAATTAAATATACCAATTATACAATGTTCAAGTATTATCTAAGTAGCAAATATCGTCAGTTTTTTCCTGCTGCAGAGAATCAACATGAACAAATACCCAAAATAGAAAAACCCATTAAAATAATATGTCCAAACCCAGCGCACCGCAATATCCCTAGTTATAAACATATAAGTCAAACCCTTAAATAAAATCTGAAAAACCAGTTTACCACATTCTTATGTAATATCAAACCGGTTTATATTCTCTCTTATTAATACTTACATAAACCCGGTATATCAAAAACATAAACTGTACATATGATACAATACATAATCCCAGTATCATATACGAAATGGGTACTTTTACTTATACACATGACCATGGCAAATCTTTTGCCCTATATATATTATGACTTCCACTTGTACTCATGACGATAACAAATCATTTGTCCTGTACATGTATTATTGATTATCTTAGATACTCAGGAAACTTACATGATTATATATGTGTACTCACTGTATATACATTATGTCATGTTCAAAAAGAAAACATGATGTAAAATCAAACCAAACCAATTAGATGAATAAACCAAATACTTTAAATAGAACATATAATATATTTAATTTTGGTCATTATATTCAAATATTATAAAACAGAACAATATATACACAATATCACATATGTTAACATGCCATGAATCTAAACTATTAGTCACGCAAAATTTATATATTTAAATAATTTAATCAAACCAGTGATGCAAATTAAGTTACCAAATCACTTATATTGGGTATATCTATCACACAACATCTTTCTTTCTCAACAGTTCCGAAAATCTTAATCTCTCATTTAAAACGTGTTCAACCAAATCTTTTCATGGTAAAAGAATATCCGATAGAGAAATATTGATTAATGAATAAAAATATATCACTATCATGACTTACCCCAAAATCCTCAATTTATTTATATATTGTATAATTAAAAAAAAAATCATTTAACTACAGAAATTCAATCCATTTTCTGATAAACCTCCTTCTTGGTTAATCAAATGTTTGTATTATCCTTTTACGATTCAAATTATTAAACGAAAGTTGTCAAAAAACAACAACTTAAAATATATATATATTGTATTAACAAAAATATAGAGATTGTAAGAATATTCTGTGAATAAAACCATTGGATTTATATATAGGTACTATATTGTATTATATTTCCCAATTTATATGATGTATACTCTTTTATAATAGATAGTTTTCGTATATTTGTTGTAAAAAATATTTGTATATTTATGTAAATCCATTTTAATTGTAATGTTTAATTAAACTACATATAAATTTATGTATTAATAATATACCTTCATATCAAATATATTTAAATATGTGTCAGTGTTATTTGTCAAATATTTGATGGTTCAATTTTCATAATAATAACAAGTAATACTAAATGTTTAATTATTTACTTGACACTATATAATATAAATAAGATATAAGTTTAATTTTGTTAAACTTTTACAATTTTGTGAAAATGTTTCAATATTTTTGAACATGAAAATAATTTTCTATTTTACCAAACTTTACATATATCTATATATTATTAAAAGAAAGTACAAAATTTAACTGCTTTTTAGTATTGTTGTTTTTCATGTTTATTAATGCATTTTCCTTAATCTAATTTCACCTAGAATCGGCAACAATGATTTTTTAACCATTCTAAACAAACTAAATCAATAAATTCAAAATCTAAACCAGAATATCTTTCGTAGTCCCTCCATACATAATCAGTAAGGATCTTTATTATAGCAATAAGATATATAAACTAAAATACTGAAACAGTTGTAATATTACCTATTACTAAATAACCTAATTTGTTTCCAAACTACTATTTTTCCCTTGCCTTGCAGATCAATCTCTAATAATTATGAACATTAAATATAAAAAGCCTATCCAAACATTTCACCACTTATATTGAATAATCAGTTCAACAAATATCTACATCATTTTTTTACCTTTCAAAATTTTATATTCAATGTTTTTTAAATATGACCTGGACACCACACCGAACAATTTTTCGGGTCACCAGGTTATTGGGTAGACCAGGGATGAACCACAAGTTAATAAATTAATTAATTTTGTTATATAATAGTACTAGCTATTGAAAATATAAGAAATATTTATGTTTTAAAAAATAAAAATAGAATATACTTAAAATAAGTTTTTTTATCTTTTATTTTCATTTCACATACAAAATATCAACAAATAATTTAGTATATTTAACAATTTTTATGGCAAGATTAGAAGTTGTAACATATTAAAAATATCAAGACTTAAAATTCATTAGTATTTAAATAACTAATGTGAATAATAGAATTAAAGTTTAAATCCAAAATAAACAAAAATAAAATATCAAATTGTAATGTATCGATAACAAAAGTATACTAATACCAAATCATATACACTAATTTTCTCTGTCATCATTTATTTGTCGGTTGCATAGTGAAATTTTCCTACAAATGTAGAAATAATAATAAATATAGAAATACAGAAATCATGTCGTAAGTAAGATTCACAATAATCAGAAAATAAAATACATAAAAAAAATTGAAAGACATACAAAATCAACAGTAGAGGAAGATGATAATAAAAATCTATAAACCTAACTTTTTATTTAGAATGCATAAAAATCTTTAATAACATAATTTCAAAATCCAAAGAAAAAATAAATAGAAGTTATCTATTGGGTCAACCAGTGGTTAAATAGCTAGTGAGATTTCTGATTTAACGATTTTTTACGGGTTTTATCAAATTTTTATATAATGGTTTTTTTTCTAATCTAAACCGGATTACATATAGGTCACAAGATTCACCGGTTGGATCTCGGATCCGGATGGAGTTTCCAAACACTGACTATATTACAACAGCTATGTAATACGATATAATATTTAGTACAAATAAAAATTAAAATTGTAAAAAAAAATCCACACGATTGCGCGGGTCAAGATCTAGTAGATATTAAAAGAACCATAGTCACATATAATACATGTTATAGGATAGAAGATGTAAAATTTGATTAAAAAAAAAGAGTAGTGAAAAAAATACAATTTGGGTTTGAAAGTTCAGTGGAATATCCAAGAACCAACAATCTAGTTACAGACAACAAACAGTATTAGTCTTATCAATACATTTGATTTGTTATAGTTTTATTAAATTTAATTGTTTCCCGAGTACATAAAAATTGTAGACAAACAAATGTAATTTCTAATAAATAATATAACTTTCCAAATTAAGTGGGTCCATCAAAGACAAAATGAATATTCCATAGGGGAGAATTAGTCCTAATAATCCCTGAATTTTAGTTTATAATTTACAAAAATTTGAAAAGTATTATAATTAAGGAATCAATATTTATTGAATATTATATATAATTAATTAAGGAGTAAATATGAGAATCGAATATTATATATTAAATAACGACTCCCCTATCACCATTTATGTTGATTGTTTAAACATAAAATCTTGGTGCTTAAGTCAAGGGATTGCATACAATATAATTCAATATAATAAAATCAGTCAAGACATTGGCCCCATTAGCTAATTAAACTTGACTTTGAATTGTAAGAAACATAAACTAATGTTTTAACAATTAACGCTAGACGATAATCCGCACCCTCCGCGGAGTGAATATTTTTTAAAAATATTGTATTTAAATGTTATATGTTGTGAATCAAGAGAAATGGAGAATTGTTGTGTCTTATTCATAATATAATGTGCCATTTATATAGGGAATTACAAGATAGATAAACCGTCATAGATAAATGGAAGTAGTACAAATCCTAAATCAATAAGGAAAAAGTTAAACCGCCTATGTGAAAAAGGAAATTGCCTCTTTGGTTATTGCATTTACTAATTGGTTCATAACACTCCCCCTTGAATGTTATAACCATTAAGAGCTTGTAATACGCTTTGGATGTTGCCTCATTGATACCTTTTCAGGAAACCCCAATGGGATAAAACCATAGATAAGGAAAAAGAGTACAACACGTATTACTCCCCCTGATGTGTACCTCACTGAATGTCTTTCAGTCGACGCATCCCGATCTGATGCGTAAATTTCTTGAATGTTGAGGTCGGAAGTGACTTGGTGAATAGGTCGGCTCTGATATGTTGGATCATGTCCCTTTATTAGATGATATAAGGTATTCTGAGACAGCTTGTACATGTCCCACGAAAATAGTCATATCTCAAGTTCCATCTTCTAGAATGACTTGATTCAAAGTGGAGACAAAAAATAGACTCAAAGATATTTCTATGGACACTAAGTTCATATTTTAATTCCATACAGAAGATCTCTTTTGATTGACAAACTTTCAACCTTTCGATTTTGTCTCCCAAATTGAATGTGTCCTTGATTCTTTTCAAGTATGATTGATCTTGATCATTCTCTCATGTTTCTTTCAGTCTCAAAAATACACTGGAAGATTGATAGATCTTTAGCACTTAAGTGATAACATTCCTCTTTAGGTATCTATCATTTGCGTGTTTTTTGTTGCCTCGTTAATCATGATAAGGAAAAAGAGTACAACCACGCACATCATCATATTCTCCCCCTGGAAGCATCATCTTCGGGAGATATATTCTCATCATACATATGATCCTTTTTTGGAATTGATATAATCATATCCTTAGTGAATAAACTCGTTTGATTGTCAGATAATCTCTTAAACTATTAGACTTCTTGTCCATAACATTACTTTCATACAAACGGTCATACTTAGTCTATTTGGACTTCATGTCCAAATTTCCTTTAAAGACAGTCTTTAAACCTTTACATTGTACATACGAGTTATTTCCTTTTTTCTTATAAACTTTACTAGTATGACCATTCTTCTTGTCATACAGAATCACATCTTTCAATTATGAAAGAGATCAGTAAATTTCTAATATCATGGTACTTCATGACCAAGAATGAACTCAATATACTCGCGCGGTAATATTCTCGAGAACTAACACTTACTGCTTCTAGCAGTTTATATCCTTTTGGATTATTGACATAATTGTCACTTTCCAGTGGCTTTCAATTCTTGCCAGACTAAAGAAATTTGAAAGTTGATGCTTCCACCACATGATGTGTTTCTTATAACAATTTCGGTTCTTTATGAGAACTCTTGTGAAACTACTCTTCATCTCACAACTTTTCATCTTCTTATTTATTCTTTCACATAAAGACCAATTTATGTGCCACTTGTTTACACCTTCAGGTGTATGGACTACTTGTCCAAATACTCTCTTTTCAAGAGATTTAATTCCACATCTTTTGCTTATTTCCATTTTGGCCAATCATTTCTTTGTGTACACTTTTCAATAGATGGTTCATGATTCTCATTCTCACCAACTGCTACATTGCATGCATAAATATTAACGACGTCGATTTGATATCGGTTCTAGACAAGACATAGCTATTTGAGATTTTTTTATTCTCAGGTACCTGAATTTCTTTCTTGTCATGTTTCCTTTCTCTTCTAGAGATCCTTAATATTTCATTCCTCAATTCTGCCATTCTCATTTAAGCTCCTTCTCTTTTTCGAGGATTATTTTTTCTTAGAACCGATAGGTCTATCATTTAATATAAACATTTATTATTGAGACTTCCTACTCATATGGTTTTATTAACATTTGTATATTCTATGTAACAAAAAATTTAAACCATTGATTTCAGAATTTTTGATGTGATATTTTTTCGATGAAAATTTCAAAATTAAATATTAAGGTCTCAATAATTTTTTCAATGCAAATTCTAAAATTAACATATTTATGTATTTCTAAATGGTATACATAAACGATATTAAAATTGGTATATATATATATATTATTTAATGCGAATGTCTATTACATAAAAATTCATATTACGATTACTAGATTTTTTACCCGCGCTTAAAAAGCGCAGCGCGGGTACTATTTTACTCTTTTTTTCTATATAAAGATTAATAACTCTTTGTTTTAATTATATAAACTGTGACATGATCAAATTTCAATTATGCGGATTTGTTATAGTATGTACAGTATGACGAAATTTACAATGCCTCACACAACCGTTTTATGTTTCTAAATAAGTTAAACAATGCTTGTACTTGAATTTCGTACTTGGGCAATCATTTATATTTAACAATTATAAATTCCATAAAATATTTCTAAACATATAAAGTGGCCCAATAATTTTTTTGATTAAATCGTGAAATCATTTAGTTACGAAATTTCAATCTCTAATATTACTTTTAAAAATTATTGCAGACTTTAATTTATTATTACTATAAAAAATGTTTATGGCTATGAAATGAATTAAATAAAAACATAACCAATTTAATTAGTTAACAGATTTGGGCCATAGTCAATTTAAATGTATTATAGGCCCAAAAAAAACAGAAAGACAATAATACCATTAATTAATTTTTTTAGTTAGTCATATCATTAAGGACATTTTTGGAAAATTTTAACATTTAATTAAGGGTATAATATAGGAATGATCCCATTTTAATGGTATTGATGATCATTTGTATCTTGTTATAATAAAAACAATTAAGACACTGATCACAAAAGTTTCAAAGTAATTTATTAGTTGCTTTAAAAATTCAAAATATAACATGTAAGAAAAAATCTGATTTTTTATTATATGGTTAATATAATTATTTAATTTTTCTTATAATATTAAATTAAAAAAATATGAAAAATGATACACAAATTGTTATCAAATCTTTATTATCTATAATCATTAATTGTTATAAATATGTAATCATATTAGGTAATTCCGTAGCTTTTTATACAAGGAAAGTATACTTGCTTTTAATATTTTGAGTTAATATAATGTTTCCTAGCACATTATAATATATAGTTAATGATTTAATGTATTTAGCAAGACATATTAATTGAATGGACCTCTTTTTTTTTCAATTAACTACCAAATTGATTGACACATAAGCATTGGACATTTTTTTAATTATTACAAAATTGAGGTTACATCCTTTCAAACGTTCCTCTATTAATATATATGGGATATGCAGTAGTGGATAGTAACAAAACTCTTCGTTAACAAAAATTTCTGTTGCATTCATCAAAAACTACAGATCATCTTTCAAAAAAAAAAATTGATAACAAAACCAACTTCAAAATTTATTTTTTGAAATAATAGAAAACACACTAAGAAAATATATGTGCTTCAATAGTGATTCATCAAAACTATTGATTTTTTTTGAAAAAATCGAATTAATTTCCAATAAACAGTCTGGTTCACCCTAATCGATTATATAAACCTTGGTCAAACAAATAACACATATATTGTTAACCCTTCTATTATTAAAAAAATGATTTGATTTACTATATAATAAAACCATAGGATTTTTTTAAAATAATAAAAATATACAAAAAATATATTTGTTTGAATAGTGATTCATCAAACATATATCAAAAATATTTGAAACAAATCGAATTAATTTCCAATAAGAAGTCGGATTCACCCTAACCGAGAATCTCTCATATTAACCCGACTGGTTTGACTAGACAAATTAATAAGACATATCTTTTTAAAGTATAATACATACTAGATTTTGATCCGCCCTTGAAAGGGCGGGTATTATTTTTCACTTTTATGAAATATATTATTTGTTTGTAATTATTGAATGTATTTATCTTAGTAAAAATTTCTTTATAATAAATTCGACACATAGAGTCTCTCTGGTAGACTATGTGTTTTTCTGGTTTTGTTTTATTTTCTCTCCAATCAACATATTTATTTGGCTTGTTGTTAAAATAAATGATTTTAGAACGCAAATGTACAATACTTTATATTGATATTTTGTTTAAACAATGTGACATATTTCTATATTAATTAAAGATTTACATTATAATTTAAATTTTTATACAAATCAACGTATTTGTGTAGTTTGTTGTTAAAAGAAATGATTTTGAATCCAAATGTACAGTACTTTTATATTGATTTTTTGTTATGTGCAGCCATTATTTTTTGTTCAAATATCCGATTCATTTTCAAATACATTTGTTATTTGAATATTTTTAGTTTCCTATCAGAACAAAATTCATACAGACCCGGGGGATCCAACTTGAAACTCACACATAAACTTATATCCAAACATGGCCTAATTTTAAAATCAAAAAAATATATACCCGAAAGAAGACGAGTACCTAAATGGGTACCCAAATGTCTATGCCTAACTGATTCCGTAAACAAATAAAAAAATATTTTTATGTGTTTGGCTAAACTAAGTGAAATAGAAAAAAAAATTCAGTAATATTTGTAAAATATTAATAATGATCAATATATGAATATCGATTTGTTTAGATAAGTTTGGGAATTGTAATTAATTAATTTAAATTGATTTTAAATGCAGCGGTAGAATCTGTAAATAAAAAAAAATACAAGAAGGAAGTACCTAAAAAGAAATTTCAAAACCCAAGAAATATATACCCGAAGAAAATGATCCGTACCTAAATGGGTACCCGAATGTCTATTCCTAACTGATTTCGTAATCAAATAAAAAAATTATTTTTATGTGTTTGGCTAAATTAAGTGAAATAGAAAAAAAATTATTTAGCAATAATTTTACAATATCAATAATGATCAATATATGAATATCGATTTGTTTGGATAAGTTTTGGAACTGTAATTAATTAATTTAAATTGATTTTAAATGAAATGATAGAATCTGTAAATAAAAAGAAACACAAAAATAAAGTACCTAAAAAGAAATTTCAAAACCCAAAAAATCTATACCCGAAAGAAACGACTCGTACCTAAAGGGGTACCCGAATGTCTATGCCTAACTGATTCCGTAAACAAATAAAAATATTATTTTTATGTATTGGCTAAACTAAGTGAAATAGAAAAAATTTTATTTAGTAAGAATTTTACAATTAATAATGATCAAAATATGAATATCAATTTTCTTAGATAAGTTTGGAATTGTAATTAATTAATTTAAATTGATTATAAATGCAATGGTAGAATCTGTAAATAAAAAGAACTATAAAAAAGAAACACCTAATTTATTATAAATGCAATGACTAAATGTGTAAATAAAAAGAAGTAAATATACTGCTATCCATGTTTCTAAAAAATTCTCATTTAATATTGTTATCCATATTTTTCAAACAAACCTCCTTTTTAAACTGGAATTCATGTCTCCAAACACTCCAATTTTGTACTTAGTTTTAATAATATAGATATAGTTTTAATGAGCAATGGCATACATGTTATTCTAGGCAATAGAGGGCTTTTTAATAAAGGCTGTGAGAAAGACTCTCATGATGACACATAAGCGATGACATTTTTGTTAACTACACATGAGAGTAATGTTACTTAATAAAAATATTCTTCAAATAATAAAAAGGGGATTTTATTAGAAAAACTGTCAATGAGATACAAAACTGCCAATTTGCAAAAAATAATTGATTTATAACTACTGATAGATTTATATATGAAAAGTGGACGCCAAATTAAGTAGGATATAAAAAAACCACGTGCACTGTAAGTAAAGTATGCCATAAACTAGAAAGTCTGCTAATAAAGATGACAAATTTGTTAACGACAGTTTTTTTGGTGCAAGAAGAACTGCTGTGCTGGAAAAAAATGGCAAACTTAGATGTCATTTAAATCATTAACTTTCAAATTTGGTTGAAATAAAACACCAATTTTTCTGTGAAGAAAAAAGAACACTTACCTTTTGTAAACAAACCATTTTAATCATAAGATTTCGTTGACCATACTATTTTAGATCGAACATTGGTCAACTGTTATAGTTGATTAACTGTAGGCCTGAAATGGTTTTTAAATTTGATGATTTGGCACAAATACAAATTAACACTTTTTCTATAATATTTGATTTAAAATATTTAAAAATTTATTTTAACAACTAAAACATTAATATTTAAATAATAATAATGAGAGATAATTCAAATTAAAAAGAATTTTTTTATTTTCTCAGAGTAAATTTTCTATAAATTTAATTTATATTCTAAAATAGTTAGTTATAAAATGATTATGAATAAATTTTATAATTATTTTACGATCAATTTTTGTAACTGTTTATATAATCCTATTTCGATTATGTTATATAATTTTACTGTCAAATTTTTTTTAGTAAAATGTTAATTTTCTTAAATGAAAAGAGTTATAGGTAGATGTATTCTTCACGATTCTTTATGTTTATAATACAGATATTCAGAAAACAATTTAAATAATTTCTATAAATATATTACAAGATCCTTTTCGTATTTCAGTACGTAAAAGTATACCAAAAACGGTTAAGATCCAAAATGTTGCTACATCAACATAATTATGAAAAATCCTTCTACTATTAATTTCATTCTTCTGAGAAGAAAATAAAATATTAACATCTTACAAAAAATCAAAATTTTGAAATAAAATTGCAAAACATAATCCATTTAAGGTAATATAAATATTTACAAAAAGTTACATAACTTTCGTAAGTAATTATAAATTTTTTTGAAATATATCTAACTAATGGTATATCAACTTACTATTTTAGATATACATTAAAATTGTATAAATTTTATTTTTAAGAAAATAATGAAATTATACGTTTATATATTCAATATTCATATTTATTAAAAAATTAGTTATTTAAATATTAATTCTAGAAGTTAACATACATTTTTTTAGAAAAGTGTTGATTTATATATTTTTGCTAAAAATCATCAACTTTTAAAGCTATTTTTAGGTCTACTGTTAATCAGTTCTCGAAAAAAATTGGTGTTTTATTTCAATTAAATTTGAAAGTTGATGATTTATATAACTTTTTCCCAATTTAATTTGGCGTCCACTTTTCATGTTTAAATATTTCGTCAATTACCAATTATAGACCGAAAATACAGTCAAATACTTTTGTAGAAAGAAGAATCATTTGAGTAATAAATGAATAAATCAATGTCATTCTAGTAAAGTCCCGATTCAATTCCCGAACTACTTCATGTTTCCTCATTTTTTTGTTTCTCTGCGTATTTGATGTTAAGCAGAGAGTAACATAACATGGCTCTTCAGACCATTTCAAAATCTAGTTGCTTAATTTTCCTCAAAGATCATATTATTCTATCTATTCTTGATGCAATAGAATAATATGATATCAGAGTTGTTGGGTCCATATTATTGGTAAAATTTGTTGCTTTCATCATTATCAGAGTGGGGTCTCATTATGTCTTGTCGTTTTGTTTGACCAGCTTTAGGTTCCGCAGAACTCAACTATCTGTCATTTTCTCATCTTTTCTTAATGATAAATCAGCAGAAAAAATCCATACAGTATTTGAAGTTGACCTTCTTTAACTTCTAACTATCCAACTTATAACAGCCTTTGGTTTTGATCTTGAAAGTATGAAGCTCATGACTTCATTTTTACCAGTGTTCTTAGTTTCCCTCATAGCATTAGATTCTGTTTCTGCGCAAGAAATCTGCTTCAATGGCTTCTTTAAACCCAATTCTACTTACGACTTAAACCGTCGTCAGATCCTTTCTTCTCTTGCTTCCAATGTCACATCTAACAACGGTTTCGTCAACTCCTCGATCGGTCAAAACCCCAACAGAGTATTCATCATTGGCATGTGCATCCCTGGAACTAAACCAGAGACTTGTTCAGATTGCATCAAAGGCGCATCAGACAGGCTATCAAAAAGCTGTCCTAACCAGACAGAAGCTTACACATGGCCAGATTGTTGTATGGTACGTTATTCCAACATTTCCTTCTCTGGATCACTCGTTATGGAACCATCAGAATCGCTGTACAATACCGGAGATATAGGAGATACTGATGCTAATATGTCTGTGTTCGATAGAGTCTATGAAGAGTTAATGGTCCGTACAATAGCTGCTGCTTTAAACGGATCATCATCCTTTGAGCAAAAGTACTTTGCAGCTGAGGTCGCTCCGTTGACAACTACCAAAACTATTTATGCGATGATGCAATGTACACCTGATGTTTCTTCTAGGGACTGTGAGCTTTGTCTCAAGAAAAGCGTTGGTGAGTATTTGTCGTGTTGTCGCGGTAAACAAGGTGGTGCGATTATAAGACCGAGTTGCTTTTTCCGGTGGGATTTGTATCCTTATGCTGGAGCTTTTGATAATGTCACATTGCCACCGGCTCATCCGCCGGCTTTACCTCCGCCTCTGCCTTCTTTGAGTCCTCCCGTAAGCGATCCGGCAAATACAACCCGCAAAGGTAAAACTTCTTTATATGATTTGTAAACAAATATGTTGAAAAGTCAAGTGGACTCTTCTCATATGCAGTTTTTGTTGGTGATTTCTTTTTTTTTTGAGTAGATGGAAAGACAATTTCCACCGGTATTATTGTGGCAATTGTTGTCCCTGCCGTCATTATGTTGGTACTACTCGTAATAGGATTCATGGTTTGCAGGAAAAGGAAGTTATACCAAACAAATGAAATTCAAGGTTGGTTCTTCATGTACCAATCACCTGGCTTAACAGTTTTATTTTATAGATTCTTGAAAAGAAAATGGATTTTGAGAAATTTTTTTTTTTCACTTTCTTTGTGCAGCTGGTGATGAGATCACAACAACACGCTCACTTCAATTCAGTTTTAAAATGATTAAAGATGCAACTGATAAGTTTGCAGATAGTAATCTGATTGGCCGAGGTGGATTTGGTGAAGTTTACAAGGTAATAAGTTGTTTCTCAGTGTGTTTTGCTATTTCCCTTTGTGAAGCTTAATCAATGCAGCGTTTGATTTAAATTATCTTATAGGGCATTCTTTCAACTGGAACTGAAGTAGCGGTGAAAAGACTATCGAAATCATCAGGACAGGGTGCTCAGGAGTTCAAGAACGAGGCTGTTCTTGTGACAAAGCTTCAGCATAGGAATCTGGTTAGGCTTCTAGGTTTCTGTTTGGAAGGAGAAGAAAAGATACTTGTCTACGAGTTTGTACCAAACAAAAGCCTCGACTATTTTCTCTTTGGTATGATCTGAGCTTATGTACTAATTAAATTTGAGTGCTATTAAAGCTAATAATATCATATATATGCAATGAACATGCAGATCCTACAAAGCAAAGCGAACTAGACTGGACAAGACGTTACAACATTATTGGAGGGATTTCTCGAGGGATCCTATATCTTCATCAAGATTCAAGGCTTACAATCATACACCGTGATCTCAAAGCGAGTAACATTCTCTTAGATGCTGATATGAATCCCAAGATTGCAGATTTTGGCATGGCAAGGATTTTTGGAGTTGATCAAAGTCAAGCCGACACTAGAAGAATTGTTGGAACATAGTAAACTTTCTAGCTCAAATTGATTATATAAAGTTTTTTGGTGGTCATTTTGTTATTATTATGCTAAATAGGTGCATAACTTATTTTTTGCAGTGGTTATATGTCTCCAGAATACGCTATGCGTGGCCATTTCTCCATGAAATCTGATGTCTATAGCTTTGGAATTTTGATTCTGGAGGTAATAAGTGGCAAAAAGATTAGCAGTTTCAACCAGATTGGTGACTCTGCTGGCAATTTGGTCGCACATGTGAGTATTGATCTTTGAAATTACATTTGTCTATATGATTAAGCCATTTGATTTGTTTTACTTGATCACTTGTATCAGGCTTGGAGGCTTTGGAGAAACGGATCGACGTTAAAACTCATTGATCCTACAATAGGAGAGAGTTATCAAAGCAGTGAGGCTACAAGATGCATACATATCGCACTATTATGTATTCAAGAAGATCCTGCAGATCGTCCATTGTTGCCAGCAATTATTGTGATGCTCACTAGTAGCACAACTACTTTACCTGTTCCTCGAGCACCAGGATTTTGCCTCCCAAGCAGGCATGAACTAGACGCTGATGGCTTGGAGTCTTCCCAATCCACGAGCAGGTCTATTACTGGCTCTATTAATGATGCATCAATCACAGATTTCTATCCTCGTTGAAGAAATATTTTTCTTGATATTTGAAATGTAATGAATCTAATGGAAGTATATATCAACATATTCTCTAGTTCTTGTCTATGCTTTACATTTATCTAACATGAACAGTAATATATCATATACTTGTTACATATACATATATTCTACAACAAGAAATATGTACTGAACATTTTTTCTGTATTAAGAATTGGTTCAGACATAAGGTAACAACATCAGACATAGGTAAGATCATCTTCAACGAGGACATATGTTGGTGATAGATGCATCATCATCAACCGAACACAAAATTGTTTGATATGACGAGTGCATTACACTATAAGGCACAATATGTCTTTTCCATACACAAAAGACACATTCGGCCTGGAAGAGCACTTTCTATGTGTTTTGTCATTTTCTAAGACAAAATGCCTTTTATGGACAATCATAAATTAACCAATTAATAAATAAAGAAATAAAAAATAAAAAAGGTTAAAATTTTAAATAAAAACATTGTTTGGTAACAAAACATTATCTATGAAAGGTGTAATACTACAAAAGTGTATACTTTATTTCTCTTTCTAAATAAAAAATGTATTAAAATTAATTTTCTAGTTTCCCTAACATATTATATTTGCTAATATGCTACATTTACATTATTAAATAAATACAAAAATATATAAAAGATATCATCGTTTTTTTCTTTACATTTTGATATCCATATGTATATATTTTAAAAAATTTAAATTTTTGTATGTTGTATTTTGATATTTTTGGACATAGTTTTGTGGATACATTTTTGTGGATGACTCCTTAGTATCCGTGGACATGTTTTTTGTAGATACTGTTTGGAATTCATATACATGTATTGCATGTAAATTACCTTGATAGACTGGTTTTTGTAGATATCCTTCAATTGACATTATTTGAAGAATGACCTCATAATATATCTTTTCTTCAAAATCATATACATGAATGTTTTTAATATGTGGATGTTTTAAAGACAAAGTTCTCAGTTATATAATATGTTGTGGATAAAGTGTGGTGGAAAAAAAAATCTTGAACCTACAAAGTATCATAGACAAAGTTCGTGTACAAAGTTTGTGGATGTCTTAAGAACGGATATTAGTATATATCTCTATAGTGGCGATCCAGGATCAATTATTAGGGGTGTCAAAAAATCTGGGCTTTGGCCCAATATTACAATAACTAAGAAAAAAAATAAGAAAACATGGGTTTGAGGTGATTTGAACTAGAGATTACGGGTATCAGAAGATGGAATTGTAACCAAATGAACTACCGAAACTTCAACTGTACATACTAATAATGTGTTTACTTATTTTTAACATGTGTCAGCTGACACCCTATTTATCAACATAGATCTGTCTCTGTATCTCTAGGTTAACGTTTAAATGTGGATACAAGGTATGTGGATAGTTGAGCGTGGATATCAAATTTGATATAATAAAGAATGCTGATAAACCTAACAAGAGAAACATGGACACAAGAACTGAGTGTTGTGGACAGAAAAATGTGGATAAATTTTTTATTAAATTAATCAAGTTAAAGGAAAAAAAAGAAAAAAAAACTGAAAGATCTAACATTGATGACTTATGTCTTGTTATTTTAATGAATTTTAGCATTTTTAGCTCATTTAGATAATTTCAAGATGCATTTAAAGATATTAGATGTATATTTATTTTCATTTACAGGGTCTCGAGTACATAATTAGAAGTTAGGAACTAAATTAAGAGGACCGCTCTACACATTCAAAAATTTTGGATTCAAAGCGTAAATAAACAGAATGTAAAGGACCACAATTGCAAAAATGCGAAACTTCACCATTGTTGGTGTCAAGCTTTTGAATCGATAGACTTAGAGCATGATTGTTAGTGGTTTTTGCTTTAGTTTTTGGTTTTTGTTTTTTCAAAAACCACTTTTCATCCAATCAAGTTTTAGTTTTTAGTTTTTGTTTTTGTAAAAACTATTTGATTTGCCAATCAAGATTTCTAATAAATAGATTCCCTAAAATTTTGGGAAACTGGTTTTTGACAAGTTTAACCAATTTACAAAGAAAAACCAAAAACCAACTTTTTTGAGTTTTTATCAAAAAATGAATTTTATTTTCTTATGTAGAAAATACTACATTTAATTAATTAATAATTTTTAATAAAACATTCATAAAAGATAAAAATCCCATACAAGTTTTTGTACATTAAATATCATTTAAACAATAATATGAAATAATTTATTTGTGTTTCATATTTGTAAAATAAATTTCTAAATTTTATAAAAATATTAATTAATTGTAAAAAATTAGTTGATAATTTTATAAATAAATTATTGAATAATTTGAAAAATATAAATAACAATTCAAATTTTTAAAAATAAAAAATTATATAAGAAAATTTATAATTAATTTCAGTTTTTCGTATTTTTTATTTTTGTATAATTTATAGATATTATATGATTTTATTTTATAGGACCATGTAGCTTCTTAAATATATTTTGGTAGCTTTTTGATAATATTGATATAATGTATCAACAACATTGATTAAATTTATTCTTATTTTATAAATATTTTTATTATTCATAAATAAATTTCTTATTTATATTTGTAAGAATATATTATTTTTCAAAATATGATAAATTTTTAAAAAATTAACTGCAAATATTTTATATAGTAAATTTTTCTAAGTAGTTTCCAATTTTTTAATATTTATATTTTTGTAATATATATATATATATATATCTGATTTATATTTTACTATAATATAATTTTTTATAAAATATAATAATTAAAAATATGTTACTGTGTTTTATTTTGAAATAATAATCAGAATATTTTGATAACTTTATATGGTAAATTCTAAATATTTTGTTGCTATTTTGTGCATCATTTTAAAGTAATGCATTAATTATTTTTTTGTAAAAACAATTACACAGCAAAACCAAAAACCAAAATCTGAATCTAAAAACCAAAAACCAAAACCAAAACCAAAAGCTAAAAATCAAAAACTAAAATTTAAAAACCAAAAACTAAAATCTAAAAAACAAAAATTAAAACTAAAAACTAGTAAAACAATCATTACCTTAATCTTAGAGTGGTTCAGGAATAAAAGACAACAAAACCTGAAGACTAAAGGTAACAACTTTACCAACTTAATCTTAGACTATGACTCAAGAATATGTAATAGCTTAAATCAGTGAATTTGGAGAAAGGAGACTTTTTGAACATCTTCACCCATTGAGACTGCACAGATGATACTCCTGAAAGTACTTTCCCAAAGTAATCAACAAAACTTCACCAAATGAACCTAAATACAAGTTTCGTTAACGTGTTCGGCGGAGATCTGAATCTGATGGACTTTGAACCTTCAAAGCTGGTGAAGTTTATGGAGGGGTTGGGACAGACATCATTTTCTGGATTGAGGAAGAAGTCAAAATCAATGGAAGGTTGAATAGCATGAAGAAGGAAGAAGAAACATGGATGGACGGAAGATCGGACTTGGTGGACAAGTGGGATGACGGATCCATAACTTGATTGGAAACTGTTGTTAATTATATTCTCAATCTCATCGATTTTAGACAGATAAATAATAAAGGGAAATTATATGGATGTGAGATATTCTATGTTTCAAATTCAGTTATGTGTTTTAATTTTTGTGAAACTTTTGTTGTCTGTGAAGAAATTGAACATAAGAAAACAATAAAGACTTTTTATCAAATACAAAAAAACAATAAAGACAAATAAGTTAAAACACAGATGATTGAAACAATATATACACAAGGATAAAATAGACAAATCAACCCACATCTGCATTGATGGATCTCAAAGACTTAACAAACAATTTACTGCAATTTTCTTTTCATATTCTCATCCCAAATACATCGACATCTATAAATACATTAAAGACCAAGTAACTATCCTACTACCCCATTACCCTCACGTTAGACAACTTCACTATTATAGGAGCAATACTAATACATGTGTATTCTTAAACCATAATATTGGTTTACTCTTATCATGCATTGTACCTTATACTGTAATTGAGAAGACAAAATGTGTCTCTCAGTATAAATTTCTCTTAGACATTGGACGTTGTACATGATCTATTTGAACACATACACTACAAGAAAACAAAACCATAACGACTAGGCATTAGAACGACAGAGTTGTCATCGTAATTTTACGTCAACTTTACTTCGAGATTACGACGAAATCTGTAATCATTTTAAGGAAGACATAAAATTGCGATGAACTGGTTTCGTTGTAAAATAGATGTAAAATTACGTCGTCCTTACGATGACAACTACTATTTGTCGTGATGTTGTTGTTATATTACGACTAATCAAAAATGTTGCATTTACTGACGACTAATCAAAAATGTTGCATTTACTGACGACTAAATTACGAGAATTTGAGAAGGTTGGTGAGAAAATGTGATAAATATTTGTATGTATAGTTGTTAATTGGTAGTAAATTTTCTGAAGTAGTAAATGCGTTACAACATTATCACTTATCCAATTCGAAAATTTCCTATAAATATCTTGTACTCTTTTATTCTAAAGGTGCAGAAAAAAAAACAGAGAAAAAATGTCTCATGGTGGCAATATCTACGAGCTCCGGAGTTGGATGCATTACAAGAAAATTGAGTATTAATTGCGTCGAGAAAACGCTATCTAAAGCTACCATAGCGGTATTAGGTACTCTATATCATCGGCCACAATAATAGGTCTGCCACTGAAGATAGTTTTTTTTTTGCTTCTGCTACATTATTTTTTGATTAGATAGCATTTTCCGTTTTGTTATATAAATATTTTTGATAGCGTTTTATTTTTGTTATTATTTACTTTAGCAAAAAAAAAGGCTCAATGAGGTGAATAACCATATATGAGTTTTTAATTAGGTAAATGGGCAATATTTTAAATAATTTGTGAACCGGTAGATTGAGAGAGGCTAAAATACGATTGAAACCTTGAGTTGGAACTGACAAGCCTACGCCGGGGTAGCTTCGCATGTTGACTGGCAAGTGGTGTGTATTTCATGTTGGCCGTGTGTGTATTTTCTTTGATGTGGTTGGAGGAGTGCCACGTACAGATAGTAAGATAATTGTAACTTTAATATTAGCATACTCAACGTGGTTCTTGTTGAACCATTTATTTGTTAGCTTTTTGGTTGTGTATTTATAGATTGTCCGTAGTCATCTTTTATTCATATACATATTTCCTTCCATTATTATAGAAGAGTTTGGTATGGGCATGTTGAATCTCGGGATGGATTCTAGATCTGGGTTTTGAATTCTTAAGCTTAAAATCGAGGGTTACATGTTAGATATATGAGTAGTAAGCATAAACATCAAGAAAAACGCAAAAAAATGATGAAATCCATGAAGCAAAGGTATGGCAGCTCTGAGATTTTGTTTGCTGAACTCTAAAGGATATTGGGAAAGAAGATGATGAAAACTACAACTATGCCATTGGCGTTAATAAAAAAATAGTATGTATACGTAAGTCTTTGCCGGATATTAAAAAAGTAATCTGGATACAATAATTATGAATCCTACGTGAAAAGTCTTACATGAAGAATATAACCAGATAAGTTATTGTGTAACCAGCTATATTTATAACATTCAGTGATTCTCTAATGATATACCCAGATATATGTAGTACTAACTGATCCTAAACATCACAATACTACAGATATTAAAACATGATCTTTAAACACTACCCGAACCCTAAATTCCTAATTATTAATCCCTACTTACTAAACACTAAACCTTAAACCATAAACTCTAATACCATTTGTATTTTATATATGTACTACGTGTAAATTTTGTAAAATTAATAATCAACTATTACAAAGTTAAATTGAATAGCAAATGTAACAATCACTAAATATATCTTTCAAAAAGTAAAAATACAACGTTGGAATACATCGTTGGAATACATCATGAGATTGAAATGAGTTATTAGAATAAATAGAGTAATAGTAATGCTTATGCATGAGTTATTTTATAAACAACATTTTGCATGAGTTATAACTGGATATTATATAGATATTTCGAATTATATTTGTAATAGCCAGCAATATCATTTTGTTAACCAAGATTTCAAATGTATTAGCTTCAAATGAAACCGGTAATGATTACATTTTCACGTAAAAATTATGTTGAGATGGATATGATATTTAATTTCCGGATATGATACTCTCTTCTCTTCTCTTGTTTTGTCTACTTCATCATTAGATAGATATGTCTGAATCCACTCAATACGGGACATGTTTCTTCTGCTTGTTCTTCCTTGGAGACCTCACCTTCTGATCGTTGTTGTATTGGGAAATCCACCTTCCTTGTTTTGGCTCCTCGAGAGACCGACTCTGATCGTTGTTGTATTGGGATGTCAGCAGATTGTCGAAATGGGTCTGCACAACGGGAAAGCAGAGGAGGAGCCGTTTGAGTATGAAGTAGAAGAGGAAGAAGGAAGAGAAGGGCCTGGAGAAGAAGATCCATTGTCGTTCTGTTCTCTTGAATCCGGCGAGTAATCGCTTCCATGGAGGGAGAAGCAAATCGAAATCAAGCTAATTCATGCTGCAATCATTTGTCGCCATTTTTTCAGACCCGACCAGTTAAAAACCTAGAATCAATGAGCTAAAACCAATCAGATCAGAGTTTTAAAGAAAAACAAAATGAACAATTAATACATAATAAAAACTGCAAGAACAACTTGAATCCAAAATCACAGTCACGATATACAAGAAATCAAATAAAAAGTTCTGCGTACTTGAAACCTTCTTTTTGTCGTTATTACATGGTGCTATATTTATAAATCCGAGTATTTCTTCCTCTATCCAGTTTTATAAATTAAACCGGCTTTTTATTGCTTGTAAGAAAATATTGCATCTTATATCCAGAAAAAGTTAATCTGGTGAATATGAAAACTATTAAGCAATGGTTTCCATGATGTTGGTTATCAAACGATGCTTCTGCTATTTCCAAGTTCAGATAACTGGGAACTGAAACGGCTTTCTTGTTCCAGCCGGTCACCACCATCATTCTACACATCTTTCTTCCAGCCACCATTATCCATGTCTCCTCCTACAAATAATATACCGATCTAAAATAGTATCCACCGTAAAAGAGAAAAAAATGTCATAACTTTTCTCTAAAAATTTAAAACCCATCTATTCACATAATCCACAATCTCAAACGTTTACAAAACTAATTAAGCTTGCAGAGACAATCAAGAAGAAAATAATCTGACCTTGGCAGGGGTTATCAAACTTCCAGATTCCATATTTTCATTCTTGTTATAAGCTTAGATCTTTGGTTTGCCTTTTGCTGAGTCAGCCAAGCATCTTAGATCTTTTCTCTTGAGACTTTTCATGGCAGGAGCTGCCGGGTTTCATTGTTTTTTCGATCTCTTACAACAAAACAAAACTTTGGGGGGAGAGATTATGAGTAACAATTTTGCAGAAGGAAAGAGGGGAGTTTTGAGATTTTGATGTGAGAAAACGTGAAAATAGTTTCTACAATGGATATGTGCTTTTAACAAAAATAAAACACCTTTCGCCGGAGAATCAGGTTAGGTCGTGTCCGGAGAAACAATTAACCAAGCAGAAACCATCATCTTTGGTTTGGTAAGATTGATTTAGTTTTGAGATCTTTGATTTTTGTGTGGATCGTTTTAAGCGATAAGAACATAAGAAGAGGGACGCTGTATGTATATTTGTTTATCTTTTTTTTTTTTGTTTTTGATAATACTATATGTAGATAACATAAATCTTTCTGTCAGAGTTCCACTATTCAAAAACGTGCTTGAATAGAGATTATGTCAGACTCATGTCTGGTCTATATGTGCAGTTGAGTAGGGCTAATGCTGGAATTATGAAAATATATACAATGACATGTCCGTTTATCTAATAAAATTCTTATCTATGGTTATCCACTGCAAATTCCAAAAAAAAAATATAAATTAAAATATATAAAATTCTTATCAATCGGTTACATATTGATGAGAGGTATACCAAACTAAACCAAAAAAATAAACCTGAACCAAAATAAATAAATGTAAACCCTACACCATGTTCTCTCCCGCACCACAACCACGCCTTGCACAACCGCCGCCGAGACCACGCCTTGCACCACCAACGCCGAGACCACACTTTGCCTCCTTTATTGTCAAGCCTCTTGTGCATTCTCCAACTTCCTTTACCAAAAACAAATCAAAATCAGATTCAAAGGAGAAAGAGATAGACAAAGAGCCGTGACTTTGTCACACCATCTATAGATCTGTTCTCTCCATCTCACTACAATCCGACTAAGTGAAGAGATAAAGAGAGAGAGACCTTGTTCTTGTGAGTTTCAGATCTGTATCATCGGCCGCGACGAAGCGATGAAGCCGGAGACGTAGCAACGAAGCGACAAAGCCAGAGATGAAACGGCGAATGAGCCATCTGAATATGGAGTAGATCTAAGCTGTTGTCCTCCGTCGCTGTTGTCTTCTTCCAGCCAAGCTTCATGTTCATGGAGTGATAAAGAAGAAGAAGAAGAAGAAGACAAGCGATGAGAAATTGATAAAGAAACTATGAGATAAAGAAGGGATGAGAATCTATGGAGAGATAGAGAGCTTAGCATGAGAGAAGAGAAGAGAAGAAAAAGATAGATTCGTATGTGTGTGTGTGTGCTTGAGACAGTGAGAGAGGAGAGGAGAATGATACAGAGTAAGAGATCTAGAGAGTCAGAGAAGTGCAAAGATAGATTGTTGGCCATTGGATTACAAGCAATCAATGGTCAGAAATATTAATCTAGATTTTGAAGAGTAGACCAATAAGAAATGAGCAGTAAGATCACAAAAGAGTTATTTTGAGCTTTAGGATGAAAATTAATCAAAGGCCCAAAATAAAACTAATAAAAATCATCTTTTCATTTATCTATAATCATTTTTTGTTTTTGTTTTTTGTGTTGTTTATTAGCTAGTGGTTTATTTTTACTTTTGAAATGTATAATCTAGATTTGATATATTGTATATAGTTTGAGATATATGTTATATAAATTATATTTTATTTAAAATTTGAGGTTTAATGTTCTATGATATAGGTTATAGTGTGTGGTGTAGGGTTTATGGTTAAAATTTTGAAATAGGTATATGTTTGAGATTAGGTTTTGAAAATATGAAAGTTTATAATTTTAAAATTAAGATTAGGAATTTAAATTTTAAAATATTGAAAAATTTATAAGGGTATTAGATTTTAAAGTTTGTGTTTATAGTTTAGGGTTTAAAAACTTGTTTAGGGTTTAGAGATTCAAAAGACAAACATAATATTTTTAATTATGTTTTTATATTAATCACAAGGTTATGAGTTTAGAAAAGAGGTTTGAGTATAGGGTTTAAGGTATTGAGATTTTAGATTAATTTTTGAAAAAGAAATATTTTTTGAGTTTATTTTTATTATTTTAGATTAAATTTAAGATTTGTTGTTAAAATATTAGAGTCTGAAGTTTGTGTTTAGAGTTTAGGAGTATTGATTTAAGATTTGAGATTAACTTTTGAAAACATTAATTTTGAGTTTATTTTTAAGATTTGAAGTTAAATTCAAGATTTGATGTTAAAATATTAGAGTTTAAAGTTTTTTTTTAGAATTTAGGAGTCGCATTTAAATTTTTGGTTTTAGGGTTTAGAGTTTAGAATTTAGAATTTTTGGAGGCAAATAAAATGGAGGGAGAGGGAAAATGAAACAAGGGTGAGAGGGAAAATCAATTATTTTCCTGCTTTAGTTATGCATAGCGTTTCAAAACTAAAAGTGTTATGTATACTATGTTTCGAAAATATGTTTGCAGAATTAAATTCGGATCAACTAAATATAGCGTTTGCATTTTCGCAAACGCTATCTAAAAGTAAGAGGTATGTCAACCATAGCAGTCAACCATAGCAGAATCGAAAAAATGTTATTATGTTCTGCTATTAATACTCGACTTTCTTGTAGTGATGTATGCACATAAAAACTCTGCGGGAGCAATGACAGACGAATTTCTCAATGGAGCATAGATATTCATGTACAAGGCCGGAAAAACACCTCTCATACAGGAAATGAATAAAATGTTCTATCCCTGTCGTAAGTGCAAGAATACCAAGTTTGCTTGTAGTGAAATGGGTTGGAAACATTTAGTAAATAGAATGATTACCCCATATTACTACATTTGGTTCCACCATGGAGAAGGTGTTAGTAGGAATGATGAAGCTAATAGTAGTACTCACTTTGAAGATGGTGGTAATAGGGAAGAACTGAGTCATTTGCATCTTGAAAGTAGTTACCCTCAGGAAGATCATGTGGTAGATCATGATAGGATGCATGATATGGTTACAGATGCATTTCGTGAAACAACCTCAGTTGTTGCTGCAGAAGTAGAAGATATAGAGGAACCTAACTTGGATGCGAAAAGGTTTTATGAAATGCTAGGCGCAGCTAATCAGCCTATTTACGAAGGTTGTAGAGAAGGTCTTTCTAAATTGTCATTGGCAGCTAGGATGATGAATATCAAAACTGATCATAACTTATCTGAAGTTTGTACGGATGCATGAGCTGAGTTGTTTAAAGAGTATTTGCCTGGAGATAATCAGTCTGCTGAATCTTATTATGAGATTTAGAAACTAGTTCATAGTCTTGGTTTACCTTCGGAGATGATAGATGTGTGTATAGACAACTGTATGATTTACTAGAGGAAAGATGCAGATTTGTTGGAGAGTCGATTTTGCAAGAAGCCACGATTTAACAACAAGGAAGTAGGCAGAATAGGGTACCGTACCAGCGAATGTGGTACTTACTTATTACCGATAGGCTGAAGAGATTATATCAATCTCAAAAGACCGCAGCAGCAATGAGATGACATGCGGAAAAGTTGTTAGCCGCTATAAAAGTTACACCTCGGGGCCGAGTTATCGGTGATGAACAACCGCCTTTGCAAGAAGATTGTGTAAAAGTTGCGGAAGTATCTGAACAGCCCACAGATGAAATCTTACTTGTTGATCCACAAAACCCGGGATTGGAAGATCTTCCAGACGATATAACGGACGAAGGCAACCAAGATGAATTTGAAGAAAGTGATGTTCCTAGTGATGAGCCGAGTGATGGTTATGATAACGAGTGAATTTCATTATGTCATATTTCTTAATTATGTAACAACTCTATGTTTCATTATATTGTAAGACTCATTTTTTCATTATCTTGCATATGTATGAAATTAATGTTTTGAAACAAATTTCATGTTAAAATAAGTTATGAGACTTTGTGGTTTGGGGTTTATAAGTGTAACATGTATATATAACATGTATATAAAATAAGTTATGAAACTAATGTTTTGAAACAAATTTCATGTTAAAATAAGTTTCGATTATTTAGGGTATAAACATGTATCATCCTAACATCGTCGTAACAGAAAAATGCGGGTCGTCCATAAATCGTCGTAATGGTCAATCGACCCTACATCGTCGTTAGTTTACTTCTGCATTACGATGATTGCTAAAACATGGGTAATACCTAATTCTCCGTAAAGCTTAAAAACGCGGGTCGTCCCTAATTTGTCATAATATTACTTCTACATTATGACGAATCCTAAATTAGTAGTTTCGAAAATTTCCTATAAATATGCACTACTATATCATTTTAAAAAGGCACAAGAAACTAATGGATATATTCCTTGTAGAGAGATTTATCACGGGTGAGGATATATTCCTCCCAAGAAACTGATGGGAGTGCACGGTTACGAGAACAGTTCTTATCAACTTCGTGTAGTATTTTCTCAGCTTCTCGAGGATCAAGCTCGAGAAACCGAGAAAACGTGACGCGGAGTTTACAAGAACTGCTCTGGGACCGTGCACTTCCGCCTGTTTCTTGAAACATTTCAAGCCTACTTCTACATTACGACTAGGCCTGGGCATAAAATCTGTAACCCAAAATTCTAACCGAACCCAAACCAAAAAATTTGATCCGTACCCGGTCCGAAATGTAAAAATACCTGAATGGGTCTTGTAAGGTGGTACAAAACATATCCGAACCCGAAGTGTTATTAACCAAACCCGAACGGGTAACCCGAAAAACCAAAAATCTGTAAAGATATCTGAAGAAACCGATCCGAATGTCCAAAGTAGTATACAATATAATTATATGAAACATAAATATATACTTCAAATATATGTTTCATATTTATTTTGATATGGTATCTAACAATAAGTATTTAAAATTTAAATAAGTACCTTAAATACTTAATTATATATAAATAAGTATATATTTCTTATGTTTTGCTTTTAAATTTTAGATTTTATTTCGGGTATATCCGGACCGATCCGATATAACCCAAATCCAAAAGATATATGATTACTTTATGGGTTCTAGGATGTGATACAAAACCGATCCGAACCCGATGTGTTATATCCGAACCCGACCTATACTTACAAATTTACTAGAATGGGACCTAAGAGGTGTTATAAAAAAGAACTGAAATCCAAAAAACACGACCCAAACACCAACGGGTGCCTGAACACCCAGGCCTAATTACGACGAATCCTAAAACACTTGTCGTCCTTAAATCATCGTATTAAAAATGCAGGTTGTCCCTATCTAGTCGTAATGTTATGACGACATTACGACGTATCCAAAAATCCTATATATAGCCGAACCTCATCACAAGGAATCAGTTGCTTTCTAGTCTCTCTCTCTCTCTCTCTCTCTCTCTCTCTCTCTCTCTAGCATCGATCTGCCTTCTCTCTTGGTACAATATTGTTTTTGCTTAGTTAAGGTGGTTAGTTTAGGGAATTAGATTAGGTTTGGAGTTAGTTTAGTTTAGATGGTTAGTTTAGAGATGATATTAGATTAGTCTATTTACTAACGGATTTAAATTATTTCAAATAATAATTTAATTTTTTTTTTCAAAGATTGATGAATATGTTTACTGCTGATAGGAAAAGACTTAGGAACAAACCGAGCTATGGGACTACATTCCTTGGTGGGCGGGATGATCCGCCAGCTTCTAGCTCCGGTGATGTATCCGCACCGGATATTGTCTCTGAGAGCCAATCTCAGAGAATATCACTGCAGACGACACTACAAGAAAACAAGGATTTCCCTGAATTTAGCGACTACAGTGGCAGTCGCTAAATTTAGCAACTGAATACCGACTGTTTAGCAACTGATGTGCGACCATAAACATTCAGTCGTGAAACCGTCGCTATTTAACGACTACGTGTTGAAGTCGTCAATTAGTCGGTAAATTACGACTAATTAGTGACTAAAGTGAGGTCAGTACATTGTCATCGTGTATAAGTTGCTAAATTCGCGACCGTTTTACGACTGATGATAGTGGTCGTTAAATAGTCGCCTAACAGTCGCAAAATGCAGTTAGAAAACACGTGAAATTCGTTATTAGTTTGGTATACCGGTTTTTTACGACTGATAATATTAGTCGCTAAATCAGTAGCAAAACAGTCGGTAAATATTTTATATATAGAAGAAATCCGACACCTTTCTTATTCTCATCACCCGTGGAAGAACAATTGAAAACGTTTTTCGAAATTAAAAAAAAAAATCGGTTACTACAATGACGGGCAATTACAACAACTATACTAATTTTCGAGATTGGATGTACAAGAGGATCGATCAAGAAACGAGGAATTTTTCGAGAGAGTTTGTAGCGGGGGTAGAGCAATTCATGACGTTTGCAAATAGTGAGGACTTAACGCAGAGCAATGGCGGCAAGTTCTTTTGTCGTTGCAGTATTTGCAGAAACGATAAATTTCCCTCGGGGAAAAAAATCTTAAAACACATATATAGTAGAGGATTTATGCAAGATTATTATGTTTGGTACAAACATGGAAAAGAAATCGACATGGCATTAGGAACGAGTTATGTTGATCCGACGCATTTAAATGGTAGTGAAGAAGTTGGTAATTTTGTAGAAGATAGATATGTAGAAATGGTGAATGATACATTTCGTGACAATATGAGTTATGATCATTATCAACAGGATGATAGTTATCAAAACGAAGTAGAACCAGTTTCCAACCATTCAAAAAAATTATACGACTTGTTAGAAGGAGCGAAAAATTCTTTGTATGATGGTTGTCACGAAGGTCACTCGCAGTTATCCTTAGCTGCTCGAGTTCTGCAAAATAAGACAGATTATAATATGAGTGAAAAGTGTGTGGATTCGGTATGCCAAATGTTATCAGACTATTTACCAGCTGGAAACCAATCAACCGCTTCACATTACGAGACAGAAAGGTTAATGCGCAATTTGGGCCTCCCATACTATACAATTGATGTTTGTGTTAACAATTGTATGATCTTCTGGAAAGAGGATGAAAGATGGGATAAATGTCAGTTTTGTGATGCACCAAGATGGAAGCCAAGAAATGAACGGGGTAGAACAAAAGTACCATATAGTCGTATGTGGTATCTACCTATTGCTGGCAGATTGAAGAGGATGTATCAGAGTAAGAAGACTGCATCAGCAATGAGATGGCATGCCGAGCACCAAGCAAAAGAGGATGAAATGTGTCATCCCTCGGATGCGACGGAGTGGAAACACTTTCAAGATCTACATCCCTGTTTTGCAGAAGAACCTCATAATGTTTATCTTGGCTTATGTACGGATGGGCTTCAATCCGTTTGGAATGTCAAATAATCATTCGTTGTGGCCAGTGATCTTGACTCCATATAATCTACCCCCTGGTATGTGCATGAAGACAGAGTACTTGTTTCTCACAATTTTGAATTCTGGACCAAATCACCCGCGAGCTAGTCTAGATATCTTCCTCAAACCTCTGATTGCAGAGTTGAAAGAGTTGTGGTCAACTGGAGTTGAAGCTTATGATGTTTCCTTGAATCAAAATGTTAATCTTAAAGCCGTGCTTCTCTGGACGATAAGCGACTTTCCGGCATATGGCATGCTATCAGGATGGACGACCCATGGTAAGTTATCTTGTCCAATTTGTATGGAAGATAGTAAGGCCTTTTATTTGCCTAACGGAAGGAAGACCTGTTGGCTTGATTGTCATCAAAGATTTCTTCCTTATGACCATCCACTAAGGAAGAACAAAAAAGACTTCTTGAAGGGAAAACACGCTATGAATGATTTTCCACCTGAATCCTTGACTGGTGAGCAAGTTTATTCGGAGCGGTTACAAGGTGTCAATCCACCAAAAACATCTAAGTGTGGTGGAAATGGTCACGACAAGAAGAAACCTGGTTATGGGAAGTACCATAATTGGCACAAGGAAAGCATATTTTGGGAGCTGCCGTACTGGAGGGACCTCATTCTCCGACATAATCTTGATGTGATGCATATTGAGAAGAATTTTTTTGACAACATCATGAATACTCTTATGAATGTGAAAGGTAACTCGAAAGACACAATTAAGTCAAGATTGGATATATCACTTTTCTGTGATAGGGAACATTTACATGTTGATAGCAACGGGCAAGCTCCTTTCCCTCCCTACACATTGGACAAGACCGCAAGAAAAAGTTTATTGGAATGGCAAGTTAGCTAGGCGTGTTGATCTTGAGAATGGCAAGTTTTCAGGCATAAAGAGTCATGACTGTCATGTTTTTATGGAGAGGCTACTTCCATTTATATGTGCAGAACTCCTAGACCAAAACGTCCATCGTGCGTTATCAGGTAATAATTAGTTATTTTTTGTGAAATATAACCAATATATGTGTTGATGATTTGTGTTGTACTAACAATTTGCAATTTTAATTTATATTGTAGGTGTTGGTTTATTTTTCCGTGACCTCTGCTCGAGAACTTTGCAAAAAAGTCGGGTCAAAAAACTTAAACAGGACATAGTTTTGATAATCTGCAATTTGGAAAAGATCTTTCCACCATCATTTTTTGACGTGATGCAGCACTTGCCTATACATCTCCCATATGAAGCTGAACTAGGAGGCCCCGTGCAATATAGGTGGATGTATCTTTTCGAAAGGAATTTCAAAAAATTAAAAGCAACTGCAAAGAACAAAAGATATGTGGCAGGGTCGATAGTTGAAGCATATATCAATCAGGAGATATCTTTTTTCTCGGAGCACTACTTTTCTGACTGTATACAAACAAAATCAAGGTAAATGCGTATATATGATTCATTTTTTTGATCAAATCATATATATGATTCATATGTTATCTTTTCAAAAAAAAAAGTTACATTTTCATCATTTGGGCAGGTTAACAAGGTTTGATGAAGATGAAGTCCCCGTATATCATGTCGAAGGAGTACCTGATATATTTACTCACATAGGTCGTCCAAGTGGAGAATGCAAGAAATTTGGCTATCCGAAAAAGATTATATATTCATATGTTTTGCGAAACTGTGATTATTTCCAGCCATTTGAGAGGTAATATAATTTGACAATTGTCTACCTTATGTTTTTTTATATATCCTACTTTGATTTCTCATATTTGTGTTGGCCTAATACGGGATGTTCGAAGATTATATTAGTGCAAAATATCCAGAAATCTCTGAAAAAGAACTCTCCGCGAAGAGAGCCGACGAATATCATATATGGGTGAAAGATTATGTATGTCTTAGTAATTTTATACATGTATGGTGGTGTTTTCGTTCTTTATTTTGATATTTATATGTATATTTATTTATACAGGTTAGCTACTGGAGCAACACACATCCTTTTCCTCTTTGGGTTAAAGATATTGCGAATGGACCCGTGAATAAAGCTAAAACATGGCCTATCTATTTCACAAGAGGTTTTTTTTTACATACGCAGAAGCATGGCGAAGGACGAAAGACTTGTAACTATGGAGTATGTGTTAAAGGAGAGAGTTCTACAAATGCAACTGATGAAGCACATTATTACGGGATCTTAACTGATATCATACAAATCGTGTATGAGGGGACCGTCGATTTGAAAATCACACTTTTAAGTGTAAGTGGTATGACCCTGTTCTTGGTAGAGGCACTCGACGGAGCAACGGCGGTATCGTTGATGTTCTTTCATCGAGGAAATACTACAAATATGACCCATTTATTCTAAGTATGTATTTATATCTATATTTTTTTATATCATTAATATGTGTATATATATATACTGATATTTGATATTACACAGCATCACAAGCAGAACAAATTTGTTATATCCCGTATCCGTATGTAAAGAAACCGAAACAGTTGTAGCTCAATGTTCTAAAGGTGAATCTGAGGAGATTAATCATTACTGGAGAATATGAAGACGAAGCCCAGGTGACTTTACAACAAGAAAACAATGATGCTGTTCTGATGACTACATTTGAAGACCTAGAATTCGAACATTTGGTACATGATCGAGAAGAACCAATAAATCTCGATTTGGACGTGGCAGATGGAGAACCAAATGACGAATTCCAATGTAATTTATCGGCTTCTGAAGATGATGAAGAGGAAGAAGAAACCCATTAAGAGATAACATGTAATGATATATTATTGAAACATTAATCTTACTGGTGTGTTTTTTTAAAACAAAATCGTATTTAGCTACTAAATCCCGATTAATTACCGACTGATGGACTAATTTTAGAAATATCAAAATCCAAATAGTTTAAGTAACCCGCGTAAACCGAATTTTTAATTTAACCCGCCTAAACCCAATTGTTTTAGTTAGCCCGCCTAAGACTAATGTATTTAGTTATGTTTTAGTATGTCCAAATTACTAAAAACTTTGTTATTCCTTCCTTTCCAAATGTACCACAATATCCATGCGAATTGGTGATCATCCATTTTCGGGAAAATTCTCTAAAAAAGATGATCCATATTTGTGAATAGAGAGCTAGTAGGGAAAATAGCTGGATTTGATGGAATCTTTGAAAGCGCTCAAACCTGCCGCGCTGGAGGACATTAAAAAAACACATGGTTTATTGATTCCTTTGAGTCTCCGCATCGGGCACAACAAATGTCCCCTTGTATCCCTCGCGCTTTTAGATTTTTCTTCACTGCTATACACCCTGATACCAGTTGCCATAAGAAATGTTTTATCTTTGGTGGGCACCGAACCTTCCAGTAGAACGCTTTGAGTATATCAATTGTAGGTCCAAAAACTTCTTGTGGTTTTTCCTTATCCCGGTAGACCCGTTCTACTTGGTATCCTGATTTGACCGTGTATATCCCATTATTAGTGAAATGCCATCCATCCTTGCCCATCATTTGAATCCTGCTCAGTGGTATGCTTTCGATGATGTTCACATCCTGAGGATCCACCAAAGCCCGAATTTCCTGCGAGTTCCAAGTACGTGAATCTGAATTCATGAGAGAATCCACTGTAAGGTCCGGGTAAGTGTTATGTTGGTTTTTGTTTGCTGGTCTCGGGCGAGTGGTTGGGAGCTATGGATCATTCCATACAGATATGGATGATCCTGTTCCCACTCTTTTGATTACTCCTTTGCTAACCAGAGATCTAGCTGATACAATACTCATCCGGCCATATGACGGGGAATATGAACAGATCGGTTCCAGGGGTGAGGCATTCCTGTAGTACCGTCCTTTGAAAACTCGGGAAAATAAGGTATTTGGCTTCTCTATCAAGCGCCATAACTGCTTTCTAAGCATAGCCGTATTAAAATCAGTAAGGTCTTTAAAACCCAGACCTCCTTCATCCTTACTTATGCATACTTTGTCCCATGATTTCCAGTGCATTCCTTTGGGGCTTCCTCCTGGACACCACCAGAACTGTGCTACCTTACTCGTCAATTTCTTTGCAGTTTCCTTTGGTAACCGATAACAAGACATCACATGATTTGGTAAAGCCGTAACCACTGACTTAATGATCACTTCCTTTCCTCCTTTAGTAAAAAAACTTAAAAGTCCAACCATTAACCTTGTTATTCAATTGATCCTGTACAAAACCAAAAACTTGTATCTTAGATCCTCCAAGACTCTTTGGAAGTCCCAGATAAGATCTCATACCTCCTAAATTCTGAATTCCCAAGATATCCCTCAACTCATGTCGACTAGATTCTTCAATCTTATGTCCAAATTGGATTGAAGATTTTTGAAAATTTATTAGTTGACCCGACACAGCCTCATATTCCTTTATATCCTGAGAATGGTTTGACACTCTTCCTTTTGTGCCTTACAAAAGAAGAGGCTGTCATTTGCAAAGAGCAGATGATATATCGATGGGCAAGTTCTAGCTACCTTCATTCCCGTTAATTGTTTCTCTTGCTCCGCCTTTTTGATGTTTGCAATCAAAGCCTCAGTGCACATAATAAATAAAGGATCCCCTTGACGTAAACCTCTATGTGGAATTATGAGACCTCGTGGTTGACCATTTAGTAATACTCGATATTGAACTGATGATATACACTCCATCATTAATTTGATCCAGTGGGGATCAAAACCCATTTTGTATAAGAGAGCCTGAATAAAGTCTCATTCCACCCTGTCATACGATTTGCTGATATCCGTTTTGATTGCCATAAATTTCCTTGGCAAGATTTATTTGTTCTCAAGCCATGAAACATTTCCTGAGCTATAAGAATATTATCTGATATCAACCTTCCCGCCACAAAAGCCGATTGTGTTTCTGATATAAGTGTTGGAAGACAGGTTTTCAATCTCTGACATAAAACCTTAGAGATAATCTTGTACCCTACATTACATAGAGTTATTGGCCTTAGTTCCGTCATCTTTGTTGGTCTCTCCATATTTGGAATCATACAAATATTGGTAATGTTTAACCTTGAGTCCATATCTCCTGAAACCAGAAAATTATTCACCATTTGTACCAAATCTTTCTTAATAATATGCCATGCATGTTGGAAAAAAAATAGTATTAAATAATTTTTAAATTTTTTAATTTATTTGATTTTTTTAATTTCCGAATCAATTTTTTTCAATAAAAATTAAATAACGACGTAAATTTGTCATAAATACATCGAATGCAGCTGTAAAATGTCGTACACATTACGGCGAATTTACATCGACTATCGACGTAAATTCGCTGTAATGTTTACGTCCTCATAACAATTATTTTACGTCAAAATTTTATGATAATATAACGACGAATAGTTACAAGAATTTACGACTAACCACGTAGACGTAACTTTACGTCTATTTTACGACGATCAATGTCACGACGATTTACCATCTATCTTTGATCGTCGTAAATAGTACGACGATGTTACGTCGATTTCCCATTACGACGAGCTATTAACGACGAAAGGCAAATCGTCGTTAGGTCGTCGTAATTGGGGAATAACGACGATCTAACAATGATATGTCCAGTCGTTATGTCCATGTTTTCTTGTAGTGATAATAAGCCGATATGGATGCATCTAATCACTTCACTTCTTTGGTAACAATATCCAATGTCTAGATCCACAAGATCTAGCAGTGTCCAATTTCTCCAAAGCCTCCAGACCTATAATTATTAATCAACCATTCAGTTATGCCACACAGCCTTAAATCATTTATTGATGAGTCAATTTGAAAAGTGACAACTTAAACTCACATGTGATCAGGTGATCTGCATCATTGTATGTCTTGTAGAGGCTGATATTCTTCCTACAACATATATTCTCAAGAAGTAACACTCCAAAGCAATAGACATCAGATTACATGGAAAACTGGTTATGCATTGCAGACTTGGGAGACATGTAACCACTATATCACATGACAAACTTTAGTATGCAAAAATACGCACTTACTAAGACAAGACTTACTAGGATCCAACTATCATGCTTGTATTTTCTTGACATGTCTCTATTCCAAAAAACTCAGCTATTCCAACATCCGCAACTTTCGGATTCATGTATGCATCCAAGAGTATATTACTTGCTTTGAGGTCAAAGTGTATAAGTGTGTCACTAACTTATGTCTACATCTATCTGTTTTCTTACTTCTCTTAATTAACAAACTTCACTGGATAAGGTGTCATCCGACAAAGATAATCTTATTATATAAAGTAGAGTTTTCTTCTCTCCTACGAAAACATGTCAGCATCCACCTCAGAAATTCGTGCTCTCTCGCGCTGACACGTATCTGGTTGGCTCAAAACGATACACTTCATTTAATTTGAAAATCTGATGGCCTTTTAACTGTGGGGATAGAACTATATGGTTTTTGGCTACAAACTACAGTTTCTGTGTGACGCCCGTCGGCCCATTCTTGGAAACCCTAGATCTAATGCAGCCAAGAAGTGGCGTTCGTCTTTCCCCTTCCTTCTACGGTGACTTTGCAACGACTGAGCTTCTCCTAGATCTCTTAAACGGTTCGAGTTTGTGGCTTTTTCGTGATAACTCCCCATTAATTCAATCACCCATGATGAAGTCTTCAATGTGTTGTTTATGTCTAAGATGCGGTTTGTTTTCGGGTATTAATATGTCAGTATTTTTTCATCTCGAAGTCATCTCTCTGGCTTCTTTCTTTGCTTCCATCTTTGGGTGAAGACGACACATGTCCAGAAGAAAATGAAGACTTGGCGCGTTAAAGAGAGCTTCGTTAGAGATTGAAGATGGAACATCAAATCCATCTGAATCAGCAACATTAGGCTGTGTGGTGGTGTGACTCTGCAATGCCTTTTTGGCTGCTTTTTGTTTCCGGAACTGCTCAAGCTGAATCCCATGAAAATTAACACACAATCTCAGTTCTAATAATCATGGAGAATTTCAAGTGATTCAAAGATCGAACAGAAGGGGAATAGATGATATGATGATCTAAATCTACCTTACGGCGTCCAGCTTCAGCGACCTCCTGCCTCCGCCTAACCTGACCTGATTCCATTGAACTCAAATTTTTCTTTTAGTTGGCATTGAACTTGTTAACCGATGCCATTACGAAATCGCCGATTAGGGAGAGGAATCTCGCCGGTGCACCAAGAGGAGACAGATCCTAACACAAACATAACAGAGGGAGATCTGGAGAAACTCAGTTCCAAAATCGAGGAAATTGTAAAAAATTTAAGTCAGGGTTTTCGATTTGGAAGAGAAGGTCAACAAAACGCTGTAAAGAGTAAAAAAATATATAAAGAATATATGTATCTTAATCCATTATATTTTGTTGTGTCTTTGACAGATATTAAATTTGAAATAAAATAAATAAACAAGAAAAAGTAGATAAATATCTATGAAAACCATATGATAAAAAAAAATTAATTAGAACATCATGTGGCCCCTCGAACATGACGACATACCACCAAAAACACGTTATCATAGAACCCTTCGAACAAATTTAATCTTTTTAAAACAAATAAACTCTATACTCCGAGGGTTTTTCTATAACACACTTGAGCAATGTACACTTATTGTTTCATCTACCATGTATTTAAAGTCGTTACGTATCATCGCTAGGATGATTTTTAAAATCTTTAAAAAATGTATTGGTTTATTAAAACATATATTATGCATTTTATTAGACTGACTATCAAATTGATTAGTAGTGTATAAAATATTAAATTTCATTCTTTCCTTAAAGAAATACTACAAAATTACGTAATATAAGTAATATATATGATAATTAATGATTTAATTAATAAATATTGGATAACAATTTTGTATCTTCAATCATATTAGTTTAATTTATATTATAAAAAGATATTAAACATCCCATTAGCTATACATAAAAAATTTAGATATTTTTTCTAGGAAAAATTACCAAATATGACTTACAACTGGATTTCAAATGCAAAAGTAAACTCAAACTTGAATCAAATGAAAAAGTAACCTAAAAGGCTATTGAAATTACAACCAGCCTCCTTGTGAACAAAAAAAAAAACCGAATTTTTTTTACGTTTCTAACCCCGCAAGTCTTCTGTCCAGATATAATATAATAATTTGAAAATTTTGTAAAAAATATTTTGATAAGTGAAAAATTGAAATCATGTAATTAACATATGTTTTAAGTGATATAAATTAAAATATAACAAAAATGAATTGTTTTGAACATAGATGAGTGAAAGTAGTGAGTCATGATATTCTTTGGTTTAGGTTTTGCCAACATATGTTGTAGTATTGTATGTGTTCTTAGAGTTAGATTTTGGAAAGCATAAATGTTTTTTGGAAAATTTTAAAATTTACCTAAATGTGTTTATTTCTGTGTATGGTAAATACTGTTTAAGTTTAATTTAATTTTATAACGTGTTTAGTTATTTAATTTAATCAATTTAGTTTAGGGGTTAAATTTAGGGTCTGGACGACTTACTAGTAAGTCGTTTGGTGAATATATTTATAGTAGACGACTTTCCAGTAAGTCGTCCAGACGACTTACTTGAGAGTCGTCTGGTATAGATCTTCTTAAAAATAATTTAAAATTTTTGTAAAAAATATGATAAGTGAAAAATTGAAATCATGTAATTAACATATGTTTTAAGTGATATAAATTAAGATACAATAAAAGTGAATTGTTTTCAACATAGATGACTGAAAGTAGTGAGTCATGATATTATTTGGTTTTAGGGTTTGACAACATATATTGTAGTAATGTATGTATTCTTAGGATTAGATTTTGGAAAGTTTGAATGTTTTTTTTTGAAAAATTAAATTTTTACCTATATGTGTTTATTTCCATGTATAGTAAACACTTTTAAGTTTAGTTTGATTTTATGAAGAGTTTAGTTAGTTAATTAAGTTTAGGGGTTATGCTTAGGGTCTAGACGATTAACTTGTAAGTCGTCTAGTTAATAATTTAAACCAGACGACTTACATGTAAGTCGTCCAAATATTCCTGCCTAAAAATATTTTAGTTTCCCGCTAAAAATATTGAAGTCTTCTGGACGACTTACAAGTAAGTCGTCTAGGAAATCTTCTATTCCGAAGACTTACTTGAAAGTCTTCTGAATCGAAAACATTTAATCTAATTGGATTTTTTTGTCTCCCTATATAAAGAAAAATTTACACATTCTCTCTCCTCCTCTCAAATGGCTGCAACAAAAATGTAATGTTCATCATTCTAAAACTCTCCAACCTCTCTCTAATCTCTTTGGCCTTATAAACACCAAGCTTTATATCAATTTATTGTTTTCATGTCTTTATCACTAATTTATCTTGTTTTTGCAGGTTTTTCATCACATGGTTCTCATATTTCACTCATTTAAAGGTAAATCTATTAATTTTAGATATGTTTTTTTGTAGATCTATTACCTTTTTTCCCAAACTAAAACTCTATAAACCCACTATAATCTCTTAGACTTGAAAACACCAAACTTTATATGAATTTTTCAGTTTTGTCTCATGTCTTTCTCACTAATCTATCTTTTTTTGCAGGTTTTTAATCAGATGGTTCTCATCTTCCACTTGGATATGTACGTTTTGTGTTCTATAGAAGTATATCTATCTAATCTTCCACTCATTTTCTCTGTTTTAAGCCATTTGAACGTTTTTGGATGTGCAGATTTTTCAGATCTGGATATGTAGGTTTTTCAAATCTGGAAGACTTCTGGGACGACTTAGCTGTTAGTCATCTAAAATATAATGCGCTAGAGGACTTCCAGGAAGTCTTCCAGACAACTTCCAGGAAGTCTTCCTGTAAGTCGTCTGAACTTCCTTTAAGCCGTCTGGACTTCCTTTAAGCCGTCTGGACTTCCTGGAAGTCTTCTGACGAAGTCTTCTTCCATATCAAGTGGAGTCCAAGCTTGTCTTTGTCGAGGAATGATCTATAATAGTTTTGTTTGTTGTCTGTTTTGTGATTTGCATGTATACTCATTTAGTTGTGAATTTTTTGTAAAATCAGTAATAATGTTTTTCAAGATGTTATATATGTGCTAACAATATGTTTACACATTTACAAATCAATGAAATAATTAACTTCAATAGTTTTTCTCTTATCTTTGGATCTCCCATATGCAATAATAAACTCCAATGATCTTCTTCTCATCTTAATAAACAAGAATGTTAGTAGTCTCATATTGATACAACATTTTAAAAAGTATTTTAATCATTCTTCCAAATCATAACAACAATCATCATTGGTGTCTATAACAATAATACTTAAGAGATGAAAACAAACAAAAGTAACTAGTCAAAGCATATCACATTTTTTACAAGTTTGTGTTGAAAAACTTAGTCAAATTTAGTAAAACTAAAAGATAAAACATATTTTGAAAATTTAGGTTTTTCATATCTTGAAGTTAATTAACACTCTTAACATTTCAAGTTATTCAAAAACTAGCGTAGAAGACTTAAAAACTAGTGTAAAAGACTTAAAAATACAGGTTAGTCAAATTTACAAAATGAAATTATTCTTCTATGTTTTCTGTAGAAGACTTATCAGACGACTTTCCAGTAAGTTGTCTGATAAGTCTTCTTTAATAGAACTTACGGTAAAGTAGATGCGGTAAATCTTCTATGTAGAAGACTTATCAGACGACTTTCCAGTAAGTTGTCTGATAAGTCTTCTTTGTAGAAGACTTACCAGTAAGTCGTCTGGTAAATCTTCTATGTAGAAGACTTATCAGACGACTTACTAGTAAGTCTTCTGTAATTGTTAAATCTTCTGACTTGTATTGTTTTATATGCAGCATATGGATGCTTTTATTCTCCATACACTACATGTAACTGACACATCATCTGCAAAAATTCAAAATAAAACACATTAATAAACATAGAACATGTATGAGTTAAAAACACATTAGCTAGAAACTTTGATTAACATGAATGTTGGTAACCTCATAAATATCACCAATTATGTTATTAATTTTATTCAGTAGCCCCAATATTGATTAATATACATGAATTAATAAGAAAATGTTAAAAAGTCTTTATAGTTTTAGAGAAAATGAAAGTTTACTAAACATTGATGCAGACGACATTCAAGTAAGTCGTCTAGAAGACTTAGACGACTTACAAGTAAGTCGTCCGGACAGGTCATTTTTACAATTGACTTTTAAATGGGACGACTTACTTGTAAGTCGTCCAGTTTTGTTTGTTAAAAAAAACTCGAGAAGACTTACTTGTAAGTCGTCTAGGATAAACAAGTTAGTTTTGTATTTGACTGAATTGTGTCAGAAATTTGACTTTTCCTGGACGACTTACTGGTAAGTTTGGGAAAAACAAAAAAACTCAATATTTTATTAAAGGTAGAAGACTTCCATGTAAATCGTCTCAGGTTAGTTTGCAATTCAAAAATAAAACTCAATATTTTTCTCAGACGACTTATACGGAAGTCGTCCAGCTAGACGACTTACACGAAAGTCGTCCGAGATAGCAAGGTTTGACCAGAATCTCAAAAAAAAAATCTGGACGACTTTGCTTATCCTGGACGACTTACCAGGCAGAAGACTTCCGTGTAAGTCGTCTGGGTAAAATTAAATATTTAAGTTTTTTTTTCAATTGCAAAACTAACCTGAGACGACTTACATGGAAGTCGTCTAGCTTTAATAAAATATTAATTTTTTTTTGTTTTCCCAGAGACGACTTACTGGTAAGTCATCCTGGAAAAGTCAAATTTCTGACACTATTCGGTCAAATACAAAACTGTTGAATTTTCTATGTGTTTACGATTTGTGAAAGAAAAGAAACTGAGAATAAGAATTTAATTTAACGTACTCTGTTTTGTAAGAGAAAAAACAGAGTATAACTGAAACTATTTTATTACACTTGATTGATTGTTATGGCACAGACTCGATCAATATTTATACAAGATGAAAGAGTGTATTGTAAAGACACAACTCTTAGTTCTAAGGACACAACTCTTAGTTGTAAAGACACAACTTCTCTTGTAGAGACACAACTCTAAAAGTGATAGATCGTGACTCTTGACTTATAAACTAAATAACTAACTTATATGAATGTGTTACTTTATATTATACGAGATTTGATTATATTCAACACTCCTCCTTAATCATATCTCGACTTCACTCCAAGCTTGCTTCTAAGATCTTCAAACCTTGAACCGCTCAACACCTTTGTGAATATATCTGCGAGTTGGTCTTCTCCTTTGCAGTATTCGAGTTGCACAAGTCCTTTGTGTTCGGCTTCACGTACAAAATGGTATTTGATCTCTATGTGTTTTGTTCTTCTATGCTGCACTGGATTCTTTCCAATTGCTATTGCCGATTTGTTGTCACATAAGATAGGTATGCCTTCTTCAAACTTCATTCCAAACTCCTCCATGAGTCTTTGTAACCATATTGCTTGGTTTGTTGCTGCACATATGGCAATATACTCCGCCTCTGCTGTTGATTGAGCCACGGTTTGTTGCTTACTTGACTGCCAACAAAACATAGCTGACCCAATACTAAAAGCATAACCTGATGTGCTTTTCTTGTCTTCCATAGAACCACCCCAATCACTGTCCGAGTATCCTATCAATTTTGGTGTATCTACACTTGTGAATAATACACCAAAACTTGATGTTCCTTTGACATATCTTAATACTCTTTTAGCTTCTTGATAGTGCTTCATGCGAGGTGATGACATGTATCTTGAGAGATAGGAACTTGCGTACATCACATCAGGTCTTGATGCACACAAATACAAAAGCCCTCCGACAATGCTTCTATACTTAGTCGGATCTCCATACTCTTTGTCATTTTCACTTTCTTTTCCTTTCGGTGCGAGTGGAGTGCTAATGCTCTTGCTTCCTTTCATTCCAAACTTATCAATAAGTTTGTTTGCATATTTTTCTTGTGAAAGAAATATGCCATGATCATCTTGGATTACTTCCATTCCAAGAAAGTAGCTTAACAATCCAAGATCCGTCATCTCGAATTCCTTCTTCATGTCCTCCTTGAATGTGTTGATGAGATAGACATTGTTTCCTGTGATGATGATATCATCTACATATAAACCGACTATCAACACATCTCCTTCTTGCTTCTTGATGTACAAAGCTGCATCATTCATACTTCTTTCAAAACCGTTTTGAATGAAGTATGAGTCTATTCTTCCATACCAAGCCCGTGGGGCTTGTTTTAGACCATATAATGCTTTATGTAGCCTTAACACCTTTTCTTCTTTTCCTTCAATCACAAAACCAGGTGGTTGTGTGATATAAACTTCTTCTTTTAGCTCCCCATTTAGAAAAGCTGACTTCACATCCATCTGATACAAACGCCACTTCATCTGAGCTGCATATGCGAGTATGGCTCTTATTATATCATGTCTTGAGACAGGGGCAAACGTCTCAAGGTAGTCAACACCATATTCTTGAGAGAACCCTCTTGCAACTAGTCGAGCCTTATACTTGATGTGATTTCCATTTGCATCTGTCTTGATCTTGTAGATCCACTTCACACTTATCACATTCTTCTTCTTTGGCTTGTCCACTAGTTCCCATGTCTTGTTCTTCTCTATCATGGCGATTTCTTCATTCATGGCCTTTCTCCATTCCTTGCTACCACACGCTTCATCATAAGTGTATGGTTCTTCTTGTGCATGAAGACAAGCTTCTATTGCTTGACCTGCCTCATCAATCTCCACTCTTGGTGCCTTTTCCATGATCTCAGTCATGGACTTGAACTTCTTTGGTGGCTCAGAATCTTCTTCATCTTCATCACTAGTATCAGGATCATTATTTTGAATGAAAACAGGACTAGAAGTACCTTCGATTTGTTCCTTAGGCGATTGAGAGTCTTCCATAGACAACTCCAATGTCTTCTTGACCTCTTCTTGCCTTTTCCAATCCCACTTCCTGTTTTCTTCAAACTCTACATCTCTTGATACTTCAATCTTCTCATTCTCCAAGATGAGAACTCTATAGCCTTTGGATTGATTGCTATATCCAACAAAGACTCCACGCTTTGCCTTGACGTCTAACTTTCTCCTCTTTTGATCTGGTACATGTATGTAACATATGCTACCAAACATTCTCATGTGTGACACATCTGGCTTGTGTCCACACCACTTCTCTATAGGAGTGACATCGTCTTCTATTGCCTTTGATGGCAGACGGTTTTGAAGATATGATGCAGTGTATACCGCCTCTGCCCATAACTTGAGTGGTAAATCTTGCTCCACCAACATCGTCCTAGCCATCTCCACCAAGGTCCTATTCATGCGTTCCGCTACACCATTTTGTTGTGGTGAATAAGGCAAGGTAACTTGCTTCTTGATTCCTTCTTCTTCACAAAATCGGTTGAATTCTTGTGAAGTAAACTCACCACCTCCATCTGATCTTAACGTCTTTATGGTACAATCTGATTGCTTCTCCACCATTGCTTTGAACTTCTTGAATAGTGAGAAGGTTTCTGATTTTTGTTTCATGAAGTATACCCAACACATATGAGTATAGTCATCCATGAATAGCAGAAAGTACCTACTTCCATCAAGAGATTGGTGCTGCATCGGCCCACATACATCAGTATGTACAATCTCAAGCTTTTCTCTTGTCTTAGTTTGAGATTCCTTTGGGAAGCTCTTGCGTGATTGCTTTCCAAGTCTACACGCCTCACATGCTTCCTTCTTGACTTTGAACTTTGGTAACCCCTTTACCAAGTCTTTGTCTTGCATTTGTTGCAACCTTTTGTCGCCTACATGACCAAGTCTCTTGTGCCATGTCTCCATTCTGCCTTGCTCACTTGCACTACAAGAAAACAATTATTTTACGAGGGCGAATTTCCTCGTTACTTCCTCGTTAAAAAGGACTTACGAGGAATTAACGAGGAAACCCGTTTGGTCGTAATACGTTTGTCGTTAAATATATTTCCTCGCCATTTCCTCGTTAATTAGCTAGTCAGATATTTCCTCGTAAAGACGAAGTAAAGTATTCCTCGTAAATACCACGTGATATTTCCATGTAAAGACGTCGCTGACTTTCCTCGTAAATACCACGTAAAATGTTTCATCGTAAATACCACGAAAATACCATGGAAAAAGATCCTCGTAAAGTTCACGTAAATACGAAGAAAAATATTCAATGTAAGATCCTCGTAAACTCCTCGAGAAGCTTTCCTCGTTAATTCCACGTTGACATTTCCTCGTTAATTCCTCGTTAGTGTTCCACGTTAAGAACTCGTAAATTAGCTTCGAATTTACGTCGTTTCTTATTTTACAGATTTTAAAAATATAATTAATTAATAAAAATCAAATTATTTATTAAAAAATTATAAATTAAAAAAAAATTCTAAAATAATATATTTTATAAATAAATATGTTATATTTAGCATTCATAAAAAAAAGAAAAGAACAATAAAAAAAAAACTAAGAAGACTCGTGCATCGCCTGGTAGAATTCATCGCTCCTTCTCTCGACATCTGCCTCGTTATGTGTGCCGGATGGCTCGCCTGGAATAGGGTTTTGTTGTCGCATGTTCCTCAACAATGCCTCCCATTCCGGATTTGTGGCGGCTATCACGTCCAAAAAGCCCTCCACTCCACCCATACGAGCTGTGAAGGAAGTTTTCGTCGAGGCCAACTCAGTTTTTGTCGAGGCCAGCTCAGTTTTTGTCGAGTCCAACTCGGTACGTAGCTGAGAGACTTCGTCCTCCCGTCTCTGACCATAAGACGATGTCGCTCTCGGAACATCGTTGACGGAACCAATCCCCATCGTACGCCCCTTTTTCTTCGGGGCAACCTTAAAAAAACAAAATATATATATATATATATATATATATATATATATATATATATATATATATATATATATATATATATATATATATATATATATATATTAAAATTTTAAATTTAAAGTAATAATTTTAAAGTAATAATTTAAAATTTAATTTTTAAAAAGTTACCTCCTCGTAAATCTGATCCACTTCAGGTACGGATAAAGCGACGGGCAATCCGTCAGGCGACTCCTGCGTCAGCTGGGTCTCACGCTCCGCAACCCGAGTTGCCACCTCGTTGTAGATTTGCTCGGACTTTCCATCTAGAAACTGGCCCGCCTTATTCCTGTGGGTCCGGTCGTAAAGTTCGAGAAGAGTGGGGAAGCGTCCCAACTCTTTGGCCTACAAACATTGAAGAAAATTAGTTAAATTTTTTATTATATATATATATATATTAAAAATAATAAATTAAAATATTTAATTACGTACCATTTCCAAGCGGATAGCGTGGGGTTTTGGCCCGTAGAGTGTAGCATTTCCTTATGGCCGTTCTCATCAACCGAGTTACGGGAGTTAGAGCAAGCCTGTGCGACTTTGATGGAGTTCGGATCCTTCCAATAGGCGATGAGGCCATCCCAGACTTCCGTGGTGAGCTCAGCGGGTTTGCCTTTCACATAACCCTTCACGATCCAGTCACCCTTCCAGTTGGAGACCGTGTCAAGCAACCGTGCTTTCACCTTCTCGTGAAACCCTTCCCGCACCTTCTCCGTGACCCCCAAAGACCAATTATATTTTTGCTGCCAAAAAAAATAAATTAGAAAATAATTTATGATAATTTTAAAATTTTAAAATTTAAAAATTAAATTAGTAAATAATTTAATAACTTACAGCGTAAATTTTGAACCACGTCCTTCTGACGTGGATTGGAGTTAGTTTCCAGTTAGGATGTGGATACGCGAAGTAACCTTTCATCGTGTCGGTTACGTCCGTTGCAAGTCGTGCGTCAAGCCCAAACCTGAAAAAAACATTAAAAAATATAAATATTAATTTTAACCTAAAATTATTTTTAAAAGTCAAATAAAAATATAAAATATTTTAACTTACCACATAGTTCCGTCTGGTCGGTCGGGGTCTATGATCGGTAGGCCTTCTCTGCCTGGCATAGCGAGAATGTCCTCGACCGTGTACTGAGAATAAGGGGCACTCGGCGGCACCTGCAAATCAGCATGAACTTCATGATTTGCGGGCATCTGAGGCGGCGGCACATGAGGAGCAGCTGGCATCGGTGGAGGAGCCATCGGAGGAGGCGAGACTCTATGTGAATACTGAGTCTCGGGGACAGTCTCCTGCTGACTCGAAGAAGAACCGGGACCTGAAACAGATGGCGGGTCTAACCGAGTACCCGGCGGACCGAACATCTGTGCGTAATGAGGAGTGCGCTGATGCTTGCGAATACTCTGAGAAAAAATAAATTCAAAATTAAAATCAACACTTAAACTAAAATCTATAACTAATATATATAAATAAATATTCCATAAACCTATCTAAATTCTCTAAACTAACCACCTAATCTAACTTCTCTAAACTAACCACCTAATCTATCCTATACAAAAGAGAGGAAAGAGAGAGGCTTACCATTATGGAGAGGTAGAGGAGAGGAAATGGAGAGAAATGAGGTGAGGTGTGACTCTTGGATATATATAGGATTAGGGTTCCTCGCTATTTCCTCGTAGGTTAACGAGGAAAGCCCGAGGCCCGTCTTTTTGTTCCTCGTAAAGCCCACGCTAACTCACGAGGAAAGCCCGAGGCCCGTCTTTTTCTTGGCGAGGAAAGCCCGAGGCCCGTCTTTTTCTTGGCGAGGAAAGCCGAGCCCAATGTCCTAAACCCCTAAAATCTCAAACCCCAAATCCTATAATCTCATCTTTCATATCTTCTACCTCATATAATCTCAAACCATCATTCCTATAACTTAAATCTCCTCTATTTCTAATTTTTTTTTCTTTTCAACATTTCATTTTCCAAATCGAAAATACTTTAGAGACTACTTTTAAATCTTTATTTAAAAATTTGTAATTTAATTTTAATTATATTTTTATAAAAATATAAACATTATTTTCAAATCTATACAACTTAAGAGATTGTGGTTTAAGGGAAGATGTATTTGGAATATATGGTTTACGGTTTAGGGTTAGGGTTTCGGACTTTAGGGTTTAGGGTTAGGGTTAGAATTTGCACAATTCCTCATTTCCTCGCCATTTCCTCGCCAATTGGCGTGGCTTTAGCGAGGAAAATTAAAAAATTAACGTTACAATTTAAAAATTAGCGTAAATATTAACATTTGAATTTGCACAATTCCTCATTTCCTCGCCATTTCCTCGCCAATTGACGTGGCTTTAACGAGGAAAATTAAAAAATTAACGTTACAATTTAAAAAATTAACGTAAATATTAACATTTCGGAATTTGCACAATTCCTCATTTCCTCGCCATTTCCTCCCCAAGTGACGTGGCTTTAACGAGGAAAATTAAAAAGTAAAACTTTCCTCGTTAATTCCGTTACTTGGCGAGGAAATGTGGTGACGGAAATAACGAGGATATGTTTTCCTATATATACATGGATGTTTCCCTTTCTCATATCCCACCCAAATCACCCAAATCAAACACTATATATATTCTTAAATTTGTGTTTCAAATTACAAAGATTTGAGAAAAGAAGAAGAAAAGAAGATACTGGAGTTACATATAGTATAGCCTTACGCGGGTTAGATTTGCGTAGGTCTTGCCATATGTGATTCCAGTATCTTTCTTCTCTTCTTTTTTTTAGTACACTTGAAATAGATAAAAATTAAGAGTTTAGGGGTTGATATTTAGGATTTAGAATCAACGAGGAAATAAGGGCGAATTTCCTCGTTAAAACCACGTAACAAGCTTTCATCGTAGGGCCTCGTCCACCTACGTGGTTTTAAGGAGGAAATCTTAACTTTCTCGTCAAATCCAATAAATGAACTAGGATATTACGAGGAAACGTGGAAATCTCTAAACCGAATCTCCAAACCCCAAACACTTTCTTTCTTATCTTCTACTTCATATCTCTTCTCTCCAATCCAAACCCTAAGTTATAAAACCACAATTTCAATACTTATAATCTCAATCTTTTTTAATTAAAATTATCTAAATAGTTTTAGTGATTATATCGAAAAACAAATACATCAATCAGATACATCGTCATTCTCGTCATCACTAGAAACATCATCATTTTCATTAAACTCGTCATCAACAGCTTCGTTTGTGGCATCGTCCATAACATCTTCATATTCTTCATTATGCGGATCAATGAGAAGGATGTCATCAATTTGTTGTTGAGCCTGCTCGACGACATTTATCTGTTCTTCTTGCAATGGTGGTTCTTCCCCACCGATAATTCGTCCTCGAGGTGTAACTTTGATCACGGCTAACCAATTTATTCCCGATTCTCTCATTCGGGGGTATGGAAGAAAGCTAACTTGGTCTGCTTGTGAAGCTAAGATGAAAGGCTCGAATTTGTTGTACCTTCGTCCACCATTGACATCAACTACACCAAATTTGTTAAACCGACACCTCTGTCCACGATAGGGTCAAACCATTCACATTTGAAAAGAACGATTTCAGCTTCAAGATTCCCGGGAATTCCACTTCAATAATATCCGTCAAGATACCGTAGAAATCTGTTTCGCCTTTCACACATATTCCATAGTTACTGGTCGCCCGCTGCCTACCATACTCATATGTGTGAAAAGTATAGCCTCGTGTGAAATACATCTGTGATGTGGTAACCTTTACACGTGGAGCTTGAATTACTTCATGTAACCACTTAGGATAATCTGGATCGTCTTCATAATCAACCTGCAAAATTAAGAGTTTCATATTATACATTGTATGAAAAATTCTGCAAAATTAAAAGTTAGAGTAATACCTGAGTCCGCAACCACTTAATAAAGTGTTGATCTTTTCTTTGTCTACATGACTTGTAGATATACACGGGAATGTTTCTTCGACTTGAGAAACAAACATGCTATAAAATCACAAACTTTATGGAAATTAATATACTTATATATATGTATTTAAAATTAAACTTATATATGTATTTAGAATTGTCAATATATTATATATGTTACCTTTCAAAATAACGCATCAAAGGATCATCGCGAATTGAGTAGAATATAGATATGTGCACTATGGCGTCTTCTTCACTCGACCACCAAACCACTTTTAATTTTCCACCGAAGTCGACCTATCGGCTAAAGATGTCGGAACACCAGCAACTGCATATGTTGGTAGCGACACCCCATCATCGTATCTTCTTGGAGCTCTTTTTGATGCGTACTTTTGGCCTTAAAGTAATACGATGTGAAGTGAGAAGTTTCTTCCGTCAAACTTCCCGCAATTATAGAACCTTCAACTTTCGCAAGCTTTTTGCTTTTCCTTCAAATATTTCATTGCTCGTTCATACTGATACATCCATCCGTAATGTACAGGTCCACGAAGTAATGCCTCATATGGGAGGTGGACAGCTAGGTGTTCCATGACGTCAAAAAATCCAGGTGGAAATATCTTCTCCAAATTGCACAATAAGATGGGAATGTTCTCCTGCAGTTGTTCGACGACTTCTTCTTTAAGAGTGCGTGTGCTCAGATCCCTGAAAAATGCTCCAATGCCTTGTATATTCCAAATACAATGAAACACATTATTAGTCATATATAATAGCAAACTAAACCATTTTAAAATAACTGTGTTAATATATATATATACGCAAGTGCTTCATATGCGTTTGTTGGAAGTAGCTCATAAATGCAAATGGAAGCAGTCGTTGCATAAAGACATGACAATCATGACTCTTCATCCCGGAGAACTTTTGACCTTTTTCAACACATCTTGAGAGATTTGAAACATACCCATCGGGAAACTTCACTTCTGATGCAACCCAGTCGAACAACACCGACTTTTTTCCTGAAGACAATCGAAATATGGGAACCGGAACTTGTCCATTGCTTTTTATATGTAACTCACTTCTTGCGCAAATGTCTGGCAAGTCCAACCTCGATTTTATGTTGTCTTTTGTCTTCCCTGGGACATTCAATATTGTATTCATGATGTTCTCAAAGAAATTCTTCTCTATATGCATCACATCGAGGTTGTGGCGCAGAAGAAGATCCTTCAATCGGCAACTCCCAAAATATACTCTTCTTGTGCCAGTTGTGATGAACACCATAAGAATCAGGCATATTACCGGGGACATGCCAATTACCAACATGCGGAGCTGTTTCCAATGCTCCATAGTAATCGAGTTGCGCTTCAATTTGTTCTCCAGTTAGATATGGAGGAGGTGTGTCTCTGACAACCCTTTTGTGCTTAAACAATTTCTTGTTTCTTCGGTATGGGTGGCCAGCGGGAAGAAATCGACGGTGACAATCGAACCAACTTGTCTTCCTACCATTTTTTAGTTGAAACGCATCTGTCGTTCCATTACAATATGGACAGGCTAATCTACCATGTGTTGTCAATCCAGACAATATCCCATAGGCAGGAAAGTCACTTATGGTCCACAAAAGCATCGCTCGCATCGTAAAATTCGTCTTCGTTGAGCAGTCATACGTCCTCACTCCCGTAAACCACAAATCCTTCAACTCTTTTATAAGTGGTTGCAGGAAAACATCCAGAGACCTTTTTGGATGGTTCGGACCAGGTATTAATATGGTCAAGAATATCAACTCCCGTAAATTGCACATCTCCGTGGCAGGTTGTATGGCGTAAGAAAGACTGGCCACAATGAATATTGTCTCCTCGACATTCGAATGGACTAAATCCATCTGTGCATAAACCGAGATACACATTCGGCTATTGCTAGCGAATTCGGATATACTTTGTTAAAATGTTTCGGGCTCTTGCATCGATGGATGAGTCATCTCACCATCCGTCGGTATGCTCGGCATGCCATCTCATCTTCCCCGCAGTCCGCTCGATTGATACAATCTTTTCAATCATGCGTAATTGGTAGGTACCACATCCTTTGGTACGGTACCCTATTACGTCCCGTCCTTGCGGCTTGAATCGTGGCTTCTTGCAGAATCGACATTCTTCTAACTTCTCATCAACTCCCGGTAGATCATGCGGTTGTCGATGCAAATGTCTATCATCTCGAAGGCAACCCAAGACTATAGACCAGCTTCGAATCTCATAGTAAGAATCAGCAGACTCATTGCCTTCGGCAAATACTCTTTAAACAAGTCTGCCCATTCATTCATGCAACTTTCGTAGATTGTGATCAGTTTTATATTCATCATTCTAGCAGCCAACGATAATTTAGAGACCTTCTCTACAACCACCGTAAAGTGGCTGATTTGCCGCATTCAACATTTCATAAAACTTTTGGCATCTATGTTAGGTTCTTCATCTTCGTCATGAGCTACGAATGCATCAGCTACCATATCATGAACCCTATCACAATCTACCACTACCATCTGCTCTTCCGATGGTTATGTTCATTAAGCAAATGATGATCAACCAGTTCTTCCTGAAAGTTGCTATTACTACTACTAGCTTCATTCTGATCATAATTATAACCTTCTCCATGATGAAACCAGATATAGTAATTTGGCGTGAAACCTCTATTTATTAAATGCTTCCAAACATTTTCACGATTTGCCAATTTAGAATTGTTGCATTTTCTACAAGGCGAACATCTTACCACTTTCTTGGCGGCGGTGTGGAATCGCTTGATGCATAAATGTCTCCAGCCCCAAGATATTCTTCGTCACTCTCCGTTAGCATCTCTATGCATATACATCCACCTTCGGAACTCAAAAATATTCCCGGACGTGGACATAATTTTTTTATAACTTTTTTTTTATTTGTTGGTGTGTCTAAAATGAGATTCAAACGTCCATATTTATAGGAAATTTTCGAATCTGGTTGTTGAGATTAGCGAGGAATTAAGTACGAAAATATAATTAGGTGAAACAAAAAAAAACGTGTTTCAATTATTTCGTGGTTAATTCCTCGTCCAACTTTAACCACGTAAATACGATGCTATATTTACGTCGACTTTACGAGGAAATCACTTTTCCTCGTAACGTCGACGTCATCCACGTAAAACCGACGTCAATTTACGTGTTCCTTACGAGGAAAAGCTATCCACGTTATTTAACGAGGAAATAACGTGGGCTTCTTTTTTCCTCGTGAGTTCATCGTAATACCCACGTTATTTAACGAGGAAATATTTTCCTCGTTAATCTTCCTCGTCAAAACTCAGCTTTCTTGTAGTGTTGCGCTCATGGCTTCTTCCTGAGCCGATCTCATCCTGATCCTGTAGCTCTTGTGAGTCATTGGGATATCCATTATCCTCCTTCCTTTTGCATCATCTATGATGCATCTCTTCTCTTGGAACTTCACCCGGTATCCACTTGAAACAATTTGTGGAACACTCAGCAAATTTTTTGCCAAACCCGGAACCAAGAACACATTCCTGATGGTCCTCTTGCCACCTTTAGTCATGACGGTAATATCTCCTTTACCGGCTGTCATGACTATGCTATCATCTCCGATCTTTATCGGAACCTTGATACTCCTATCAAGTTTTGAGAAATAATTCTCCTCCTTTGTCATATGATTAGTTGCTCCACTGTCAACTAACCAGACATCTTCCATCATTGTTGTTGCTGCTTCACTCGCACTGAACAACATGTGATTTCCATTCAAGTCTTCTTCTTCAAGACTTAGATGTGCTTTCTCCTTTTTCTTTGAGTAGCACTGATTTGCAAAGTGGCCTAACTTACCACAGTTGTAACACTTCTTGTTACTCTTGTGATCCTTCTCTGGATCATCCTTCTTCTGTCTCTTCAGACACTCACTCTCAGTGTGATTGTTCTTCTTGCAGAAACCGCACCACTTTTTGCCTCCACGGCGCTTTGAGTTGTCTTGTGTGACACCAGAATTTTTCTGTTTAGCACGAGCATCGAATGCTCCTTCACTTGTGCTTTCTTCTCGTACAGCCAGCCTTGCTTCATGAGCCTTCAAGATCCCGATCAAATCTGACATCTTTGTTGAAGTCAAATCGCTTGTTTGCTCCAACACGCTGACTATGCTATCGAACTTGGCTGGGAGAGAGATGAGTATCTTTTGTATGAGTTGGATGTCTATCTTCTGTTCTCCATGGTAAGTTAATTGATTTTCCAAGGCAACTAACTTATCTGTGAAGACCTTGATGTCTTCATTCTCATACATCTTCAGATTTTCAAACTCCATTCGCAACGTTTGAAGTCGAATCAAACGGACTTGAGGAGAACCTTGATACTCTGCCTTCAATGCATCCCACGCCTCTTTAGATGTTGTTGCTGCTGCAATCCGTGAGAAGATATCATCCGATACGGCAGTTTGCAAAATTTGCAAAGCCATCGTATCGTTCAACATCGCTTCTTCTCTAAGTGATCTTTCCCTTGTTGTCTCAGGGGTTTCATTCGCTTGTGCTGGTGGGGCTCCCACGCCTTCTTCAACCACAGACCATAGCTTCCTGGTCTTGAGAATGGTTGTCATCTTAATGCTCCAGAAGTTATACTTCTCCCCATCGAATATGGGTATGACTTGATTTTGCATCTTCTCGCCTTTTGCGATCAACAAACAATCGTATGTGAGTTTTTTTTTTTTTTTAATTCAGAATGTCTGATATCAATCTCACGAATTTTCAAAATCACAATTTCTAACTATCAAAGTCACGATTTTTTTTGACTATCAAAGTCACGATTTGACTCTTACGATGCTCTGAATTATCAGATTAATAATATCACGAACACGGCCTTGTGATCATATATCACGGTTTCTGGGCCTTCTTAATTATCAGTATAACGATTTCTGATAACCAATAGCAAGCACTACTGATGATCAATATCTCGCCTTTTGCGACAGTGCTCTCTTCTTCTTCTTCTCTCTTTTTTTTTTTTTTCTTAAACTAGTGCTTTCTCTCTTTGTCCTCTTAATCGCAAAGCTCTGATACCATGTTAAATTTTCTATGTGTTTACGATTTGTGAAAGAAAAGAAACTGAGAATAAGAATTTAATTTAACGTACTCTGTTTTGTAAGAGAAAAAACAGAGTATAACTGAAACTATTTTATTACACTTGATTGATTGTTATGGCACAGACTCGATCCATATTTATACAAGATGAAAGAGTGTATTGTAAAGACACAACTCTTAGTTCTAAGGACACAACTCTTAGTTGTAAAGACGCAACTTCTCTTGTAGAGACACAACTCTAAAAGTGATAGATCGTGACTCTTGACTTATAAACTAAATAACTAACTTATATGAATGTGTTACTTTATATTATACGAGATTTGATTATATTCAACAAAAACTAACTTGTTTATCCTAGACGACTTACTTGTAAGTCGTCTCGAGTTCTTTTTTAACAAACAAAACTGGACGACTTACTGGTAAGTCGTCCAGTTGACCAGAAGACTTACCCTTAAGTCTTCTACAGCCAGAAGACTTACAGTTAAGTCTTCTACAACCAGAAGACTGACTTACAGGTAAATCTTCTAGGCGAACAGATGTGGAAAAAAATTTCAATTTCATATCTTAAATTAGTGAGATGATTTCCTTAGCACACAAAAATCTTCTCCAGCAACATAGAACCTCAAACGAAAGTAACCCACCAAGAATCGTAAGCTTGAATGGCTCTATCAAACATAAAAAATTTAGAATTAAAAGCTTGAGTTTTGTGGATGAATATGGAGAGAAAGTGAAAGAGATGTTGTTGGAGTATTGATGGCAATGTCAATCTTGTAAATACTTGAAGATGATGAGGTTGAGAGAGTAAAAAGACAATTTTCGGAAACAAAATAAAAAAAATTCATGGCATTTTCGTGAATAATGTGAACTTGTGGGGTGAATAGGACCAAAGAAAAATCCAAAAAAAGCATAGGTTAGTTTTGTGTTTGACTTTGAGTTTTAAGTCAATTTTTCAAAAAGCCCTTTTTCTATCTTATATTTTGAATTATTTAAAACGACTATAAATCACTAAAATTATTAAAAATCGTATATTGAAAATTTTATGGGCAGTGATTTAACTTTATTTTGTTATAAAAATATATAAATGATTATGAAATCATATGAATATAAAGTCTCATTTAATATATATTCAGAATATATATATATATATATATATATATATATATATATATATTATTTAAATTAAATTATATACCATATAAAAAATACGTAAATATGTTAATTTAGAAATTACATTAACAAGTATTTGAAACTTTAATATTTAATTCTGAATTTGTATTAGTTTTTTAAAAATAAAAATATAAAAGTAATATTTAATCCTGAATTTGTATTAGTTTTTAAAAAGAAAAATGTCAAAGTACATATCATGCACTATCATATGACATCCACAGACAATTATAATATAGAACTAGAGGATGGTCCGCACACTTGTGCGGACTAATATATATTCGATTAATTCATATTTTTAACATAATTTTAACTTCAATCTTATTTATTTAATTATTTCAAATATTAAATTAAGCAGAATATATACTTTTTTTTATTACAACGCAACATAGATAATAGTTTGGCACTTGCAAAATCTTTTATTTATTATATCACCAAACCACACATGTAAAAAGTATAATCATTATAATAATTTTAATAAATTTTATTAATACTTTAAAATAACATAAAAGATAAATCTAAAAAATATATGAAATCAATACCCTCTTCATCAAAATCTTAATTGCATTTTATATGAATTTCTTCTTCATCGGAGTTCATGGTGACATCTATTAACAAAATCTACAATAATTAAAACATAACTCTATTTAACCAAAATTTTATAAACTAAAACCAATAAATAAATTATATATGTTTATTAAAAGTTGGATTTTTTTAACTTTTAACTACGAGAGATTATATTCTTTGGACTCATATTTTTTTGTTGGTAAGATAATTCGGTAACTTAAAAGAGAAGTAAGCTTTCTTTTAAAAATAATAAATAAAAAAATTAAACGATTTAATATTACTAAAGTAAACATAAGATGAAAAAAACTATAAAATTATTGCTAAAATTTGATAATACCCGTTAATAATAATTATCTCTGAATATACAAAAAAATATTTTAATCACTAAAATGTTTAAAAACTAACAATTCAAAATTTATTTATTAAAACTAATGATTTAACCTAAATCATGGAATATGACTAATAAGCTTCTAAAAATAATAAAACATGAAAAATAAGCAAAGTAACCTAAAATCATGGAGGACATTTTAGTTAAGCATAAATAAAATTACCACATAAAATTATTTAAAATATGATAAATAAATAAAATTATAAATTAAAATTATTAAGAACGTGGCAAATAAATAAATAATCAAAATTAGGGAGAATATGACAAATAAGCAAAACTAAAATTTCTAAAAACATAACAAATAAGAAAATTACCTAAATTTATAGAAATATGAAAATAAGAAATAAATAAATAACATAAGGAAAACTACCTAAAATCATGGAGAAGATGACAAGTAAGCAAAATCACTTCATAAATAATAGTATAGATAAAATTACGGATTAAAATTATTTAAAACATGAAAAATAAATTAAATAATTAAAATTATGGACAATATGACAAACAATCAAAACTAAAATTATTAAAAACATAACAAATAAGCTTATTACCTAAATTTATGGAAAATATTAAAATAAATAATAAACAATGACATAAGAAAAACTACATAAAATCATGGAAAAGTGACACATAAGCAAAATCACGTCATAAATAATAGTATAGATGCTAACCACAATACATAATTTATTAATAACAATGGTCATAACCACGATTATGACCATTGTTAAAAATTGATTATCTATATAAATATATTTGAAAAATATAGGTGGTACAAATAAATAAAAATATATGTAGACAGGTTGAACTTCAAAAACTAAATGTTCTAAGACCCTTAAAATTACGAAACTATTGGTTCTAAAGCCAAAGTAAAATTTAATTCGTGTATCTTTAAAAATTATTTTACACTGAACATAAATAAGAAAGATAAAAAAAATATTCAGACCATATCTAATATTTAATTTATTATTTATTTGTTTTGCTCATTATGTTACATATAGCTTATAATAATAAGAATAGTAAGTTTTTTACGAAACGCCTAGAAAAGCAAGTTTTTAATTTTATTAGAAAAAAACAATGAAAATAATTTTAAAATTTCCTACCTGCATATATTTTTATATAACATATTTATATATACATATATAAAAATATAAATACCAAACATATAACAAAAGTTATAGAAAAATTTCGGGCGTAGTCCGGGCCGACCCTAGTTGTTAATAAACCATTTCTTTTTTACCCAAAAGCAATTGTTGATAAAGACGAAAAGATAATAGTGATGAAGTAGAAGTTAAAAGCTTAGGCAAAATTAAATTTTATTTGCTCTAACAATATCTAAGAATAACGATTTCTTGATATACCTAGTCGTAGCAAACAAATAAAAGTTTCAAACTTTTGAAACTCAGTGCAACTTAACTCCTACATTAAACGGATATATATACAAAATCATAAAAAGTATTTATCTAACTTAGAAATAATAAGAAGAAATAGAAATAATAGAGTTATTCCAAATTCTGCAGGACCCATAATGAAACAAAATCCATTGACAGCTGATATATCCCCATAATCAAAGTCTTACAATTTCATAAGCTTTATCTGAGATAACTACACGGATAAACAAGTCCGATTTCATACCTAAAACCCTAAAAATAAGGTTGAAGGTATTCAACCGTAAATATATTTTCTTTACTCAGGTTTCTTGGTGGCTTCAGGATTGTTGTCTGCGTTTGAGTCGTTGGTTGTGTTCAAGGAATCTTCTGTTGCTTTCTTCTCACCTTCAGGAGGACTGGTTAAATTCTTCTCAACGTCCTCACTCCTTGCACCTCGGGCAGGTTGTTCAGCGTCTACAGCAAGCATTGATACCTCATCCCTTGAGGCGTACCAGGAATTTCCACAGGCAATACACTCCAACTAAATGCATACGAAATCAGAATGTGATTATTATGATCAATTAACATGCATAAGATCATGCCGAGAATAGATGACTTAATGTGTAAAAGCCAAAGAACCTGATAGCGATCTACATGCCCAGCGTGAAAGATATCCCTCAGGCCAACTTTAGTTTGACTGCATCTCGGGCATCTTGCATCAGTCATCTGCATCTAAAGCCAACACATGACATGGTGAAAGACATTCTCCAACTAGAATCCAAGAAACTGGATAAATACTTTACAAATAATAAAACCTGCATTCGTTCAGCATTATTAGGCTCATTCTTCTCTGTTTCCTCATCAGTTAGACCCTCCTGAATCACATTAAAAAACAAAAAAAAAATCTTATTTGTTTACCACGTAAGAAATAATCATATTACTATCTATCTATCTATGAAATGATTTATCATATGTGTCAGATTCTCCATAATTTAAACTAATTTTGATGATTTGTCATTATTTATTCTTTATTTGTCATATTTTCCATAATGACAAATCATCAAAATTAGCTAAAATCATGGAGAAGCTGACACATAAGCTAAATCACTTCATAAATAATATTTTAGCTAATTTGCTTATTTTTTATGTTTTAATAATTTTAATTTTGTTTATTTATCATATTCTCCATAATTTAGGTTATTTATATATTTATCGTAACCTCAATAATTTTAGTTGGTAATTTTATTTATTTGACATATTTTAAAATAATTTCAGTTTTGATTAATTGTCATGTTATCTATGATTTTAGGTTATTTTATTTATTTTCATATATTTTATTATTGTTAAAAGCTTATTTGTTATATTCTATGATTTAGATTGAATCATTAGTTTTAATAAATAACTTTTAAATTGTTATTTTTAAACATTTTTAGTGATAACTTAATGAATATTTTCATTATATTCATGGATAACTATTTCTAACGAGCATTATCAAATTTTAACAACAATTTTATATATCTATTCATCTTATGGTTACTTTAGTAATTTAAATCATTTAATGTTTTTAATTGTTATTTATAAAAATAAACTTTCTTCTCTTTTATGTTACTAAATTATCTTCCCAGTAAATAAAATACGAGCCAAAAGAATACAATTCTTGCTACGAATACAATTCTTGTTATTATAATTTCAAAAATCTAGCTTTTTAGATATATACAATTTATTACTTTTAATTTAGAAAATTTTAATTAAATAGAAATAAGTTTTTGATTATTACAGATTTTGTTAATATGTGTCATTATAAAATCTGATGACTAGGAAAATTCAAATAAAATGCAATTAAGATTTTGATGAAAAATGTTTAATTTCATATGTTTTCCTGATAATTGGTAATTATGGTTTAATTTGTAAATTTATATTTATGTTATTTTTAAATATTAAAACAGTTTTATTAGGTTATTATGACGATAATATTTTTTACATGTTTGGTTTGATGATAGAATAAATAGAGGTTTTGCCAAAAAATTATCCATGTTGTCTTATAATAAAAAAAGGTAGATTATATCTTCTGATTCATTAATATTTGAAACTTATTAATGATTTAGATTGAGATTAAAAAATTATTAAAAAATTGAATTAGTTGGATATATATTATTCCGCATAAGCTGCGGGCCATGATCTAGTTTACCCATTATACCATAAATCAAGATTCAGATTAATCTGTTTACAACTATGATAATATAACAGTTCCTTAACCTTTAACTCAGTGGCAGGCCCGGCTTAATAGTTCCCAAGACCCAGAGCTAAGAAAAATAAAATGACCCTAAATTTTTTTATTTTGTTTAATAAGGGTCCTAAATTTTTTTATATTATTCTTGTTTGCTAAAAAAATAAGGGCTCTAATTATATATAAATATCTTTTATTGTTATGTGTATAGATGAACTAAAAATAATTAGACCTAAATAAGAAAAGAAAAAAAATATGGACCTTTTTTACTAGCTAAATTTTTACAAAATATTTTGGACCCTGTGCATATGTGCCTCCAGCACATGCACAAAGCCGGCACTGAGTCAGTGGGTGACATGTTCAAAATCTTTTCAGGTTTTAACTCGCCATTAAGAAGTCTTTTAGCTAGCAGTGCAGTGTTCTATCAAATTTTAACATGTCATATAAGGATGTTACGTTAAATGCATAGATCAACTGTTAAGAATATGGAGCTTGCAGAAAAAATCGTGAAATGGCATGAATGCAGATTCTAACCTTTAGGTTGAATACCAACGTCCTTATCCTTCGATTGTATTTAGAATAATCTGATGCAAGAGAAACATATAAAGCCAGCTCAAAGGCACACACGGGAGGAACAGCAGCATCTGGCCAGAGAAAACTCTCATCCTGTCAAGAAGTTTAAATAAAAAAAGGTTATGAAAGGTGAGTTAGTGAAAATAGAGACTATTTGGAGTATGATCAAAAAGTATAGAATAGTTTAGTTTAAGACATTTAATGGATCCTCGTGGGATCCATCTGAACCCACATTTGCTTCATCACCAACATTAGAGCATATGTTCTGGACTGCTTCCAGAAGCTTCGCCAAACACTTGTTACGGCGAGCATCATTTGTTAGTGAATCAAACTTTTGTAAGATAGAATGATACTCTGATGAAATAGGAAAGGTATCTTTCTCCTTTCTAAAATCAACATGAGTTATGTTTACTTTCTGGGAAGATCTTTTAGCCTTCTCTACATCTTCCTCAGTTTCAAGGTTAGGAAGATCACCCAATCGCCACACTGACTTTCCACAAAGAGGTCAAGTTCATGTTGTTTTGCATCTTCATAACCCTTATCAGTCAAATTCCACAGCTCCATATCATCAGTATTATACACCTTTCGCACGATAAAACCACGTTTGTCTCTCCATTTCGGAAGTTGCTTATGAGGTGGAAAAAAATTCACCACGCATCGTCTATGCATCACAGATTCTGCTGGGAACTCATCACGATGAAAGCTGTAGAATAGTTCACGTCTACTATCTACTTTCCAGTTTCCACCATTCTTTTTCTTTGCTTCTTCTTCACGATAAAACCACTGTCCCAGAATCATCATCCTTCCATCTTGTTTTTTGGTAATATCCTACCAAGAAAAAATCTTACTTAAGCATATATACACAAAACAAAATCAGCAGGTACACCAGTACCTTGATAATGGCAATATAAGGATTTAGAATATTGCCTTCTGGATTCAACAGCACCGAATCCTCCTGTGAAAGAAAGGAATACACACATCAAAGTTCTTTCAAAGCTCTAGAATCAGCGATGTAATCACCAATAAGTAATTAAAAAAGGTCCACTCGAAACCCATAATAAAGCATCAATCTAGTCAACATAACTCACCAGCTTGTACCTCTTACCGCCATACTTGAACTGCCCGTAATGGGTTCTTCTCCCATTTCCTCTACCCGTAACTTTAACCGGCTTACAAACCGGTTTCACGTCGTCCGGCTTCACTTCATCCGGAGGCGTCTCGTCTTCATCAGGTCTCACGATTACCTTCTCACGCTTTCTCCTCCTTCCCTCCATTGTTTCCTCAGGTCTCCTTGAGTTCTGTCCCTGAGACATTGTCTCCGCTAGAAAGTCCTCTTCGTCATCACTCGAAAACACCTGAGCGAACCTCCGACCCGGCACCGTTTTTCTTCCTCCTCCCTGTGTGAATAAGAGAGGGGAGACAACTCATAAGATATCTTGTTGTTTTGTAAATATGATACAACGTAGTATGTATAATCACACACCTTCTTAACTTCTGGTTTTAAAGAAAACAAAGCTCCTACAGTTTTATAAGCCTAGATAATTTATTATATTGCTTAATTAACTTTTAGAACTTTTACGGAGAAACCTATAGGTTCACCAACCAATGAGAATTGGTTATTTCATATGCAGAATTTTTCAAAAAAAAAACAAATTATTTAAAATTTGTTTTTTTAAACAACAAGATAAAAAATAAATAAAAATAGTAATAGCTGAAAAAAGAGAATTTTTTAATATTGTTAAAACCGTTTATACTAAACTCTAAACCCTAAACCATAAACACTAAACCCTAAACCCTTAACACTAAACTCTAAACCGTTGAATAAATTCTAAACCCTTGGTTAAAGAGATTCCATGGATATATGGTGAGGAGGTTAGTCAGCTTTTACGGATGTATACTCTCAGGTTTTCATTAAGAATACTGTATTGGTGGACATGTGGTACGTATAACGGACGCCTTTTATTATCATCGTGGTTTCACTGTTTCAGAAAAATATAAAAATCTAGGCACTGCAAACAAACAAGCACTTTTTACGAATCTCATTTGAGAAGAATACAAAAATATTAAAGCAGGAACAAACAAATCAAACTTAGTTGATTAATCAATGGAAAATAATAACAAACTTAAGTGTATTTCCTATTTCAATATCACCAATGGTTTATATATAATTATATTTTTAAAAGATTTAGAAATTGATATTGCATCAAATTCCTAAACTCAAATAAACAGATTAAAGAATAACTTGGGCAACACTACATATACAAACATATATTAACTACACGCTCTAATCTATATAACTAGGAGTCTTCATGCGCTATGCACAAAAATAATAATTTTAAATATAATACTTTTTTTAGTTTCAATTTTTTTATTTGAACATTATTAGTTTTAAAAATCATAGTATTTTTTGTAGTCTTATTTCTTTTGATTTGATTTAACTATTTCATTTAGATTTTATTTAAATTTCAAAAAATTAAAATTACATTATTATCAAAATATTTTTAATGATATTATATTATTTAATTATTATTTATTTTAAATATATCTTATCATCTTGTTTTAAATATATATACATATATATATATTCATAAATTTTAAATTTTTTTGTTTTAGTTAAAATATGCTGAACTCGGAAATCAATTTGTTAATTAACCTAATGAACAATAAATTTAAATAAACTTTTAGTTATTTAATTATCATTTTTTGTTTTGATTATTGTTACTTTAGTTTTGTATTTGTTGATGCATATTTTAATTATATTTATACAAATATAATATATAAGTTGATGTAAAAATTATATTTATAATCTTATTTAACTTATTTTTATTAATGTGATACACACACACACATATATATATATTATTTTAATAGTGATATATGAGTTATTAATATATTTTGATAGTCTTACCAAAAATAAATATTTATATGGAAAATTCACATTAATGATGATATATGAGTTATTAGTCATCACCATATTTAAAAATATTTTCCAAATAATATAAATATTTATAAAGAAATTTTATATTTCACAATTAATCTGATACCATATCACTATTTTCTAAAGTCATGTTATCTTTTTTAGTGACATGTCATCATATTTAGTGAGAATTAAATTAGTAATGACATGTGTACAAATTATTTCTCAAATAATGAGTAGTAGATTTATATATTGTATTCCATACACAGTAAGTTATGAAACTTTTTAAAACATGATGTAATGTCAGTTGAACTCTATGTAGACATATTAGAAATCTTTTATTTTATAACCAAAATAATCATTAAAAAACAAAAAAAAATCAACGATAATTATATTAACACAATTATATTATAAAGAAAGATAAAATCTATGAAAAAGATTACATTTTACAGATATTTTTAATCTTTAAAACATAGGTACCGCATGCAATTATCCGTTAATAAATCATGATATATACTTTAGTGGTTTGTGCTTGTTTAAAAAATTTTATTTTGTAACTTTTTCAGATAAAATCGTCAAGGTTCTTCCTCAATTATTTTAAATATATTTAATAGATTTTTACAAAAAAAAATTATTTTAAAGTTAAGAAACAAACATATTTCTAAATGAATATTACAATAGATAGTGCCAGTATAACATTTTCAGATGGCCTAAGCAAATTATTAACATATTTTAATTTTTTTTATCTAGTATCAGATATATTTTATAATAACATAAAATATAATATTAAAACTTCATACACAAATTCTACTTAATAAAAATAACTTAATGAAGTCAACCGTATAGCAAAGTTAATCAAAATTATAAACTATGTGTTACACATACATGATATATCAGTGTTTTTACTAGACTTATCCAAAGGTTTAGTCTTTTTATCAAGTTAAATATGTGTGTTGAAGTCTTTGGGTGTTATTTATTAGTTTAACAAGTTTTAAGTATACCTAGAACAAAAGAGTTTGAACTGGATACAAAAAGAGAAATGAAAGATGCAGAACTATGAAGACGTATCAGAAGTTTAGTAACATATGGAAGACTTTCTACAATGAGATTGAGCTCAACTCTGGATACAAGATAAAGAATTGACTTCTGTTTCCACCACCACCGAGGTGAAGTCGATCCATCGGTTAAATCAAAAGTTATGCGCATATTACTGAAATTGGTCTATTTGCTGATTTAATACGAGAAAAATAAAAATTTCCAGATTTTCTTATATTCGTTTTGATTTCAGCCAAGACGTATTTTCACCTATATCTACTATTCTGAGTTGTTTTTAGGTTAAACTTGAAGATGTATATTCTGTATCAGTTCATGAAGTACTACATAAGGTAGTACATGTGTGAGTCATGAAGTTGGGCTGAGTTGGAATTCGTGTTTTGTGATGTCCGTGGACTTGTTAAGCTTGGAGAAGAAGTAATATATTTATTGGGAAGTTTACATTAAAGGTAAATGATATTACTTGGAGAAGAAAAGGCAAGAGAGTTATTCCTTAAGAGAAAAATGAAAGTTGCTTAAATTGTTTTTGGAAGAACTTGGGAAGCAAATTTTGGTTATTTATACAAAGAGGACGTGCCTTCATAGGAAAAGGTGGTCTCTGCTAAAAAGAAGAAAAGTCGAGAGATCGTTTTGTGTTGCTTGTGTGATCAAGCTTTTGGTGTCACTGCTTTGTATGTGCTGACGTAGTTGTTGACGTACTTCCAGAGTGTTGGAAGATTGAAGCCTAGACTCAGGGGGATTAGCTCGGGGTTGGGTTGATCCTGATAAACCAAGATATAAGTGGAATGCTGCAGAGAAGAAGGCTTCAAGTTGCAACTCTAAGGCTAAGACTGCGATTTACAATGCTATTGATGCAAGCTACTTCAAGTTGATTTCTCAATTTGCTTCAGCTCAGAAGGCATGGAAGACAGTGGAGAATATGTTTGAAGGTACTACAAGTGTCAAGCGTACCAAGCTTGATATGTTAGCATCAAGATTTGAGAATCTGAGGATGGGTGAAGAGGAAATCGTGGCTCAGTTCAGTGCTAAGCTGTGTGACATTTCCAATGAAATCTTTGCGCTTGGAAAGCAGTACAAGGACAGAAGCTGGTGAAGAAGCTGAAGAGATCATTGCCATCAAAGTTTGAGTCAAAGATCTCTGCTGTAGAAGAAGCTCATAATCTGGATGAGATGGCTTTTGATGAGTTTGTTGGGATTCTTCAAGCTTTTGAGCTGAGTAAATCATATGGGGCAAAGGAGAAGAAGAAAGAAGATCCACATGGCATTGCTTACAAGAGTTCATCTTCTGAAGATCCTATGGCGATGCTGTTAAGAAACTTTAATTATCTGAAGCAAAGAGAAGAGAGGATAAAGAATGGAAGAAGAAGTGATTCAGGCAGATCATCATCAAAGGCGATGCTATGAATACAATGGATTTGGCCATGTTCGCAAGGAATGTAAATTTACTGAAGCTAAAGAAGAAGGATGACGCCAAAGATGAATCTGATACTGATTCAGATGATGGTGAGGAGTTGAAGAACTTGGTGGCATTCACAACTTTGGATTCTTGATCTAAGACAAAATATCGGCGGGATCTGCATCAGCGTCGTGTTTTGATCTTCATGTGGAGGTGATGATGATCTGGAAGTGATGATGATGATGGAAGCTTTGATCTTGCTGGGGATTATGAAAAGCTGTATGAGAATTGGCTCAAGCAGGTTGAGGCAAATTCAGAGTTAACTAAAGAGAAGGTCAAGCTAGAAGCACTTAAGTATGCCTCAGAGAAAGAAGAAGAAGAACGACAGACTGGTGCTCAACTTGTAGAGACTCAGAAGGGTTTGAGGATGCTTAATGGTGGGACGAAGCAGCTAGATCATCTTCTCAGTATTAGAAAAAGTGATCGATGTGGCCTTGGATATCAAGGAGAATGTTCTACAGCTGAAGGTGTTTTTGTATCAGCAGAAAAAACTGGGGTTTCAGCTACGTCTGCTACAAAGCCAGAAGTTAAGGTGTTTGCTAGGAATGCAACATATAGAAAGACTGCAGTGAAGACTGCAAATGATGTGAAGAACGCGATTGCTACGCGTACTGCTACGGCGACTGCTCCAGAGACAGTTTCTGGATTAAAGAATGCATCTTAACGAAAGTTTTGGCCTGTTTGTCATCACTGTGGTATTGTTGGACACATTAGGCCAAGGTGTTTCAAGTTGTTGAGGGAGAAGAATCAGATGATGCAAGCTTATGGTATGAGGTGTCATGGTCCTACATGTTATTCTTGTGGAGTTTAAGGGCATGTTCGACGTGACTGTGTCAAGCCTGTTCAAGGAGCCAAGTGTGGAGGATTTGGACTCATGAATACGTGGTCTAGGAGATTTGATCACTATGGACATGGTGGAATGGAATTTCCTCCTCATTTTGGAGGATATGTATCTTCATATTAGTTTTTGACAATGATGTGACTCATATGAGGAGATTGAAGATGTGGTTTTCTGTCTAGAGGTGATGAGTTCACATGCATAGTCAAAAAGGGAGAGATTAAAACTTTATCTTACACTATGGTTTAAAAGTTATGAGGAGACGAGCGAATCTTTTTGAACCCTTATTTTTGTCTCTTTATTCTAGTTATGTATATTCTATCATTGATCTTGTGCTATTTGCTTATGTTGAGTAGCATCATGGTTAGATTTTAGGGTTTATTTCAAGGAGTTGAGAATGACTTTTTAGGATTGTTTGATTATATAATCTGCATTATAGTTCTTCACTTGGATTGTACTTAATGTTTGAACTTGATTGATCACCTAGTTCATGATCTTAGGTTAACTGAATGCAGTGGGAGTTAATTTGATTGCTTGAAAATAATTCATGTGAGGAAAGTGTCCTTAGCCAAGGGGAGTAAATGTTATTAGTTAGTTCTCTAGTGTTAGACATAGTAATTGGAGCCATGGTAGTGAGTGTTTATGCATTCAATTTTTGAGTTCTAAAATGGTGCTTAGTTGATTATTTGATAAATTTTCTACATTCAAAATTTGATTTCATGTGATTTTCCTAATGCATGTCGGTCTGTCTTATTTCATTGTTTATATCCGCATATTTCTTTTCTGTTTAAACAAAAGAGTAATTCTTGGTTTCACTCCCTACAGGTTCATCAACCAATAAGAATTCGTTTTTTTCATATTCAGTATCTTTTTAAAAAGGAATTAAAATATTGTCACGTTATATTATGTTTTTAAAATAAAAAGGATAAATAAAAATAATAGTAGTTACAAAAAATATTTTTTTTCCAAAAAAATACCATCAGCAAAACACTAAACCCTAAATCCTAATCCCTAAACCCTTGATATACCTTAAATCCTTGAATTTTTTTAAAAAATATATTTTTAACGCAGTCAAGAAAACACTAAACCCTAAATACTAAACCCTAAACCCTTGGATAAACACTAAACCCTTGGATAATTTCTAAACCCTAGGATATAGTATTTACCCAAGGGTTTAGGATTTACCCAAAGATTTAGAGTTTAGGATTTAGGATTTTGGTTTAGGATTTAGGGTTAGGGTTTAGGATTTAGGATTTAGGTTATCTTTTATTTTTTTTAAAAAAAAAAATTGTTTGCAACTACTATTATTTTTTATTTATTTGTATCTTTTAATTTTAAAAATATAATATACCTTGACAATATTTTGTTTCTTTTTTTAAAAAAAAATTGAATATAAAATAATGAAATTCTATTGGTTGGTAAACCTACAAATTCACCCTATGAATGAAGTGAACCCAAAAATTACTCTTAATAAAATCCCTTTTTTCCTAGCTTGACTCTATTATCACAAACTTATTGTTTAATCTTGGTGGATTTCTCCCTTCTATACTCATGTGATTTGTAGTGCACTTGCAGTGTAATTAATAAGTTAAACTCTATGTTCCCTCGTGATGTATGCTCTAATCGTGATGTATGCCCTAATCGATCTTCTGGTTTTGTTTGTCTTCTAAACCCCAGGAAGTTACGGCCAAGGAACCCTCTCAAACAAAGTAAAACTGATTTGATGGAGAGAAATCGATCCTATAAGACTTAACTTTTAAAACATCAAATAGATCAGATAGCAGAATTATCCTTGCAATAATTGTAGTATTTTCCGGTTATACCAGTGGTTAAATTTTTCTTCAAGTGGCACGGCTCTGCACACCACATAAACAATACACAACAATACTCACAAGCAGTTTGAGTTTTAAGCTTTTGTTAGTTGGATGGATGGGGAGATGAAAATTATTAATATATTGGGGTCCAGCAACATATAGCTTTTGCATTATTAACCAAATATATTATACTTTTAAAGTTTCAATTGGTTTACGGGTGGTGTAACTCTCCACAAAATCATATAAAATGAAACAGTTTAGGTTCGAGGTCAGGAAGATCCCCCAATCGCGACATCGACTTATCCACAAAGACGTCAATTTCATGTTGTTGTGCATCTTCATAACCCTTATCAGTCATGTTCAACAGCTTCTTATCAACAGTATCATACACCTTTTGCACGATAAAACCAGGGTTATCTCTGCGTTTTGGAAATTGCTTATGATCTGGAACAAAATTCACCACGCATTTATGCATCACAGATTCTACTGGGACCTCATTACGATGGAAACTGTAGAACAGTTCACGTGGATCATTTATTTCCCAGTTTCCACCACCCTTTTTCTTTGCTTCTTCTTGACGATAAAACCACTGTCCCAGAATCATCATCCTTCCATCTTGTTTTTTGGTAATATCCTACCCAAAAAAAAAACCAGATAGTCTTAGTTGGAAGAACTGATAGGCATATATATACAAAAGGTCAGCAGCACGTACACCAGTACCTTGATAATGGCAATATAAGGCATTGGAATATTTTCTTCTTGACGCAACAGCACCGTATCCTCCTGCGCAAGAAAGGAATGTCAGAGAGACTAGAAACAAAGCATTCAGCTGCAAAGGGAAAGCATGATCTAAAAAGAAAAACTTCAAGTCTCAGAATGAGCATATATGGCTAATACAAACATCAAAGTTCCGTGAAAGCCCAAGATTCAGAGATGTAATCACAAACAAGTAATTAAACAAGGTGCCCCGGACACAACTCACCAGCTCGTATCTTTTATCTTTGTACTCGAACTGCCTGTAATGGGTTCTTCTCCATCTTCCTCTACCCGTAACTTTAACCGGCTCACCAACCGCAACCGGTTTCACGTCATCGGGCTTCACTTCCTCCGGAGGCGTCTCGTCATCAGCAGACTCTTCGTACAGGCTTACTTCCATTGTTTCCACAGGACTCCTTGAGTTATGTCCCTGAGACCTCGTCTCCGCTACAAAGTCCTCTTCCTCGTCACTCGTGGACACCTGAGCAAACCTCCGACGCAACACCATCTTTCTTCCTTCTCCTCCTGTGTGAATAAGAGAGTAGAGACAACTAATAAGAATCAGATATGTTGTTGTTTTGTTAATATGATAGAACTTAGTATATGTATATTCAGCACCTTCTTAACTTTTGGGTTTTCCAAAGTGGTTTGATACATATATATATATAGATACTGACTTACAGTTTTATAAGCATAGATATATTTCCTAAAAAATGGTCAATGTTATCATTTTGGGATATCTTTTTAAGAAAATAAGAATGGTCAAATTCTTATTTAGGAAAATTTATTGACAAAACTAAGATTGGTCAAAATACTTAATAACAATGGTCAACTTTCTCATTTAAGATATCTTATTAATAATAATAAATTTTGTCAAAGTAATAAATAAAATAAAAGGTAATCAGAATCAGTAAACGTACATAGAGATTAGTATCTGAGTTCCTAAAATTTTAAGTAGTTCGCATAAAATACAGTCAAGTCAAGACTTGTATTTTTCACAATAGGAAGTTAAGTATTAAACCATAATATATACTTTAGTGTTTTGTGCTTGTTTAATAATTTTTCTTGTGTACTTCTTCAGATAAAAATCGTTACCGTTCTTCCTCAATAATCTAAATATATTTTAATAGATTTATAGACAAATAAATTATTTAAAATTTAAAAAACAAACATATTTCCAAATGAGATGTTACATGAGAAAGTGCCGGTATAACACTTTCGGATGGCCTAAGCAAATTTTTAACATATTTTTAATATTTTTATCTAGTATCATATATATTTATAATATAATAAAATGCCATATTAAAATTTCATACACTAATTCAACTCTATAAAAATAACTTAATGAAGTCAACCGTATAGCAAGATTAATCAAAATTATAAAATATGTTTACACATAGATATATCAGTGCTTTTACTAGCTTTATCTTGCGTTTTGAGTCTTTTATCAAGTTAACTATGTTTTGAAGTCTTTTGGTGTTATTTGGTAGTTTTACAGGTTTTAAGTCTACTTAGAACAAAAGAGTTTGAACTCGAAACAAAATGGGAAATGAAAAATACAGAATTATGTAGATGGGTCTGAAGTTTAGCAACATATGGAAGACTTCCTACTGTGAGTCTGTGAGACTGAGCTCAAGCTTGGACACAAGACAGAGAATTAACTTCTCTTTCCAATACCATCAGGGTGATGTTGATCTATCGGTTAGATCAAAAGTTATGCGTATATAACTGAAAGTTGGTCTGTTAGCTGATTTAATACAAGAAAAAAAATTTCATATTTTAAGTAGTTTCAGTTTGATTTTTCCTAAAATTTGACCAGAAAGTATTTTTGACCTATGATCTACTATTTTGGCCGTTTTTAGGTTAAACTTTAGTTTACATCAAATTTTAGGTTTTAAAGTTTTGTGGAGATGAGAGAATCGTTTTGAATCCTTGTTTTTGTCTTTTTATTATAATTATATGCAGATTCGATCATTGATCTTGTGTTATTTGGTTATGTTGAGTAGCATCATAGTTAGATTTTAGTTTTTCAAAGAAGTCGAAGAGAATGAATTTTAGGATCGTTTGACCAGCCTTCTTTGTAACCATTTTTGTTTTGGATCCACCAGGTCTCCCCTAACAAGATTCCAGACCACAAGTATATGGTAAACAACAATAGACATTCGCAGTGAGAAACTATATATATATATGAACTTGTTCCAATTTAGTATTGGAATCCTTTAGTTCAAGTCTACCTCTAAACCTTATACACGGAGGAGAAATATTCAGATCGAAACTTAGTGAACAATTCATGTCCCTGCAGCATGAGAACCATAGGCTTCTTTGCAGCTTTTAAGAAATTGATTCTCTCTGAATCTTAGAATAAAGTATTCCAATATTTGCATGTACAGTGAAACCTCTATAAATTAATAATGTTGGGACTATACCAAAACTAAATTTTTTATTAATTTATAGAGATTATTAATTTATCGAGATACTAGTTGAACCAAAAACTTAATTTGGGACTATGAAATTATATTAATTTATAGAGATATTAATTTATAGATTATTAATTTAAAGAGGTTATACTGTAGTATGTAATCTTTTGAGAGGTATGACCGAAACCCTAGAGAGTATTTCTTTTGCCAACACATTTGGAAGATTGGACATCATCATTTTTTAGAAGAAATATAAGAGGTAATGTGGATTCAATGTCTGACATCATCATTATTCTGAGAAACGCTGTTAAAGAGGTAGTGTGGATTCAAAGTAAGTTATATGGATCCAATGTCTGCTATTTTGCATACATCTATGCATAACTGACATATTAAACTATACCACATTGATTTAAAAAATATACTCTCTCCGTTCTCGAAAGTAAGATTTTCTAAATTTTGCACGTTTATTAAGAATAATAATAAATATTTACAGTTTATTTTACTATTTTTTTAACACTTTCCAATAACTATCTACCAATAAAATTTAATCAATTCAAATATTCACAATTAATATTCTTCAAAAGTATACAAAATACCTTAAAAATATAGAAAATTTATCATTGTGGAACAAAAATAAAATTTAGAAAATCTTACTTTCGAAAACGGAGGGAGTATAGATATAAAGTGGTTGTTGAAATATTAAAAGGAATTTCTGTTTGAATTATGTTTGAGTGGTTTTACTGATATAAATTTGTTGTACATCTTAACAAATAAAGATCAGTTAGTGGTTATGTATATAATTAATGGTGAAACTTCCAACTAAATACAATCTTGCAACACATAAGGACATTGTCAATAATAAAAACATAATACATTCTTAGAGAGACTGTTAAAGAGAAAATATGGATTTAACATCTGTTATATTGCATGCGTCTATGCATAATTGATGTATACATAGAATTTTGTTTATAGCAAGATGTACATTTTCCATAAAGTAGTTTATTCAAATATTTATAAAGTGTATAAAAATTCTACATTAAAGATGTATTGTTCATAACAAAAAGATATTTGTATTGGATCGAGAAGAAGATGATAGAGGAGTTAGGAAGAGAAAAGGGAAGAAAAAGGGTAATGAGAGGTAGCGTAAGTGGAGGAAGAATAGAAAGAAGGGTGAGGAAGAACAAAAACAATTGAGGAAAAAATGGGTAAGGAAGAGTGGTGAGAAATAGGTCTGTAATTATTATCCGAGATCCGGATTCGATTCAAGATCCGATCCGGATCCGTTCCAAAAATCCAGATATCCATAGGGCCAAATTCGGATCCAGATAGTAAAATGTTGGATTCTTCAAAACCGGATCCGGATCCGGATATCTAAATTTTTTAATCCGGATATCCGGATCCGTAATTTTTATTAATAATTATTTTTAAAATAGTAATATCTATATATAAAACTAGTTTTATTTATTATATTTTCATTTTTATATTAGTATATATAGCTTTTATATAAAATTTGTAATAGCATATATAAAAATAATTATACATTTTTATTTTTAAATTATTGTTAATATTTTATATATTTTAATATTATTATTTTATTTATTTTAAGGTTCCGAATCCGGATCCGGATATCCGCCGGATATTACAATTTTTAGAAGGATATCCGACATCCGGATATCCGAGAACCCCAGATCCGAATAAGGATAGTAAAATCATGGATCCGCCGGACAAGAATCCGGATCCGGATACCTCGAAATTCCCCGGATACTCGATCCGTCCCACCCCTAATGAGAAAGAGAGAAGAAAAATCAAGAGTTAGAGAAAAAATATTGTACCGCGTACTATACTGTATCTTTAAAATAAAAATGTAAATGGTAGTAACAATATTTGACAACTGATTACATATTGGTATTAAGGAGAACAAAATCCCACTATATATTAAAAGAGAAATCACTTTAGTGATTTCTGCTTATGTGGCACTCATAGAGGACACTCTCAGATTAATTCTCTTTATTCTATTGGTTGATTTTTGCTAATTTCTTTTTGATTTATTTTTAAATCGCCAGAGAAGTGTTAACCTAGAACCACTTAATTTAGACTTCCAAACACTCTCAATGATAGAGTTAACCTAGAACCTCTAATTTTAGGCTTCCAAACACTATCAACTACTTATATAAACTATTCACATACATTACTACATATATATATATACGAATAAATTATATTTGTATATAAAATATAATTATGTTTTTCAACATGCGATAATATATTTTCATAAACCTAAATTGTATGTGATTTCTTATCATGGTAAGAAAAACACACACATACATTTTATACTAAAATATGTTAAAAACATATGCTGGGACATGAAATTATATTATTTCTATTTCAAAATGATTATAGATCTTATATTTTTCTAAGAAAATTCATTTACTTACATTTTCAATAAACTTTTATTAAATAATAATAGTACATTATAGATTATAATTATAATAATAATAAACTATAATCATAGAGATATTATTTGTATTTACTAAAATTTATTCGTTAAAGTTATAGAAAATAGAGAAATATAAAAATAATACATTTATAATCAATTTTTTTTTTTCAAAATAAAAGTTTCTAAATTTTGTTAAAGTATTTATTTAAATATATTTCCGTACCTATAAAGTAAGATTATTATTGTTATTTATCTCATGGAGAAGCTGACACATAAGCTAAATCACTTCATAAATAATATTTTAGCTAATTTGCTTATTTTTTATGTTTTAATAATTTTAATTTTGTTTATTTATCATATTCTCCATAATTTAGGTTATTTATATATTTATCGTAACCTCAATAATTTTAGTTGGTAATTTTATTTATTTGACATATTTTAAAATAATTTCAGTTTTGATTAATTGTCATGTTATCTATGATTTTAGGTTATTTTATTTATTTTCATATATTTTATTATTTTTAAAAGCTTATTTGTTATATTCTATGATTTAGATTGAATCATTAGTTTTAATAAATAACTTTTAAATTGTTATTTTTAAACATTTTTAGTGATAACTTAATGAATATTTTCATTATATTCATGGATAACTATTTCTAACGAGCATTATCAAATTTTAACAACAATTTTATATATCTATTCATCTTATGGTTACTTTAGTAATTTAAATCGTTTAATGTTTTTAATTGTTATTTATAAAAATAAACTTTCTTCTCTTTTATGTTACCAAATTATCTTCCCAGTAAATAAAATACGAGCCAAAAGAATACAATTCTTGCTACGAATACAATTCTTGTTATTATAATTTCAAAAATATAGCTTTTTAGATATATACAATTTATTACTTTTAATTTAGAAAATTTTAATTAAATAGAAATAAGTTTTTGATTATTACAGATTTTGTTAATATGTGTCATTATAAAATCTGATGACTAGGAAAATTCAAATAAAATGCAATTATGACTTTGATGAAGAATGTTTAATTTCATATGTTTTCCTGATAATTGGTAATTATGGTTTAATTTGTAAATTTATATTTATGTTATTTTTAAATATTAAAACAGTTTTATTAGGTTATTATGACGATAATATTTTTTACATGTTTGGTTTGATGATAGAATAAATAGAGGTTTTGCCAAAAAATTATCCATGTTGTCTTATAATAAAAAAGGTAGATTATATCTTCTGATTCATTAATATCTGAAACTTATTAATAATTTAGATTGAGATTAAAAAATTATTAAAAAAATTGAATTAGTTGGATATATATTATTCCGCACAAGCTGCGGGCCATGATCTAGTTTACCCATTATACCATAAATCAAGATTCAGATTAATCTGTTTACAACTATGATAATATAACAGTTCCTTAACCTTTAACTCAGTGGGTGACATGTTCAAAATCTTTTCAGGTTTTAACTCGCCATTAAGAAGTCTTTTAGCTAGCAGTGCAGTGTTCTATCAAATTTTAACATGTCATATAAGGATGTTACGTTAAATGCATAGATCAACTGTTAAGAATATGGAGCTTGCAGAAAAAATCGTGAAATGGCATGAATGCAGATTCTAACCTTTAGGTTGAATACCAACGTCCTTATCCTTCGATTGTATTTAGAATAATCTGATGCAAGAGAAACATATAAAGCCAGCTCAAAGGCACACACGGGAGGAACAGCAGCATCTGGCCAGAGAAAACTCTCATCCTGTCAAGAAGTTTAAATAAAAAAAGGTTATGAAAGGTGAGTTAGTGAAAATAGAGACTATTTGGAGTATGATCAAAAAGTATAGAATAGTTTAGTTTAAGACATTTAATGGATCCTCGTGGGATCCATCTGAACCCACATTTGCTTCATCACCAACATTAGAGCATATGTTCTGGACTGCTTCAGAAGCTTCGCCAAACACTTGTTACGGCGAGCATCATTTGTTAGTGAATCAAACTTTTGTAAGATAGAATGATACTCTGATGAAATAGGAAAGGTATCTTTCTCCTTTCTAAAATCAACATGAGTTATGTTTACTTTCTGGGAAGATCTTTTAGCCTTCTCTACATCTTCCTCAGTTTCAAGGTTAGGAAGATCACCCAATCGCCACACTGACTTTCCACAAAGAGGTCAAGTTCATGTTGTTTTGCATCTTCATAACCCTTATCAGTCAAATTCCACAGCTCCATATCATCAGTATTATACACCTTTCGCACGATAAAACCACGTTTGTCTCTCCATTTCGGAAGTTGCTTATGAGGTGGAAAAAAATTCACCACGCATCGTCTATGCATCACAGATTCTGCTGGGAACTCATCACGATGAAAGCTGTAGAATAGTTCACGTCTACTATCTACTTTCCAGTTTCCACCATTCTTTTTCTTTGCTTCTTCTTCACGATAAAACCACTGTCCCAGAATCATCATCCTTCCATCTTGTTTTTTGGTAATATCCTACCAAGAACAAAATCTTACTTAAGCATATATACACAAAACAAAATCAGCAGGTACACCAGTACCTTGATAATGGCAATATAAGGATTTAGAATATTGCCTTCTGGATTCAACAGCACCGAATCCTCCTGTGAAAGAAAGGAATACACACATCAAAGTTCTTTCAAAGCTCTAGAATCAGCGATGTAATCACCAATAAGTAATTAAAAAAGGTCCACTCGAAACCCATAATAAAGCATCAATCTAGTCAACATAACTCACCAGCTTGTACCTCTTACCGCCATACTTGAACTGCCCGTAATGGGTTCTTCTCCCATTTCCTCTACCCGTAACTTTAACCGGCTTACAAACCGGTTTCACGTCGTCCGGCTTCACTTCATCCGGAGGCGTCTCGTCTTCATCAGGTCTCACGATTACCTTCTCACGCTTTCTCCTCCTTCCCTCCATTGTTTCCTCAGGTCTCCTTGAGTTCTGTCCCTGAGACATTGTCTCCGCTAGAAAGTCCTCTTCGTCATCACTCGAAAACACCTGAGCGAACCTCCGACCCGGCACCGTTTTTCTTCCTCCTCCCTGTGTGAATAAGAGAGGGGAGACAACTCATAAGATATCTTGTTGTTTTGTAAATATGATACAACGTAGTATGTATAATCACACACCTTCTTAACTTCTGGTTTTAAAGAAAACAAAGCTCCTACAGTTTTATAAGCCTAGATAATTTATTATATTGCTTAATTAACTTTTAGAACTTTTACGGAGAAACCTATAGGTTCACCAACCAATGAGAATTGGTTATTTCATATGCAGAATTTTTCAAAAAAAAAACAAATTATTTAAAATTTGTTTTTTTAAACAACAAGATAAAAAATAAATAAAAATAGTAGTAGCTGAAAAAAGAGAATTTTTTAATATTGTTAAAACCGTTTATACTAAACTCTAAACCCTAAACCATAAACACTAAATCCTAAACCCTTAACACTAAATCCTAAACCCTTGAATAAATTCTAAACCCTTGGTTAAAGAGATTCCATGGATATATGGTGAGGAGGTTAGTCAGCTTTTACGGATGTATACTCTCAGGTTTTCATTAAGAATACTGTATTGGTGGACATGTGGTACGTATAACGGACGCCTTTTATTATCATCGTGGTTTCACTGTTTCAGAAAAATATAAAAATCTAGGCACTGCAAACAAACAAGCACTTTTTACGAATCTCATTTGAGAAGAATACAAAAATATTAAAGCAGGAACAAACAAATCAAACTTAGTTGATTAATCAATGGAAAATAATAACAAACTTAAGTGTATTTCCTATTTCAATATCACCAATGGTTTATATATAATTATATTTTTAAAAGATTTAGAAATTGATATTGCATCAAATTCCTAAACTCAAATAAACAGATTAAAGAATAACTTGGGCAACACTACATATACAAACATATATTAACTACACGCTCTACTCTATATAACTAGGAGTCTTCATGCGCTATGCACAGAAATAATAATTTTAAATATAATACTTTTTTTAGTTTCAATTTTTTTATTTGAACATTATTAGTTTTAAAAATCATAGTATTTTTTGTAGTCTTATTTCTTTTGATTTGATTTAACTATTTCATTTAGATTTTATTTAAATTTCAAAAAATTAAAATTACATTATTATCAAAATATTTTTAATGATATTATTTTATTTAATTATTATTTATTTTAAATATATCTCATCATCTTGTTTTAAATATATATATACATATATATATTCATAAATTTTAAATTTTTTTGTTTTAGTTAAAATATGCTGAACTCGGAAATCAATTTGTTAATTAACCTAATGAACAATAAATTTAAATAAAATTTTAGTCATTTAATTATCATTTTTTGTTTTGATTATTGTTACTTTAGTTTTGTATTTGTTGATGCATATTTTAATTATATTTATACAAATATAATATATAAGTTGATGTAAAAATTATATTTATAATCTTATTTAACTTATTTTTATTAATGTGATACACACACACATATATATATTATTTTAATAGTGATATATGAGTTATTAATATATTTTGATAGTCTTACCAAAAATAAATATTTATATGGAAAATTCACATTAATGATGATATATGAGTTATTAGTCATCACCATATTTAAAAATATTTTCCAAATAATATAAATATTTATAAAGAAATTTTATATGTCACAATTAATCTGATACCATATCACTATTTTATAAAGTCATGTTATCTTTTTTAGTGACATGTCATCATATTTAGTGAGAATTAAATTAGTAATGACATGTGTACAAATTATTTCTCAAATAATGAGTAGTAGATTTATATATTGTATTCCATACACAGTAAGTTATGAAACTTTTTAAAACATGATGTAATGTCAGTTGAACTCTATGTAGACATATTAGAAATCTTTTATTTTATAACCAAAATAATCATTAAAAAACAAAAAAAAATCAACGATAATTATATTAACACAATTATATTATAAAGAAAGATAAAATCTATGAAAAAGATTACATTTTACAGATATTTTTAATCTTTAAAACATAGGTACCGCATGCAATTATCCGTTAATAAATCATGATATATACTTTAGTGGTTTGTGCTTGTTTAAAAAATTTTATTTTGTAACTTTTTCAGATAAAATCGTCAAGGTTCTTCCTCAATTATTTTAAATATATTTAATAGATTTTTACAAAAAAAAATTATTTTAAAGTTAAGAAACAAACATATTTCTAAATGAATATTACAATAGATAGTGCCAGTATAACATTTTCAGATGGCCTAAGCAAATTATTAACATATTTTAATTTTTTTTTATCTAGTATCAGATATATTTTATAATAACATAAAATTTAATATTAAAACTTCATACACAAATTCTACTTAATAAAAATAACTTAATGAAGTCAACCGTATAGCAAAGTTAATCAAAATTATAAACTATGTGTTACACATACATGATATATCAGTGTTTTTACTAGACTTATCCAAAGGTTTAGTCTTTTTATCAAGTTAAATATGTGTGTTGAAGTCTTTGGGTGTTATTTATTAGTTTAACAAGTTTTAAGTATACCTAGAACAAAAGAGTTTGAACTGGATACAAAAAGAGAAATGAAAGATGCAGAACTATGAAGACGTATCAGAAGTTTAGTAACATATGGAAGACTTTCTACAATGAGATTGAGCTCAACTCTGGATACAAGATAAAGAATTGACTTCTGTTTCCACCACCACCGGGGTGAAGTCGATCCATCGGTTAAATCAAAAGTTATGCGCATATTACTGAAATTGGTCTATTTGCTGATTTAATACGAGAAAAATAAAAATTTCCAGATTTTCTTATATTCGTTTTGATTTCAGCCAAGACGTATTTTTCACCTATATCTACTATTCTGAGTTGTTTTTAGGTTAAACTTGAAGATGTATATTCTGTATCAGTTCATGAAGTACTACATAAGGTAGTACATGTGTGAGTCATGAAGTTGGGATGAGTTGGAATTCGTGTTTTGTGATGTTCGTGAACTTGTTAAGCTTGGAGAAGAAGTAATATATTTATTGGGAAGTTTACATTAAAGGTAAATGATATTACTTGGAGAAGAAAAGGCAAGAGAGTTATTCCTTAAGAGAAAAATGCAAGTTGCTTAAATTGTTTTTGGAAGAACTTGGGAAGCAAATTCTGGTTATTTATACAAAGAGGACGTGCCTTCATAGGAAAAGGTGGTCTCTGCTAAAAAGAAGAAAAGTCGAGAGATCGTTTTGTGTTGCTTGTGTGATCAAGCTTTTGGTGTCACTGCTTTGTATGTGCTGACGTAGTTGTTGACGTACTTCCAGAGTGTTGGAAGATTGAAGCCTAGACTCAGGGGGATTAGCTCGGGGTTGGGTTGATCCTGATAAACCAAGATATAAGTGGAATGCTGCAGAGAAGAAGGCTTCAAGTTGCAACTCTAAGGCTAAGACTGCGATTTACAATGCTATTGATGCAAGCTACTTCAAGTTGATTTCTCAATTTGCTTCAGCTCAGAAGGCATGGAAGACAGTGGAGAATATGTTTGAAGGTACTACAAGTGTCAAGCGTACCAAGCTTGATATGTTAGCATCAAGATTTGAGAATCTGAGGATGGGTGAAGAGGAAATCGTGGCTCAGTTCAGTGCTAAGCTGTGTGACATTTCCAATGAAATCTTTGCGCTTGGAAAGCAGTACAAGGACAGAAGCTGGTGAAGAAGCTGAAGAGATCATTGCCATCAAAGTTTGAGTCAAAGATCTCTGCTGTAGAAGAAGCTCATAATCTGGATGAGATGGCTTTTGATGAGTTTGTTGGGATTCTTCAAGCTTTTGAGCTGAGTAAATCATATGGGGCAAAGGAGAAGAAGAAAGAAGATCCACATGGCATTGCTTACAAGAGTTCATCTTCTGAAGATCCTATGGCGATGCTGTTAAGAAACTTTAATTATCTGAAGCAAAGAGAAGAGAGGATAAAGAATGGAAGAAGAAGTGATTCAGGCAGATCATCATCAAAGGCGATGCTATGAATATAATGGATTTGGCCATGTTCGCAAGGAATGTAAATTTACTGAAGCTAAAGAAGAAGGATGACGCCAAAGATGAATCTGATACTGATTCGGATGATGGTGAGGAGTTGAAGAACTTGGTGGCATTCACAACTTTGGATTCTTGATCTAAGACAAAATATGCGGCGGGATCTGCATCAGCGTCTGTGTTTTGATCTTCATGTGGAGGTGATGATGATCTGGAAGTGATGATGATGATGGAAGCTTTGATCTTGCTGGGGATTATGAAAAGCTGTATGAGAATTGGCTCAAGCAGGTTGAGGCAAATTCAGAGTTAACTAAAGAAGGTCAAGCTGAAGCACTTAAGTATGCCTCGAGAAAGAAGAAGAAGAAGAACGACAGACTGGTGCTCAACTTGTAGAGACTCAGAGGGGTTTGAGGATGCTTAATGGTGGGACGAAGCAGCTAGATCATCTTCTCAGTATTAGAAAAAGTGATCGATGTGGCCTTGGATATCAAGGAGAATGTTCTACAGCTGAAGGTGTTTTTGTATCAGCAGAAAAAACTGGGGTTTCAGCTACGTCTGCTACAAAGCCAGAAGTTAAGGTGTTTGCTAGGAATACAACATATAGAAAGACTGCAGTGAAGACTGCAAATGATGTGAAGAACGCGATTGCTACGCGTACTGCTACGGCGACTGCTCCAGAGACAGTTTCTGGATTAAAGAATGCATCTTAACGAAAGTTTTGGCCTGTTTGTCATCACTGTGGTGTTGTTGGACACATTAGGCCAAGGTGTTTCAAGTTGTTTAGGGAGAAGAATCAGATGATGCAAGCTTATGGTATGAGGTGTCATGGTCCTACATGTTATTCTTGTGGAGTTCAAGGGCATGTTCGACGTGACTGTGTCAAGCCTGTTCAAAGAGCCAAGTGTGGAGGATTTGGACTCATGAATACGTGGTCTAGGAGATTTGATCACTATGGACGTGGTGGAATGGAATTTCCTCCTCATTTTGGAGGATATGTATCTTCATATTAGTTTTTGACAATGATGTGACTCATATGGGGAGATTGAAGATGTGGTTTTCTGTCTAGAGGTGATGAGTTCACATGCATAATCAAAAAGGGAGAGATTAAAACTTTATCTTACACTATGGTTTAAAAGTTATGAGGAGACGAGCGAATCTTTTTGAACCCTTATTTTTGTCTCTTTATTCTAGTTATGTATATTCTATCATTGATCTTGTGCTATTTGCTTATGTTGAGTAGCATCATGGTTAGATTTTAGGGTTTATTTCAAGGAGTTGAGAATGACTTTTTAGGATTGTTTGATTATATAATCTGCATTATAGTTCTTCACTTGGATTGTACTTAATGTTTGAACTTGATTGATCACCTAGTTCATGATCTTAGGTTAACTGAATGCAGTGGGAGTTAATTGGATTGCTTGAAAATAATTCATGTGAGCAAAGTGTCCTTAGCCAAGGGGAGTAAATGTTATTAGTTAGTTCTCTAGTGTTAGACATAGTAATTGGAGCCATGGTAGTGAGTGTTTATGCATTCAATTTTTGAGTTCTAAAATGGTGCTTAGTTGATTCTTTGATAAATTTTCTACATTCAAAATTTGATTTCATGTGATTTTCCTAATGCATGTCGGTCTGTCTTATTTCATTGTTTATATCCAAATATTTCTTTTCTGTTTAAACAAAAGAGTAATTCTTGGTTTCACTCCCTAGGATGAACCTGTAGGTTCATCAACCAATAAGAATTCGTTTTTTTCATATTCAGTATATTTTTAAAAAGGAATTAAAATATTGTCACGTTATATTATGTTTTTAAAATAAAAAGGATAAATAAAAATAATAGTAGTTACAAAAAATATTTTTTTTTCCAAAAAAATACCATCAGCAAGACACTAAACCCTAAATCTTAATCCCTAAACCCTTGATATACCTTAAATCCTTGGATAAATCCTTAATCCTTGAATTTTTTTAAAAAATATATTTTTAACGCAGTCAAGAAAACACTAAACCCTAAATATTAAACCCTAAACCCTTGGATAAACACTAAACCCTTGGATAATTTCTAAACCCTAGGATATAGTATTTACCCAAGGGTTTAGGATTTACCCAAAGATTTAGAGTTTAGGATTTAGGATTTTGGTTTAGGATTTAGGGTTAGGGTTTAGGATTTAGGATTTAGGTTATCTTTTATTTTTTAAAAAAAAAAAAATTGTTTGCAACTACTATTATTTTTTATTTATTTGTATCTTTTAATTTTAAAAATATAATATACCTTGACAATATTTTGTTTCTTTTTTAAAAAAAAAATTGAATATAAAATAATGAAATTCTATTGGTTGGTAAGTGAACCCAAAAATTACTCTTAATAAAATCCCTTTTTTCCTAGCTTGACTCTATTATCACAAACTTATTGTTTAATCTTGGTGGATTTCTCCCTTCTATACTCATGTGATTTGTAGTGCACTTGCAGTGTAATTAATAAGTTAAACTCTATGTTCCCTCGTGATGTATGCTCTAATCGTGATGTATGCCCTAATCGATCTTCTGGTTTTGTTTGTCTTCTAAACCCCAGGAAGTTACGGCCAAGGAACCCTCTCAAACAAAGTAAAACTGATTTGATGGAGAGAAATCGATCCTATAAGACTTAACTTTTAAAACATCAAATAGATCAGATAGCAGAATTATCCTTGCAATAATTGTAGTATTTTCCGGTTATACCAGTGGTTAAATTTTTCTTCAAGTGGCACGGCTCTGCACACCACATAAACAATACACAACAATACTCACAAGCAGTTTGAGTTTTAAGCTTTTGTTAGTTGGATGGATGGGGAGATGAAAATTATTAATATATTGGGGTCCAGCAACATATAGCTTTTGCATTATTAACCAAATATATTATACTTTTAAAGTTTCAATTGGTTTACGGGTGGTGTAACTCTCCACAAAATCATATAAAATGAAACAGTTTAGGTTCGAGGTCAGGAAGATCCCCCAATCGCGACATCGACTTATCCACAATGACGTCAATTTCATGTTGTTGTGCATCTTCATAACCCTTATCAGTCATGTTCAACAGCTTCTTATCAACAGTATCATACACCTTTTGCACGATAAAACCAGGGTTATCTCTGCGTTTTGGAAATTGCTTATGATCTGGAACAAAATTCACCACGCATTTATGCATCACAGATTCTACTGGGACCTCATTACGATGGAAACTGTAGAACAGTTCACGTGGATCATTTATTTCCCAGTTTCCACCACCCTTTTTCTTTGCTTCTTCTTGACGATAAAACCACTGTCCCAGAATCATCATCCTTCCATCTTGTTTTTTGGTAATATCCTACCCAAAAAAAAAAACCAGATAGTCTTAGTTGGAAGAACTGATAGGCATATATATACAAAAGGTCAGCAGCACGTACACCAGTACCTTGATAATGGCAATATAAGGCATTGGAATATTTTCTTCTTGACGCAACAGCACCGTATCCTCCTGCGCAAGAAAGGAATGTCAGAGAGACTAGAAACAAAGCATTCAGCTGCAAAGGGAAAGCATGATCTAAAAAGAAAAACTTCAAGTCTCAGAATGAGCATATATGGCTAATACAAACATCAAAGTTCCGTGAAAGCCCAAGATTCAGAGATGTAATCACAAACAAGTAATTAAACAAGGTGCCCCGGACACAACTCACCAGCTCGTATCTTTTATCTTTGTACTCGAACTGCCTGTAATGGGTTCTTCTCCATCTTCCTCTACCCGTAACTTTAACCGGCTCACCAACCGCAACCGGTTTCACGTCATCGGGCTTCACTTCCTCCGGAGGCGTCTCGTCATCAGCAGACTCTTCGTACAGGCTTACTTCCATTGTTTCCACAGGACTCCTTGAGTTATGTCCCTGAGACCTCGTCTCCGCTACAAAGTCCTCTTCCTCGTCACTCGTGGACACCTGAGCAAACCTCCGACGCAACACCATCTTTCTTCCTTCTCCTCCCTGTGTGAATAAGAGAGTAGAGACAACTAATAAGAATCAGATATGTTGTTGTTTTGTTAATATGATAGAACTTAGTATATGTATATTCAGCACCTTCTTAACTTTTGGGTTTTCCAAAGTGGTTTGATACATATATATATATAGATACTGACTTACAGTTTTATAAGCATAGATATATTTCCTAAAAAATGGTCAATGTTATCATTTTGGGATATCTTTTTAAGAAAATAAGAATGGTCAAATTCTTATTTAGGAAAATTTATTGACAAAACTAAGATTGGTCAAAATACTTAATAACAATGGTCAACTTTCTCATTTAAGATATCTTATTAATAATAATAAATTTTGTCAAAGTAATAAATAAAATAAAAGGTAATCAGAATCAGTAAACGTACATAGAGATTAGTATCTGAGTTCCTAAAATTTTAAGTAGTTCGCATAAAATACAGTCAAGTCAAGACTTGTATTTTTCACAATAGGAAGTTAAGTATTAAACCATAATATATACTTTAGTGTTTTGTGCTTGTTTAATAATTTTTCTTGTGTACTTCTTCAGATAAAAATCGTTACCGTTCTTCCTCAATAATCTAAATATATTTTAATAGATTTATAGACAAATAAATTATTTAAAATTTAAAAAACAAACATATTTCCAAATGAGATGTTACATGAGAAAGTGCCGGTATAACACTTTCGGATGGCCTAAGCAAATTTTTAACATATTTTTAATATTTTTATCTAGTATCATATATATTTATAATATAATAAAATGCCATATTAAAATTTCATACACTAATTCAACTCTATAAAAATAACTTAATGAAGTCAACCGTATAGCAAGATTAATCAAAATTATAAAATATGTTTACACATAGATATATCAGTGCTTTTACTAGCTTTATCTTGCGTTTTGAGTCTTTTATCAAGTTAACTATGTTTTTGAAGTCTTTTGGTGTTATTTGGTAGTTTTACAGGTTTTAAGTCTACTTAGAACAAAAGAGTTTGAACTCGAAACAAAATGGGAAATGAAAAATACAGAATTATGTAGATGGGTCTGAAGTTTAGCAACATATGGAAGACTTCCTACTGTGAGTCTGTGAGACTGAGCTCAAGCTTGGACACAAGACAGAGAATTAACTTCTCTTTCCAATACCACCAGGGTGATGTTGATCTATCGGTTAGATCAAAAGTTATGCGTATATAACTGAAAGTTGGTCTGTTAGCTGATTTAATACAAGAAAAAAAAATTTCATATTTTCGTAGTTTCAGTTTGATTTTTCCTAAAATTCGACCAGAAAGTATTTTTGACCTATGATCTACTATTTTGGCCGTTTTTAGGTTAAACTTTATTTTACATCAAATTTTAGGCTTTAAAGTTTTGTGGAGATGAGAGAATCGTTTTGAATCCTTGTTTTTGTCTTTTTATTATAATTATATGCAGATTCGATCATTGATCTTGTGTTATTTGATTATGTTGAGTAGCATCATAGTTAGATTTTAGTTTTTCAAAGAAGTCGAAGAGAATGAATTTTAGGATCGTTTGACCAGCCTTCTTTGTAACCATTTTTGTTTTGGATCCACCAGGTCTCCCCTAACAAGATTCCAGACCACAAGTATATGGTAAACAACAATAGACATTCGCAGTGAGAAACTATATATATATATATGAACTTGTTCCAATTTAGTATTGGAATCCTTTAGTTCAAGTCTACCTCTAAACCTTATACACGGAGGAGAAATATTCAGATCGAAACTTAGTGAACAATTCATGTCCCTGCAGCATGAGAACCATAGGCTTCTTTGCAGCTTTTAAGAAATTGATTCTCTCTGAATCTTAGAATAAAGTATTCCAATATTTGCATGTAGTATGTAATCTTTTGAGAGGTATGACCGAAACCCTAGAGAGTATTTCTTTTGCCAACACATTTGGAAGATTGGACATCATCATTTTTTAGAAGAAATATAAGAGGTAATGTGGATTCAATGTCTGACATCATCATTATTCTTAGAAACGCTGTTAAAGAGGTAGTGTGGATTCAAAGTAAGTTATATGGATCCAATGTCTGCTATTTTGCATACATCTATGCATAACTGACATATTAAACTATACCACATTGATTTAAAAAATATACTCTCTCCGTTCTCGAAAGTAAGATTTTCTAAATTTTGCACGTTTATTAAGAATAATAATAAATATTTACAGTTTATTTTACTATTTTTTTAACACTTTCCAATAACTATCTACCAATAAAATTTAATCAATTCAAATATTCACAATTAATATTCTTCAAAAGTATACAAAATACTTTAAGAATATAGAAAATTTATCATTGTGGAACAAAAATAAAATTTAGAAAATCTTACTTTCGAAAACGGAGGGAGTATAGATATAAAGTGGTTGTTGAAATATTAAAAGGAATTTCTGTTTGAATTATGTTTGAGTGGTTTTACTGATATAAATTTGTTGTACATCTTAACAAATAAAGATCAGTTAGTGGTTATGTATATAATTAATGGTGAAACTTCCAACTAAATACAATCTTGCAACACATAAGGACATTGTCAATAATAAAAACATAATACATTCTTAGAGAGACTGTTAAAGAGAAAATATGGATGTAACATCTGTTATATTGCATGCGTCTATGCATAATTGATGTATACATAGAATTTTGTTTATAGCAAGATGTACATTTTCCATAAAGTAGTTAATCAAATATTTATAAAGTGTATAAAAATTCTACATTAAAGATGTATTGTTCATAACAAAAAGATATTTGTATTGGATCGAGAAGAAGATGATAGAGGAGTTAGGAAGAGAAAAGGGAAGAAAAAGGGTAATGAGAGGTAGCGTAAGTGGAGGAAGAATAGAAAGAAGGGTGAGGAAGAACAAAAACAATTGAGGAAAAAATGGGTAAGGTAGAGTGGTGAGAAATAGGCCTGTAATTATTATCCGAGATCCGGATTCGATTCAAGATCCGATCCGGATCCGTTCCAAAAATCCAGATATCCATATGGCCAAATTCGGATCCGGATAGTAAAATGTTGGATTCGTCAAAACCGGATCCGGATATCTAAATTTTTTAATCCGGATATCCGGATCCGTAATTTTTATTAATAATTATTTTTAAAATAGTAATATCTATATATAAAACTAGTTTTATTTATTATATTTTCATTTTTATATTAGTATATATAGCTTTATATAAAATTTGTAATAGCATATATAAAAATAATTAAAAAAATTGTATACATTTTTATTTTTAAATTATTGTTAATATTTTATATATTTTAATATTATTATTTTATTTATTTTAAGGTTCCGAATCCGGATCCGGATATCCGCCGGATATTACAATTTTTAGAAGGATATCCGACATCCGGATATCCGAGAACCCCATATCCGGATAAGGATAGTAAAATCATGGATCCGCCGGACAAGAATCCGGATCCGGATACCTCGAAATTCCCCGGATACTCGATCCGTCCCACCCCTAATGAGAAAGAGAGAAGAAAAATCAAGAGTTAGAGAAAAAATATTGTACCGCGTACTATACTGTATCTTTAAAATAAAAATGTAAATGGTAGTAACAATATTTGACAACTGATTACATATTGGTATTAAGGAGAACAAAATCCCACTATATATTAAAAGAGAAATCAGTGATTTCTGCTTATGTGGCACTCATAGAGGACACTCTCAGATTAATTCTCTTTATTCTATTGGTTGATTTTTGCTAATTTCTTTTTGATTTATTTTTAAATCGCCAGGGAAGTGTTAACCTAGAACCATTTAATTTAGACTTTCAAACACTCTCAATGATAGAGTTAACCTAGAACCTCTAATTTTAGGCTTCCAAACACTATCAACTACTTATATAAACTATTCACATACATTACCACATATATATATATACGAATAAATTATATTTGTATATAAAATATAATTATGTTTTTCAACATGCGATAATATATTTTCATAAACCTAAATTGTATGTGATTTCTTATCATGGTAAGAAAAACACACACATACATTTTATACTAAAATATGTTAAAAACATATGCTGAGACAGGAAATTATATTATTTCTATTTCAAAATGATTTTAGATCTTATATTTTTCTAAGAAAATTCATTTACTTACATTTTCAATAAACTTTTATTAAATAATAATAGTACATTATAGATTTGAATTATAATAATAATAAACTATAATCTTAGAGATATTATTTTTATTTACTAAAATTTATTCCTTAAAGTTATAGAAAATAGAGAAATATAAAAATAATACATTTATAATCAATTTTTTTTTTCAAAATAAAAGTTTCTAAATTTTGTTAAAGTATTTATTTAAATATATTTCCGTACATATAAAGTAAGATTATTATTGTTATTTATCTCTTTAGCAAAATATATTTTGGTCATTTTAATTTTTATATGATATTTTGTGATAAAAATTTAGTGTTATACTTAGGTATTCCTCTGAGGGTTAAATTTATGATTCAATTGGATCTATAAAACTATTTAAAATTGATTATGTGGTTTTAAAAAATCTAAATTATTGGATTAGCTATTTGTAGAAATAATTGATTTTTATTTATATTTTATCTTATATATTTTAGATTTTTTATCATCGACATACTACAAAGAAAATCAACACTAAATACATACCTTTTGTGTTTTCTCGATTGAAATGTAAATGTATTTTAATCATCGACAATACTAAAAAAGAAATTAACACTAAATACAAACTAAAAATGAAATCAGTACTCTTAATTGATTGGTCGATCACTAATTATTTACTAACCTTACTAATAATTAATACATGTATTAATAATTTTCCTTATTAGATATTACTTGCGCAAGAATATTAATTAATACATGTATTAATAAATTTCCTTATTACAAATACGGAAAACAATCCACTCTTGATATCATATTGATTACATTGTTTAGTGTGATTTATCGATTTGTATCTAATTAGGTTGTTTGTTATTATTAACTTACCTTACTAATATTGAATATACAGTTTCTAATATATAGTTTCTATATACAGTTTCTCATATGATTAATCGTATAGAATATATAATATTCTCAATAATTTATTAGAGAATATTATATTTCTTAACTTATCATGCAAGCTAAATCATTGAGAAACGCCCACCAATTTACTATATATAAGACATTCACAAGAAGAGAAACGAAGCCACCGAACTTTTATGTTGATATTGTTTTGTTATTTTACATCATTAAGCTTTTATATATACATATTTCATCGAGCTGACTTTTATTTTGGTTTATATGCAGATGCCCTATTATAACGATTTCACCACGATGCAGGTAAGTTTTGATTATAAACCACAACCTTGATACTATTTTTACAAGCTATGGTTTTGAGAGTTATTACTTGGATCCTAATTTGTTTATGTTTCCTCTGTAGATAAGAAACTTGTTGAGCACGAGCCATGTATCATTATCAACAACGATCTCAACACCATGCGCTAGCTAGCTCACATGGTTCAAGCTTCAAACCAAATCAACAACGATCTCAACACCATCGAACAAGGTAATTTTTTTAATCACACAACAAGGTAATTTTGTTAGTGTTACTGCTAAGTAATGTAATATAGTGATTTAAATTTAAATTAAACCCAATAATTGAAAAAGCTACACACTAATATATATTTCTAATACTAATGTTAGAATTAAATCGGTTATATACAAATTTCTATATTAAATATAAGTGATAAAACATAATTATTATATATTTCTATAGATTTACAATATATCAATATCAAAACTATTTATTATTCTTTAATTTTATACCCATATTATGGTATTAGGAAAGATATACCTTGTTGGTAAAGACTTTTAATTAGTTAATTCGTTTATTAATAACTTGTCTTATTTTATTATCAATTACTTGCGCAAGTTGATATGATGATTACCTTATTTTGCCATCAATTACTTGTCTTAAATGGTATGTTAATTATTGCAAATTTATGACAGTCAATTTTTAATATCTTTCTTTAATTGTTTCATGCTTATTAAAAGGAAAAAAATATTACAAGAACCATACGACTTTATATATCACAAGAAATGTCGTTACAAGAATTTTTATAACAAATATTTCAGGAACCATAAGACTTAATGATAAAATATGATTATTAATTTGTAATTATTCTTTAAATTTGAAATATTCTAATTTTTTTATTATATATAATTCTAAACGAAATAATCTTTTAGGAAGTATTTTTAAATATATATTTAGTTGACAAATTTAAAAGTTAAATTTTCGTGAAAATATATGTCTATTAATTAAATTTCTTGTTCTTTTATGATGTCATTTATTGGTAACTATATACATGTGATATTGCATTAAATGTGTATGTTTTCCTAATTAGTTAATTCGGAAATATGATGATTACCTTATTTTGCTATCAATTACTTGCACAAATTTATATGATAATGGTGATTTGAGTTAGAAAAGCCCAAAACTATTATCCATTTAGAAAACCACAAATATAATGGTGATTTGAGATTAAGAAAAGCCAAAACTATTATCTTTATTATATATATATATATATACATATAAATATATGGATCTTAAAAAAATGTAATTTACTATATATATACATTTGTTTGTTTTTTCTATTAACAGATAAATAACACAGATGAAAGACCGGTTGTAGTCGACTACAAACCATTTTTCAGTCTGTTTCAATAGCGATATGCAAATTTAATATTATTTTCGTCTCAATAAAAAAAATTCTATTAAACTATTTTATATTGTACAATTGCTAAAAAAAATTTGACAATTTTTTGCAGGTTTCTATGGGATTTTTTAATTCATAATTTTTCTTCTTATTTTATATTACTTATGAATTATATTTAAATTTTTATCACATTTTCTTTGCAGGTTTCTATGGGATTGTGATATCTATGAGATTTTTATCACATTATTTAATATGTCCTTGTCTCTGTATATTTTTCTTACATTTTTTTTAATAGTTAACTTTTATTAAAAACATACTAATGATGTTAATTTTTTTACTTTAGTTAAATTTCATTTGTTTTATTCTTATATACTTTTTGTGACTTTTTTAGTTTTTGTTTCAGTTTAATATTGAATTTAGTTCACATACTTTATGTGTATATGTTTTAAAACATAATTTTTCTTTTAAAAAATTATGCAACAAAGAGCCTAATTAAACCGATATAAAAACAAACCGAACCGAATATAAATTAAACTGGACATAAACCACACTGAATGAGACTAAATAAGGTTTACTTCAGTTGAAAAAAATATATTAAAACCGAACTAAACAAACCAAACCGAAAAAGTAACGAATTGTCCACCCCTACTGCATCCTAGAGATTTGCGCAAATCTTGTTTCAGCTTTAAAACTCTCACTTGTTCCACTAACTCCCACATTTGAACTCAATCGATATTCATGTCTCAGCATTATACTATATTTTTATATCCGCATAGGATGCAGGTGGGTCACCTAGTTAAAATCTAAAAAAGACGAGAGAATATCATAGTTTTGGTCAGTGAAATCTTACATCAATTAACTTAAATCAATGGCAGACAACTGTTTCTATTGCCATGAAGTCTAGTTTTTATTCTATTTGTTATATGTCGATAAATGTAGAGTAAATTTTTATTCTATTGTTATTCTAATCAACATAGAGGCTCCTAACAAGAAATATGGGCCTGGGCCGATATACTGTCTCTACTACTACTGGATACGTGATTTGTAAAAAGACACGTGACTAGGAGATTGAGAGACGTGGCAAAGGAGGAATCTCCTCTCTTCTAGCGGTAGCGGTATTACATCGTCGAATAATCTTTTCCGTAGACACCTCCGACATCTGACACGTGGATGTTTATCCACCGTGAGATAAAACAAAACCAGAAATATCTGGATGAATGGCTTCTCTACGAATTATTACGATCACACACATTATAATAAAAAAATAAATTAAAATCAAGAGAATCACAAATTAACCTTCGCCTTTGAGTTTTCTATCAATCGGTTGTTTCCATTCCCAGGTTTCAATCAAAATTCCCTCTCTTTCTAGATCGATCTTCAAGTTTCGTCATCTGGGTCTTGAAAATTTCTAGGCTTTAAGGAATTTTACTCTTAAAAGTTTCTATCTTTCTAATGGATTCTCAGGCTTAGGTGATCGATTAGGGTTTGGAATTGTACGGGTGTGAAAGCTGTTTGGTTGAAGTATCTTGCAGCTTTCTCACGGATTCTGGGTTTGATAATCGTGTAGAGAGATTGAAGTAGGGTTTCTTGATTCTGTAATCATGGCGGATGCTGTGTCTTTGGTGGGTCATCGACCTTCGATTGTGAGGATCTCTGTCAAGAACGAAGCTAAAACAGTTCGATTCCCGGTGAAAGGGGTTGTGTTTGATACGAGAAAGAAGCCAATGTCGGTGTTCCCAATCAAGGCACTTGCTATGGAGCTGACGAAAGAGATGCCTGCGTATAAGAAGAAGAAGAAGAAAGACGAGAGGCTACCGAGGACTTGGAACTATCTTGATTCCGGTTCGGTTGATAAATGGCCACCCGAGAACAAAGCCGACAAGCCTTCCTTGCACAACCCTCTGCTAAGGCAAGAGCGTATGGGTTGCGGTTGGTTAGGTGCGATATTCGAGTGGGAAGGTGTTTTGATTGAAGACAATCCTGACCTTGAGAGCCAGTCGTGGCTCACTTTAGCTCAGGAGGAAGGCAAGTCTCCTCCTCCAGCTTTTGTCCTTAGACGCATTGAAGGGATGAAGAACGAGCAAGCGGTTTCTGAGGTTCTGTGTTGGTCGAGAGACCCTGCTCAAGTTAGGAGAATGGCGTCGCGGAAAGAAGAGATCTTCAAGGCTTTACACGGAGGAGTGTATAGACTCAGAGACGGGTCTCAGGAGTTTGTGAATGTCTTGATGAATAACAAGATCCCCATGGCTTTGGTTTCTACCCGTCCTCGTGAGACGCTGGAGAACGCTGTTGGTTCGATAGGGATAAGGAAGTTCTTCAGTGTGATAGTTGCGTCTGAAGATGTTCACAGAGGTAAACCCGATCCGGAGATGTTTGTGTACGCAGCGCAGCTTCTTGATTTCATACCGGAACGGTGCATTGTGTTTGGAAACTCCAACCAGACCATTGAGGCGGCTCATGATGGGAAGATGAAGTGTGTGGCTGTGGCTAGTAAGCATCCGATGTATGAGCTTGGAGCTGCTGATCTGGTGGTGAGAAGGTTAGATGAGCTATCGGTTATTGATTTGAAGAAGCTTGCGGCTGTTGAACTGACGGAGTTCGAACCTGAGTTGGAGATGGAGAAGGAAGATGAGCGTGAGCTGCCTTCATCTAATGTAGCACTTGATGATATTTTCTGATGAGAGTGACGTTGTACAGTTTTATGGATTTGGATTCTTCATCGTGTATTTCGTATTCACAAAATGTTATAGTTTCTGTGTATAATTGGAACAGGTTAAATGGGAAAAATATATAAATGTATGTACACTCGTAAATATACTATTCGTTTTAAAATCTTATTCGCATTCTTTGGAGGGACCTGGCAACTCCCAACACAGGGACATCTTCTTGACTTACATACCAAGAGGCTACAGAGTGCCAAAAGAGAAATTAGAACAGAAGTTGACAACTCGAAAGAGGACAACACTAAGTGAGTTATAGCATAACTCTTATTGAATATGTAGACAGGAGCTAGCACGTTCCATGGATCATTAGGGGCCGGATTATTGATAAAAGTTATGTCAAATCTTAAGATACTTAAACTGAAATGGTTCTTTATAAGCTTTCAGAGCCTTCTTCATTGAAATAAACGGATACAGTGATATACACTATGTTTTGACTTGAGTACCTCAAAAGTAATATTTTCTTTGTCATCTTAATGTGCAGTTTTTTAGGATCCACGAAAGCCTGAACATTTTGATTATAAGATGGATAATATATTAGCTATATGAGAAAACCAATCAAAGTGTATGAGTTTTAGTTAATTTTGAAATCATCTATTCAGCCAGCTTTAAATGGATACGGATAAGAAAATACTGTAAATGGTTTTGGACATTCACCAGAACTGTTAATAGTACAAGTAAATTTCGGATTTTATGGTTATTACTATATATTCTAGTGCATGCTTATAGTTTAGTTGATTCTTGAAACATGTAGATCGTAGTAATAATCTACGTTTCACATAAGCTTCATCGGACGTTCGCTGCCGCTTCGAACTGGAATCAGAACCAGAACTTTGTAAAAATTTATGGAATCTCGTTTCCAAAACATTTAAAAATATTATATTTAAAAGTATGCAGGAAGCTTACGATTCCGTTTTGGAATCACGTTTCCATTTAAAAACCACGATATCATAAAATAAAAGAAGATAATACTCCCTCTATTTCAGAATAATATATGTTTTAGGATTCTCACACTTATTAGTTATTAATGCATATTTATTTAATTTTATATTTTCTATATTTCTAAACCAATAAGATTTAAAAAATGCAATTAATATTTTTGAAACACACAATTTTTCATTATTAGTTGAGAAAAACTGCATTGGAAATATTAAAAATATGGAGGGAGTATAAATCATGTCTTTATGTTTTAATGTAAAATCTAACATTTAATAATACTAAAACAGAGATAATAGAAATATGCAAAATATTGAAACTAATTATACAAAATTATCTTTGTGCACTGATACTTTTTTAGAGATATAACATATATATTTGAATATATTATATCCATTATTTATGAAACAATAACAATAATTAAGTGGAAAATAATTTTTATAAACTTAATTTTTGTACAACTATAATATTAATCATTTAAAATTATTATAAATAAATAAAAAAATTTCGTTAATTTGAATTTTTTATATCTTTAGTCATAATTTTTTTTTCTTATATTGAATATATATACGCTTCTAATATGTACCCGCTTCCTAATTTTTTTTAAAAAATCTCGCTTCTACATTTCTATACGCCTCCGCTTCCGCATGCCCGCTTCTGATTCCATGTAAGATGGATAATAATTAGCAAGTAGGTGGTAATAATTGTAGAACACAATAACTATACTTTATTTTAATAGAAATAACTATCTTCTTACATATTAAATGAGAAGACACTTAAGTGATTTTTGCTTATGTGTCGATCACCGGTGAATTTTCAAGAAATTGTTATAATTTGATTAGTCGATGATTTTTAAGTTTATTTATTTTAATTAGATCTAAAAAATAAAAGTAACTCTAGAACCATTTAATATTACTTGCCATGTAATTTAAAGAATATTACAAATATTAATTTATGATAACTTGTTGTTGAAACTATAGAAAAAGTGATAATTTTTGATCATTTACTTTTATATAGAAATGAATATAATAATTTATATTTTACATAAAAATTATATCATATATAATTATATAATAACTATTGATGTATTAGAAAGTTCATACATGATTTACAAATCACTTATTAAGATTTTAAAAGAATTATAACATTAATTATTATAGCTTACAAAATTATTTTATCAAAATTTTAAAATTATTTATAGAATTTAATAAAAAATTATAAGAGAAGATTAGAAAATTTGGAGAAAATGAGAAATTTGCAATTAAAAAATGTTATGTATTTAGTTAAAAAATAAAATAGTGTGATAAAGGCATTTTAATATAATGTGTAATTATTGCAATATGCACCAAATAATATATATATATATATATATATGTTAGTCGTTCAAAACATAAGTTTTGGAGATTAAATGTATTATATTCAACAAAACATGTGAGAGTTTTGTAACATATAAAATGTTTTCTGTTTAAGTCAAAAAGACTATAATATAGTAGATAAAATAATGTGATAATTGAAAAAAAAATTATAAGATGGATTTTTGGTTCATTGATTTGATGGTCTGTGTTATTATTTAGAGAGAGATACAGAAATATTTAGAAAAAATAAATAAAAACTATGACGATATTAGCAATGCCTTTTAAATGTGATATAAAATAATTGTGAGAGAAATAAAAAGACGCTGAAGAAAACAAATACGAAAAATGTATAATATACATTCGAGAAATTAGTGTGATAATTACATATATAATTTTACCAGCATTAATTTGTTATTACTAAATACGCATCAATTATTTTGTGTCAAGCTTATACAAACTTTACAATTTCAAAGTTAAATGAGGTGATATATAAGATAATGCAATAATTATAAAATTTGTTAATCATGAGTTCACTGATCATGAGTTTGTTAATCATTTGACCAAAATAATGTAAAATAAAATTTTTTAACGATTTAGATTAGTATTATTTAATTATCACTTAGTCTCACGTTACTAAAAATACAATACTGAAAATTTTAGATTTTCAGACTATTTTAAGTTAAAATTATATCTTTATATCTCTGATTATTACTCAAAACTTATAGCATTATGTGCATAATATATGTTTTTGATAAATATTTATATCCGCGAATTCGATATAATTGTTTCTAGTACAATGATGATAAACTACATAAGCATATGTGAAACTATTTCACAAATAATTTCATGTCAAAAATATGTCTACCAAACCTGTAGAATAACCAAATATTTTTATATAAGATATCCAAGCAGTTTAATTAAATTTTTCACGATTTAATACTGATTTTTTTTAAAAAAAAACTAATCACATGGAATTTAAACCTTTTCAGATAAAAGCATCCGCAATCGGTAAAGTTTGTTTCAAAACTCTAGAACAAAAAGTTTGAGATTCTTTTATATTTTGGTTCTACACAATTAAATTGCAAGAACATCTTTAAAGAGAATTCTCACAAAGATTTCAAAATATTATAAATATTAAGAAATCATTAAATTATATATTTTAAGGTTATTTTTTATAATTTCAAATACCCATAGTAAAACATAAATATTTTGTATATTTACCTTTGAGAAATTTGGGTTGAGAACCTTATTAGAGATGATCTATGATAAAAAAAATCAATATAAAAAATACACATTTGATGTAATAATAACTTTTATTGACTAAATTTATATTTTTAAAATTAAAGTTATATTGCAATTGCCAGTAATTTTACTCCCAACATTAATTTATGCGAAGACATACAAAGATAGACTTTGTATAAGAAATTGAGGTTTTTTTTTGCTTGCCAAATAATTAAACATTAATTAGTGAAATTTGATTTTTTAGAGTATTTGCTTCTTCTACCAAAACAAAACATCATATTTATGTAACTAGGGGTGGGCACGGAGCGGATATCCAGAATTTTAAGGATATCCGTGATCCGATCCGCCCCGTACGAATAACCGAATTTCCTATTCAATTCGATATGTGATCTTCCGGATATTCGCTGTTACGAATATTCGGAAAAACCAGTATATCTTACCGGATATCCAATTTGATCTGTCGATCCGGTAAAAAATAATAAAAATTAATTTCTTTGAAAAATTCTAAAAAATGAAATTTTTAATATAAAATAATAATATTTTCATTACAAATTGTTTAATAACTACATACTCTTAAAAATTTAATGACCAAATAATTATTTAGTGGATAAAATAACTAAAAATTTATATAAATATATAGAATTATATATAATTTTATATATACATGTATATGTATATGTACATTACGGATCATATTGGATATCCGTTTAAAAAAATGAGTATTTGTGATTTGCTCCTTATTTTGACGGATATTGAATTTTAGTATTTGCTTCGATTTGTAAAGTAGGGGTGTCAAAATGAGCTAGCTCGCTCAACTCATTTATTATAGTGAGCTCGGGTTTTTCATGAGCTAGCTCAGCTCAGCTCATTTATTTTATGAGCTGAAAATATGTAAACTCGAACTCAGATCATCTAGATCATGAGTTAAATGAGTTAACTCGTGATTAAATATAAAATAATTAAAAATAAATTAGAGAATAATTTTTTATAATATAATTTAAATATTGAAAATCCAAAATGTTAATAAGAAACACTGAATAAAATCAACATCTAATGATATATTATATCAAAGCTAAATCAGGGATCCAAAGATCTATTTCACATAAGAGTCTTGAGACGATTCATCTTCAAACTCTTCATCTATTCAAATCATAAAGATATATATTTCACAAGAGTGTCTTGGAATCTTTATATATAAAGATGAGTTCTCCTTCTCTCCAATGATGTCCAGCTCAGCTGCCACGTCAACAATTATGACTCATCAATTGGACTTTACTTTCATTTTCGCTTTGGACATTAGGCCCATCGTTGATCCGTGAAACTGGTAACCCTAACTCTTCGTGTTTGTGTGTCTTCGTGTTCTCCGTAACTCCGCCGGAAGAGACGATGCAGATTCCTTACGTTTTGTGTTTGAGTTTATGTGTCTTTATTCCATTCAATTCGTTGTTCCACTATGAAGCTCTTGATTGCTCTTAAAGTCGGCCAAAATCGGGTATAAATATGTATAGATCCCTTCGAGACTCACTCACCGTTTATCTCTTCAACTCATCAATCTCATCTTCTTATAAAGATCTCTTCAACTCATCTCTCTCATACGTTATGGCTAACACGAAGGTTTTTTTTCCGATCTGAAATTCGATCGTTGTTCATCGGTTGTTGAGGCGAGACTGCTCCGCTTCTGGGAGGCCAGAAACGTTAAGCGTGGCGGGGAGCTCATGTGGATGGATTTGCTAATGGTTGATGTTAACGTGAGTGGTTCTTTTCCGATCATTCTCTCTGATATCTTAGATGTATCAGTCGTTTGTGTTTATAGAACTAGATATGTATCAGTCTTTTGTGTTTATAGAATTAGATATACTGGTGTGCATTACTTACACTGTACTTCCTGTAACAGTGCTGTGTCAGTGACGTTGAGTATGTTCGACTCACAAGCTCTAGCATTTCATACTGACGTTGAATGCTGTGTCAGTGACGTTGCAGGCCGTCTGTTCTTGAATGCCATGTCTGGTACACAAATATACTTTGACAAGGAGACTAATGCAGGAGAGACCTACTTTTACAAGTAAGTATTTGGTAGTTCTTACATCCAAATCCGGTTTGTCCTAATACTAATCTTGAACATACTATCTCCAGTTTTTGTCCATCATTACAGGCTGGCCTCCGAGGATACTGGGAACACGTCAGCTGCTTCATTAATTAGGGGGGTTGAGCCTCTGAACATAGCTGATTTAAATGAGTTTATCATCACGGCCCAGCCTCAGGTTGCACAATAATCTTTTGTGTTATTGTATTCCACAGTTTTGAACTTTGTATGTGATTCTGCTTATTTCAAATGTAGGAGCTCGACTTCGTCTGCACCGGGAAGGTCACCAAATTTGATGCAGACAAAGGATGATGCTATGTCTCTTGCTCTAAATGTACAAAGAAGCTCCAGCGGACCTTTTCTTCCTTTACTTGCGTAATCTGTAATAACCCCAACGCTGTTGGTGTCCTCAGGTATGTTGAACTCATGCAACTTGATCTTCCTTTCTCAACTTGATCACCCAAACACTCTCAAAAGCCTTGAAGAAAGCAGATCATCGCAGAGATGCCAAACGATCTATTGTAGATTTAATCCATAACAAATCAATAAACTTTGTTATACTTTTTTAGCTTTGATGATTGGCTTAGAATTTACTTTTCTTTTTGCAGATTTATGAGATCTTATAACAACACAGGGTTCGAAGGACACCATCAAAGTTAGTTTGATGGCTCTTAAGCTTTTTTTCACTCTTAAGAGTTACCTGACCTTCTCTGTAGAAATCAATAGTTTGTGTTAAGCTACAGAGAAGATGTCTCTCTGTTGCACTTAGCCATTAAGTTTACCACTTTGGACTTGATCCAAATTCTAATCAACTTTGAAGGACGCGATGCAAGCGTTGATTGATGAATACTACTGTCTTCAACGTCTCCTTACTTCGTGAGCTGATTCAGAGTAAAGTTAGATTTCTATATTGGTCATCTCTATGTATACTTTACTGATCGTAAACATTAATATACTTCTACGGAATACGGATTGGTGAATGAGTATCAATATGCCTTTCATGTAAGAAAAATTATTGTTAAACTCTCTCTATAGAATCTTTGTTATGGTGATTCTGCTGATATTCTTATGAAAACATACCCATTCACGCATGTATATAGGAAGGCATGTGATGTGTGTGTAATGTTACAAATGTGTGTGGTTGATCATTTTAAGTTAAAAAATTAATTTATACCAACAACTTATATTCCACTCTATTTGATCATTTGATTTTCCGAACTTCAAAACTGAAAAAGAGTAATAGATTAACAGTGTTTACAAAGATAAATGAAATAATCCATAAGGAATTCATAGAATGAAAATGGATATTATTTTGGAGTTGTTGAGCACTCAACCAAACACTCTGTATTTTTAATTGAAAAGAAATGCGAAACGTTTTGACTTTTTTTGATATTCAAAACATCAAAGAGATGATGATAAAATTGTCTTGAGGATGTATCAGCGAGAGAAATATGACTATTGATTATCAACATAGTTTGCAGAGTATTGTGACAAGGTTAATTAGGTTCTTTGGAATCTTTGAAGAAAATTCCAGTATTTTGCCTATGAGCCTATAAATAGACAGGTCGACCTGCCTCGGTTTTGGAAGATCAACATGGAGAATTTTCCTTGAGAATGAGTTGTTTCAAGGTTCAAGACTCTGAGTCTGGTCGAACTTGAAAGAAAGGTTGGAAACTTGGGATGATTACCTTGAGTTCATTGTTACAAATATCAAGAGCCTTGAGATTCCTTAACTTCAAGAAAATCGCTGGTAATGGATTCGAGAAGTGGTTAGTTTAAGATAAAGATGAATCAGGTTCTTGAGGTTAATGATGTAAGAAGCTGAATTTTGTTTCTATCTGCAACAAATAATTCTTTAGCTAGAGAATTTTTGCAGATCAAAAATGTGTTATATATTATGAACTGGAAGAGAAAATGTATGAAAAAGTACAATGACTAACATTTTTTTAAAAAAGTTCAAAACTAAAAAATATTGATGACAAATAAAATAATTATATATTGGTGGTAAGCTAACTAAATGATTTCTAACAAGGATAATATAATAAATAGTAAAAATTGTAAGAGAAAATAGTGAGAATAAAATTAAAACGAAATAATTTCTTGGTTAAGTCATCATAACTTAGTAACATCATTAATCATACAAAATAAGTACTATTATAAGTTCAGACATTTTTTTGCCACCGTCTCAACAAAAATAAAAGAAAACATGATACATCAGTGTAAATTTTTAAAATATATAATAAAATTAACATTTTTAACATTTGAATTTTGAACAATATAATATTAACAATACGTCAAATACTCCATAAATAATATTTATAACTAACAATACATCAAATAGTTATGGTTGTTTGTTATCTTTTTGGTTAGCCTAAACTTTGGCTGTAAAAAAATGAAAACAATTGCGGAATTCATTATTTTCAAATTTTTGTTAATGTGAGTTTGAAGAAACATAAAAAGAGCATGCATATATTTTTCTCAAATACAATAATACATAAATATATAACCTAATAAATATTTATAAATATTAAAAATAACAAATAATATCGAATTTTTATACTACTTGCCTATTTTCTAAAAAGATAAAAATTGGCTTTTCATTTTTCGATTTTTAAAATTATAAATTTGATAAGAAATGTATTTAAAATCCATTAAATTCAAGAAAAGCAAATATTGTGAACAAAGTAAAATATTTATATTTTTATGAATTGTTTAAATATAGTAACAAATGTATAATTTCAGAAACAAAAGAAATAGTAAAAAACATTTGTAGTAAAAATAGTGAAATTATAATAAAAACAAACTAAAATTTTCATTAAATTTTAAATTCTATTTGTATTGTTTCGTTCATTTGCTTACCCGCCCATAGGGCGGGTCCGACCCTAGTATTTTATATGTTAATTCTAAAATTATATGATATGAGGATTGATATCAATATTCTTTTGCATTTTTGTATATAATTAAACTATTTGGTTTTAATTCTAATATTAGAAGATAAATATGATTAATATAGAAACTATATTTTCTTACAAAAGAAATATAGAAGTCATTCACACACACACATATATATATAATATTTATATATTAAATATAAAAATAACCAAGCTCATAAGTTAGTTCATGTTCATTTAAGATCGTTCATATAACTCTTGATCTAATTTATGTTCGATCATTAAGTTCATTTATTAAATGAGCCTAAAATAGTGATTATACTCATGAAAAATTGAGTTGAGTTGAGCCAGCTCATGAACTATAGTTCGTTTTGATACCCCTATCGTAAAGTTACGGATATCCGGATTTTTCGAATCGAATCGGAATGAATAACGGATCGAATCAAATATTACGGATATTTTACCCACCCCTAATTTACTACCTGAAATTCACTGTTTGCCATTGTTGTTAAAATTTTAATACTATTCTACCCTACTGTCCTTACCAAATCTCACACGAAACCTTAGTTTTAATAATGACATCTCTGCATACCAATTTTTTGTAACTGATCTCTACATACTTCTAATAGTATATTATATTTTCATTTTCAAAACTAAAATTTGGGATTCTTTATTCGGTGAGATAAAACCATGTTTTCCAGAAAAAAAAAATATTTCCAGAAAAATTCATGAGAAGAAATCTTTCATTTATAAATACAAACCATAACCAAAGTTTTTGTTTGTCGATTCAAGAAATCTTACTTCTTAAAGTCGTGTCTATACCACTTTACGTCATGCGTTATGAGCAGAACGAGGAAATATCTTGAAAAAACCTGCTAATGTGTGCATTAGCCCGTATTTTTCTATTTTTAGTTTATGTTAAATTCAGACTTTTTACTTTCTTCATTTCTATGAACTCTAACTCAGTACGTTACGCATATTGTTATTGTCTTTCAATTTTGTGTGTATGCACTTTATTTTTACGTTAGCACTTTACGTCATGCGTTATGAGCAGAACGAGGAAATATCTTGAAAAAACCTGCTAATGTGTGCATTAGCCCGTATTTTTCTATTTTTAGTTTACGTTAAATTCAGACTTTTTACTTTCTTCATTTCTATGAACTCTAACTCAGTACGTTACGCATATTGTTATTGTCTTTCAATTTTGTGTGTATGCACTTTATTTTTACGTTAGCTGTCAATAATAAGAATTATAGCCACTAAAATTTGACACTAAATATCAAATATCAAGTAGTCTGAACCAAAACACATGCCATATGCTTTGGCGCCATGGAGAAGATGACTACAAACCTTGTTTTTCGTCTAAGAAAACCTGGGTTCAACTAAGGAGACAGGGAGATAAGGTGGAGTGGAGCAAGCTGATCTGGTTTTCGCAAGCTGTTCCCCGTTACTCTTTTATCGCGTGGCTGGCCATTCGTAACAGGCTCTCGACTGGTGATCGTACCCAAGTGTGGGGGGAGTACCAGTCCTGTCGTCTATTTGGTGAGCCAAATGAGTCGCGTGATCATCTTTTTTTCGCGTGTCCGTATTCGTATACGATCTGGACAGACCTCACAGGAGCCTTACTGCCTCGACCAAGCCCTGACTGGAGCATCACTATCACTACGCTTTTGTCACCACGACGGTCCACCAGTAATTCTTGTCTCCTTCGTCTCTCCTTCCAAGCTGTCATCCACAGTGTCTGGCGGGAACGGAATAGCAGGAAACATACTGGAACCTATCGTACAGCCCAACAACTTACGTGGTTCATAGACAAACAATCCGAAATCGCATCTCCTCGCTTCGTCCCATGAATGCGGAACAGTGCCGTAACTTGATGATACGCTGGCTGGGTAGGAACTAATTCTCTTATTCTAGTTTGATGCTCATTCTGGATTCTAAAACTCTTTCGTATTGTAAACTTTTTTTCTTTTGTTGATAAATAAATTTAACATTTCAAAAAAATAAAAACACACACACACACATGCCATACAAATATCGAGTTATCTACCTAGAAGAAAGTGAATACCAACTTGTTATGCTACAACTATATTATCCTTAACAGTTTACAAATCGTATTGGCTGTCTAAACTAAAGCATGTAACCAATCATCTCATATTATATATATTTCTATTGTATATTACAATCTTATAATTAGACGGCTATAATTTAACATAGCCAGTTAAATGGTCATTTAACAAGTTCTAGTATTCGAGTAATGTGATATGCATAAAGGAATATGTTTTATCTTAGATAATTTACCTTTTAACCATGTAAATATATGTTAGCGGTCTAATAAATTGACATTTCCAACTAATTAAATTTATTTTAAGTAATTCATTTTTAACCACATATATATTATACTGATTGTTTAACAATTTGATATTACCAACAAATACATTTACCTAAACACTATTCTTATTCCTATGTTCATTTCATATGTCTATAATTTTAACTTCTTATGATATGAGATATTTAGGCAACTATCCCAAGTAACTCATCTTTTAATTGTGTGAATATTATATTAGCTGACTAACCAACAAATACATATTATTGGTACATAAATATTATTTATATGTTTATTTCATATTTCATATGTCATATCTTGTTCTTAACTTACTATGGCATCTTTTAAAATTATGAAACATTTCATATGTAATAGATATGGTTTTCTAAACATGCTGCCAATTCACATTATTGTATATGTAAGCAAATGTAATTTCATATCTCTCGATTTAATGATGTCGTTTATGAGTGGCTCATAATCTCCTCACCAGCTACAGTCGCAGGCACACAATTCTCCATATACTGCCTAAATCTAATATAATCTTTTTTTTTTTTTTTTTTTAAATACTATTATAAATAAAATCTGCCGACGAATCGGGAATCAGATACGGTTACAAGCTAGTTTTGAACAAAATATCGAAATCACACTATTACAAGCCTAGTTTCGCCCACCCACTAAACCCGGCACAATCCGCTAGTTTGTTTTTAGAAATCCTTCGATATCGGTAGCCGTTCTCTACCATCAACATGATTCTCGGGAAAGTGAGGTTCTCCTAGTTGCCTAGGATGCCGGGAGTTCCCTTGATGTCTCTGGAGTAGCTAGTTCCCGATGATCTCCACCAAGCTTATAACTTTTCTGTCTATGAAGCGCAAGACGACGGAAGGGGAGGTTTCAGATACTTACCAAAACCTTGCAAATGCCACCAAAGCCGATTTGTATGTAACGCCACACGACGCTTTGAACCGCATCCCAATCGAGCAAGTGCTCGCTTCTGCCATCAACAGACCTGCACAAAGTCGGGTTGCTTCCATTGCCACATTCTGAACAGAAGTCTCTTAACCTACACAAGAAAGTCAGCTGCACCACCGCAGATGGAACAAAACCAAAACCACAGTGCTGGGATGTGAGCTACAACGAGATGCTGACTCGAAGACGGTTAATGACTCCCGAGAACCGTCTAAGCATCCAAAGCCTTTGAGAACCAAAGGACCAATTTCTTGACCATGTAATAAACAAACTCCGGAGCCAAACGGAGTGAGATACGCCAATGATGAACGAGACAAACCCAAAATCCAGGCCGTCGCCTACTCTCGGAAGGACTGAACAGGATGCCGGAAGAGAGAGCCTGGAAAGAGTTGTGAGGCTACAAGGCAAGTTCTAATGGCCATAGACGACCACTCGAGACGAAACCAAACGCGCACACACAAGGAAACAAACCGGACACTTTCACCACGATCACATCCGACTTCAAACCTCGCCTCCTAAGCCAATAGAGACCGAAGCACTCTTGATTACGGTGAGCAGAGACCGGAATCTCTCCGACCCGAAGAAACCCTATGAAACCGCCACCGAAACCGAAACGAGCACAAAGCATCAGATCCGCAGCCACAGACTACAAATGAACCCAGCCTTGACTCGAACACTTGCTTCCTCCTCACGACGATGGAAAGCCGGAGAACTCCAAACAGGGGAAAAAGGAGCCCCTCCATGAACCCTAAAAACCGACTCAGATCCGCCTCGCCTCACCGTACCCTCGCCGTAAGTCCGGAGAAAGAGCCACATCCACCTTGTTTCCACTCCTCGCGACTGAAGCTTTCACTGGAAACGCGAGCCCTAACCTAGAAGAACGCACATATCGAGCACGGGAGAGCAGAGGCTGAGCAGAGCAAAGGGAAAACCAAAAAAAGGGAGAAGAAACCCTCCGGCGATACTGGCGCACAGGCAGCGTCGTCGTCTGCGGGAGGGTGGCTGAGCTCTGTTTTAAAAGAAGTGGTCGAGAGAGAAAGGGGATAGAGGAGAGAGAACGCCTTTTTGCAGGAGTATGTATTAGACTCCTAATATAATCTTAAATGAATCACATCTTCTTTTTTTTTTTTTTGGTTCACTGAATCACATCAAACTCTAATGGCACATGCTACCAACCCAGCTCTTTATAGGATGAAAATAGATCTTCAGAGATAACGGTAATTTTCTATGACCTGCAGCTACAGTGTATTTCTGACTTATACGGTTGTAGGCATTCTGCTAATATACAATTTCTTTATGAGTATAGAAATGGAAAGCCTATAGATAACGAAAACTTTTTTTTTTTTTTTTAAATAATGAAAAGCTTTTGTTTTCCCATTTCAAATAATCAACGATCAAGAAGACCCCATAAAAGCTCTCTGCTCTCTCTCTTCTCACTCACACCTAGAAGAACAAAGTTGGTGGCGTCTCCGCCGGGGATAACTCAGCTTCACCGATGATCACATACATGCAAGATAATTCGATGTTTCTACTCTCGGTTCTCATCCTGATCCAGCTTCTATCTACTCATCTCCTTGCTCAAAGATCTAAATCTCCATGGCAGACACTCACTGGTAAACTCATCCTCTATCTCTTCATCTGCTTCACTTTCTCAAAACCTTTCCGCTGTGAAGCTGCTAAGAAAAACAGAACCAAACGAAGTGAACGTGCTTTTACTTTCTCCCTCTGTTTCAAAGTTTGATCCTTTTTTCTTGATTTTGTTTTTTTGGTAGGAGAGGCTCCTCTTGTCATTGCACGTGGTGGGTTTTCTGGGTTGTTTCCAGATTCAAGCGTAACTGCTTACAGTTTTGTGTCGGCTACAAGTGTTCCCGATGCTGTCTTGTGGTGTGATGTGCAACTTACAAAGGACGGAGTTGGGATTTGCTTCCCAAATGTGACCATGTCTAAATATTCTGACATCGAATTTACTTACCCTGAACGGAAAAACTCTTACCTTCTTAACGGAGTCCCTACTCAGAACTGGTTCACCATTGATTTCACCTCCAAGGATCTCAATAGCGTGTTCTGTAAGTTTGGTTTATCTTTGCTTGCAGATATTTTATTTAGTGGTCACTTTATTCTTATAAATCTTTTTTTTTATTCAAACTGTGCAGTGATCCAAGGGATCTTCTCCCGGTCACCGGCGTTTGATAACACCCAAAACGTCATTTCAACAGTGCAGAACATAGCCACAGAGTTCAAACCTGCGGGGTTTTGGTTAAACGTTCAGGTAATTCGTATAACTGTATGCTAGTTGTTGTAATGAAATTATCTCAGATCATCACTCTAAAACGGCTACTTTTTCACTCAGCACGACGCGTTCTATGCTCAACACAACCTAAGCATGAGCAGATTTCTGTTATCAGTTTCCAAAACTGTGATCATTGACTACCTCTCTTCCCCTGAATTGAATTTCTTCCGGAACATCGGTAGCCGGTTTGGTAAAACCGGGCCAAAGTTTGTGTTCAGGTTCCTTGAGAAGGATGACGTTGAGGTGTCAACTAATCAAACCTATGGATCTCTCATGACAAACTTAACATTCATCAAGGCGTTTGTTTCAGGCGTTCTTGTTCCTAAATCTTACATATGGCCGGTCGACGAGCACTACCTGCTTCCTCATACAACATTTGTTCAAGATGCTCATAAAGCAGGGTTACAAGTATATGCATCAGGTTTTGCAAATGATATTGATTTGGCGTATAACTACAGTTATGATCCATTGGCTGAGTGCTTATATTTCATGGACAACGGGAACTTCTCTGTGGATGGGGTTGTATCTGATTTTCCATTAACCGCATCCTTGGCTGTTGGTAAGTAAATGTCTTCTTCTATGTCACCATCTCCAAGTAAAACCCCCATTTTTTCGTTGAACTTTTCTTATTCCTCAGACTGTTTCTCCCATCTTGGAAGTAATGCTTCAACACAAGGTATGTTAAGAGTTATTCTACTGTAACTAGTATTATACAAATTTCATCTCATATATGGTTGGTTCATGATGATGCAGTGGACTTTCTTGTTATATCCAAAAATGGAGCAAGTGGAGACTACCCTGGATGCTCTGACTTGGCCTATTCAAAGGCTATCGAAGACGGTGCTGATATCATCGATTGTGCGGTTCAAATGTCATCAGACGGGATCCCTTTTTGCTTAAACTCAAGCAATCTTCTAGAGGGCACAAACATTTTACAAACTCCTCTAATAAACCGCTCAGAAACTGTTCCTGAGATCGCCCCACATGCTGGATTATACAGCTTTACTCTGACATGGTCTGAGATTAAGACCTTGAGACGTAAGTTTCCCATTAAGTCTTGTCTCCTTGATTTAGATTGTCATTTAGTCTTTTTTTGTTTTGTTTGCAGCTGCAATTACCCACCCCTACAGCAGGGGATATAATTTGTTTAGGAACCCGAGACAGAGAAGTGCAGGGAAGCTTCTCGCACTCTATGATTTCCTGATCTTGGCGAATAGCTCTAGCTCACTGGTTGGTGTGTTGATCAGCGTAGAGGTATCACTTTAAACCAAGACTTTAAATCTAACACTAGCATGGGTTCGATGTTAATCTTAATGGTTACAACGAATGAGACTATGTTTTGGTTTCATTCAGCGTGTAGCATACCTAAGAGAGAAGCGAGGGATAGACGTTGTTAAAGAAGTTCTATACGCATTCAAAGAAGCTGGTTACATCAAAGAAGCTGGTTACATCAACGCGACCAAAAGGGTTATGATTCAGTCAACTAACAGCCTAGTCTTGGTTGACTTCAAGAAACAGACCCCATACGAGACAGTATACCAAGTGGAAGAAACAATTAGCTACATCGTCGACTCTGCGATCATAGACATTAAGACGTTCGCTGACGCTGTTGTTATCAGCAAACAATCGGTCTACTCGGTCAGTGATAGTTTATTCCTCACCGGACAGACTCATCTAGTGGAGAAGCTGCAGAAGTTTAAGCTTCCGGTTTATATTGAAACGTTCCAGAACGAGTTTGTTTCTCAGGCTTGGGATTTCTTCTCCGATGCGACCGTTGAGATAAACACGCATGTTGCTGGAGCTGGTGCCAGTGGAATCATCACTGAATTTCCTCTCACTGCTGCGAGATACAAGAGTAAGTTAGAAAATTGAAAGAATGTCTGAAAACTCTGATGATGTTTCAGTTTTTTTTTTATTGTGTTCCATGTTCTTTCTCAGGGAACCGGTGCTTGACCCGCAAAGACCTGCCTCCTTACATGGCTCTGGTTAAGCCAGCTGGTCTCTTAGGATTCATGAGTCCTCTTTCTCCACACCCGGATTTTACACATGATAATGTCACTGAACCACCACTACCTCCAGTAATATTTAGAGCTCCACCCACCACCATCCCTGGACCCTTATCAACCGGTAACAGACAAACTGTAGTCACTCCATCTCTTCTTCTTTCTGCAGTCACTATGGCTCTCGCCTCTCTTCTACTTATTTGATAACCATTGATCTGATCAGTGGAGCTCCAAGATACTATTAACGTATGTATAGTTGATTATATACGATTATCATGTATCCGGTACAAACCGGTTATCACTAAACCAAAATCTAATGTGTAAACCCACATTCTCATCTCTAATATGAAAACCATATGGAATAGAGGAGATTGAAATTGATAGCAAGAAGATCACCTGGTGGTTTTGGCAAAGAACCATAAGGAATTTCAGTCAAAACGACCAGAAATAACCACATATATGCATCTGAAAGAAGCCATCTTCTTGGTTCTGCTGCACACATATATTGCTTTTCTCAGACATTATCTCCATCTTCTGGAGCAGTCTATCAAGCTTTTGAAGTCTGTAGGGTACGGAGAAAGTAAGACAGACCATCACTCCAAATGTGTGGATCATTAAACCAAAAGAAACTCACAGCAACAGTGATCAACATCACAAGACAACCAGCAAACGTCTTGTTATACTTCATACAAAAAATCAATTGTTGCATCAGCTTGTTGCTTGTCAAGAGAGAGCAAACTAAACCAAGATATTAAATGCTGAACCAATGCAGCATTTTCAGTGGCACAGAAGCTGATAAATGAACCAAGAGCAAGAAGAGCCATCACTTGCAATCCTCTGAAGTTTTATCAACATCAGTACGTCTACTCCAAAAGCCAGAGATTGTAAGAGCAGAAAACTTAGCAACCAGCTTGACAATCACAAGCAGCATGGATCAACAGCAAACTTAAGTTTCTTCCCCTGTCTACAAAGATGCTGATGCCTAAAGTTATCTTCTGAATCCATACCACATCTCAATGTTCCATGATCTAGATTCTGAGAGATTGAGTACATAAACTATTGGTATGATTAGAGTATTGGATACGGTTCGATTGTAAATTTCATTAATCATCTTAACCGGTTTGTCCCGGTTCACATTGTACAAGTGTATATAGTGTGAGCGATGCACACATTAATAAATAACAGAAAGCTTTTATATATTTTGTCTCTTCTCTCTGTTTGCCGTCTTGCTCCCTAAACCTCCATGAACGACGTGAGAAGAAACTCCATTTCTTTTCACCTCTAGAACATTAATATGGTATCAGAGCGTTGAGTTAAAACTCAACATCGGTCCATTCTCTTTCTTTCGAGCTCCGTTTTGCTCATTTTTTTTCCGATCTCTGTTTCCGTCGTCTTCACCGTTTACTGTCTCGATGGTTGTCTCTCTTCGTCGGAACCGCCGTGGTCGTTTCACCCGTGCTAGCAGCTCTAATCCTCTTCCTGGAAACTCTCCTTCTCTTTTTGGTGAGGATTCTACGCTTGCTCTTTCCGCCGTGATGAACCTAGACAGTATTCACTCGCCTCTGTTTCTTCATAGTGCCAACCATCCAGGGATGATGCTCATCTCTATTCAACTGGATGGATCGAACTACACGCAGTGGTGCTCAGCGATGAAAATCGCTCTTGAAGCGAAGAACAAGATCGTCTTTGTTGATGGATCCTTTCCTCGACCTGATCCAAGCAACCATCTTTTGCGGATCTGGTCTCGTTGTAACAGCATGGTTAAATCCTGGCTCCTTAACTCGGTGTCTAAGCAAATCTATGGTAGTATCTTGTCTTTTGGTGATGCAACGGAGATTTGGACTGACTTGCACAACCGCTTCCACAAGACAAATCTACCACGAACTTTCCAGCTGGTTCAGCAGATTCAAGACCTTCGACAGGGCTCCTTGGATCTATCAAGCTACTACACTGCTCTCAAAACCCTTTGGGACAACCTTGATAGCGCAGAACCTCCGGAAACGTGTCTCTGTTGCAACACCACCAGCTGTCTCAGTCAGCGTGCTGCTAAAGCAAAGGTAGATAGAGGACGCACCATCAAGTTTCTGGCTGGTCTGAATGAGAAATACTCCATCATTCGCAGTCAGATCATTATGCGTAAACCTCTTCCTAACCTTGCTGAGATCTGCAACATTCTGTACCAGGATGATAGCCAGTGTCAGTTTAACTCTGTGGTGTCTCCGAACACTTTTCTGGTGAGCAATGACTCCTCCTCCACGCATCAGTCTAGTGCACCTGCTAGTGATAACAACACTTCACAACAAGGAGCGTTGAATGCTTTCCAGAAGAGGACCGGCCCTACCTGCTCCCACTGTGGCAACACCGGACATGTCATTGATCGATGCTACAAGTTACATGGTTACCCTGTTGGATGGAAGAAAGGAGGTCGATGGAACAACGATAAGGGATCTCAGTCCAAGCCTTCTGCTGCTGTGGCTGCTCCAGTTACCACTCAAGACAAACCTCACTCATCACAGTGTTTGGAAAGTCTCGTTGGTAACTTGAACAAAGATCAAATTCAAAACTTTATCGCCTACTTCAGCTCTCAGCTGCAAGTTAAGCCCTCCGATCATGCTCCATCTTCCTCCTCCATGTCTCAGCATCAAGACCCCTCTGGTATTTCTTTCTCTTCCTCAACATTCAGTTTTGTTGGGATTTTAAGTGTCACACAATGTGCTACTGATCTTCATACATGGATAGTTGATTCCGGTGCTACTCACCATGTTTCTCACGATCGTACTGCCTTTGTTGATATTGACACTTCTGTTCAGCATTTTGTCAATCTACCTAATGGTTCTACCCTCAAAGTTGGTGGAATTGGTCAGATTGTGATCAGTGATACTTTGACTTTGCAGAATGTTTTATACATTCCAGAGTTTCGACTCAATCTCTTAAGTGTCAGCTCTTTGACGCCTGATATTGGGGCTGAAGTGCTGTTTGATTCTGGTTGTTTCCGTATACAGGATCCTATCAGGGGATCGATGATTGGAAGCGGTAGAAGGATCGCAAATCTCTATGTCTTGGATGTGAGGAGCTTGGGATCTCCTGCACAAGACTCTGCTTCTTCTTTTGTTCATTCTGTTGTCGATGCATCTGTTTGGCATCAACGTTTTGGCCATAGTTCTTTTGAAAGACTCGAACTGCTTCGTGATTTACTTGGATTTTTTAAGGCCAAGAATAAGGGATTATTACATTGCGATATCTGCCAACGCGCTAAACAAAAGAAGTTATCTTACTCTTTGCACCCTAAAATTTGCTCTGCACCGTTTGAATTACTTCATATAGACGTGTGGGGACCTTTCTCTGAAACAACACAAGATGGTCACAAATATTTCCTTACGATAGTGGACGACCACACACGCGCTACTTGGGTCTATCTCCTTAAGCTCAAGAGTGATGTTCTTACGGTCTTCCCAGAGTTCATTCCAATGGTGGAGAAGCAATATGATGCGAAGATCAAGTCTGTTCGTTCAGACAACGCACCAGAGCTGCACTTTGATGCTCTATACAAAGAAAAAGGCATCATCTCGTACCACTCCTGTCCAGAAACTCCAGAACAGAACTCCGTCGTTGAGCGTAAACCTCAACATATTCTCAACGTCGCTAGAGCTCTTCTGTTTCAATCTGGTGTTCCTCTGAGTCACTGGGGAGATTGTGTGCTTACTGCAGTATTTCTCATAAATCGCACTCCTTCACCAGTCATCGACAACATGACTCCCTTCGAGAGACTTACTGGCAAACTCCCTGATTATTCCAACTTCAAGACATTCGGTTGTTTATGCTATGCGAGTACCTCTCCGAAAGGTCGCCACAAGTTTCAAGATCGTGCTCGTGCCTGTGTGTTTCTTGGGTATCCCTCAGGATACAAAGGCTACAAGTTGTTGGATATACAGAGTCATGAAGTCTTCATATCACGCAATGTGATATTTTATGAAACTCTGTTCCCGTTTCTGCAGTCTTCTCAAGCTGCAGAGTATGATGCCTTCTTCCCTCATGTGCACAACAGTACGAATCCTCATACTACTACTGCTCCATCTACTACTGAAGCCACTGTCCCTCTTACAATGCCTTCAGACCCCCCTGCTGTGAGTCGCAGAGTGTCCAAGCCTCCACAACATCTTCAGGATTATCATGTGTATTCTGCTAATGCCTCTACAGAGCACCCTATCTCTAATGTGATTTCATATGCGTCTCTCTTTGATCCGTATATGATATTCATTAATGCTCTGAATAGCATACCTGAACCGACTTCTTTTGCTCAAGCTTGTAAGATTAAAGAATGGTTGGATGCTATGGATGTTGAAATCACTGCTCTTGAAGAAAATGGGACTTGGATTATATGCTCTTTATCTGCTGGTAAGAAGGCGGTGGGATGTAAATGGGTTTATAAAATCAAGCTCAATGCTGATGGAACTTTGGAGTGTTACAAGGCTAGGCTTGTTGCCAAGGGGTACACACAACAGGAAGGATTGGACTATGTTGAAACGTTCTCTCCTGTTGCAAAGCTAGCTACTGTTAAGTTACTTCTTGCGGTTGCTGCGGCTAAGGGATGGTCTCTCTCTCAGTTGGACATCTCGAATGCTTTTCTGAATGGGGATCAGGAAGAAGAAATATACATGACTCTCCCACCTGGATACTCTGGAAGTCAGGGGGAATCTTTTCCACCTAATGCTGTCTGCAAGTTAAAGAAATCCCTTTACGGTTTGAAGCAAGCTTCTCGCCAATGGTTCTTGAAGTTCTCTAAGGCTCTTCACGACTTGGGATTTAAGACTTCTTCAGGTGATCATACTTTGTTTATCAAGAACTCTGGATCAGTATACATGGCAGTGCTCGTCTACGTCGATGACATTATAATTGCTAGCAGCTGTGATCAGGCCACTTAGCTACTTAAGGCTGCTCTTCAGGCTTCTTTCAAACTTCGCGACTTGGGAACTCTGCGATATTTCCTTGGTCTAGAAGTTGCAAGATCTTCTGCTGGTATATCTATCTGTCAACGCAAGTATGTTCTCGACTTGCTCACTGAGACAGGGTTACTCGGCTGTAAGCAATCATCTATACCGATGGATCCTAGTATCAAGTTATCTATTGACGTTGGAGAACTTTTGGAAGATGCAGAGCAATATCGACGCCTGGTTGGAAAGCTATTATACCTAACGTTTACTCGGCCTGACATAACTTTCGCGGTTCATAAGCTATGTCAGTTCACTTCCACTCCAAGGCGTCCTCAGCTCCAAGCTGCATACAAGATTCTTCACTACTTGAAAGGAACGGTTGGCCAGGGTTTATTCTACTCAGCTGTCTCAGACTTAAGATTGTCAGCATTTGCAGATGCTGACTGGGGATCTTGTCCAGATAGTCGTCGAAGTATTACTGGGTACTGCATGTTCGTCGGTTCTGCTTTGATTGCTTGGCGTTCCACCAAACAAGACACAGTCTCCCACTCCTCTGCAGAGTCTGAATACACAGCAATGTCTGAGGCGGTTCGTGAAATGCTTTGGTTCCGTATGATGATGGAAGATCTCTGCATTGATGTTCGTGAAGCTGCTCCTTTGTATTGCGACAACACTGCAGCCATTCACATCGCCAACAACTCTGTATTTCACGAACGCACCAAACACATGGAAAGAGACTGTCACATTGTTCGTGAGCGAGTAAAGATCAAGTGTATATAGTGTGAGCGATGCACACATTAATAAATAACAGAAAGCTTTTATATATTTTGTCTCTTCTCTCTGTTTGTTGTCTTGCTCCCTAAACCTTCATGGACGACGTGAGAAGAAACTTCATTTCTGTTCACCTCTAGAACACTAATATAAACCTATCACATACCAGATGAGTGAACATGTGGAAGGAACAAGAGATGAAACGACTCTCAACATCAAGTGAGCTAATGATTATTGAATCATAAACAAGTCATAAAGAGTTAATACAAGGATAGGATATCAAAATTAGTGAAAGGGCGAAGGATATACATGAACAAATTGATGAGTCTGATTTTATGAAAACAAGGTTACAGTCCCTGGAACATAAAGCCAGCTACATTCAAGAAAAAGATGAAGCAGTGAGCTCGTCAGAGCATGGACGGAAGAATTTTCTGGCGGGAAGAAGATGAAGAGCTCAAGTTGGTGTGTGATGAGAAATCCTTGGGAGAAGCATCGTTGGAAGCAAATCGGAGCTGCTGAAATGCAAAGTGGTACACGACGGAGCTGAAAACCATGAGCAGCGTATGAGCTACAGGTGCTTTCGGGAGAGACGACGGAGAAGACACCGGTGGTTGTTGTTGTCGATTGGAGTCGTCAGGTGAAGAGTTCTCCGGTGGGGAATGTCGAGGAAGTTAACATATAAGCAGTTGGGCCACAAGGTGGAGATTGTGTGGAATGGACCCAACTCTTGTTACAGCCCAGCCCAATCTGATTTTTTGTTTGTCGGCACAATTGTGTTTGTCTACCGCAACAAGTCAACAACGTACATCATCCGATTAAAAGAGAGAATAGCAATAAGAGCATGAGAAGAGAGACTAAAGGATGATTGGTGTGGTTGTAGATGCTCTGGACAGCCAAAATTTAATCTATTAGAGCTGTATATGTCAACCAATCGAGCTTTATTTTCCTTAAAAAAATTCACAGCAAAAATATCTCTACAAAATCAAAATATGGCTCTAGAGAGCTTTATTTCTAAAACAAAAAAATAATGCTTTAAAAAGCTACAGTAAAAAAATTAAAACAAATAATTCTACAAACTAAATTCTACAGCCAAAAACATAAAGCTACAGTCCTTACCAATCATCCTCTAAGAGCTAGGCATGAGATTTATTATCCGGGATCCGAATTCGATCTGAGATCCGCTCCGAAAATAGGATATTCATAAAATTAGATTTATAATACTATATTTTATTTTTTTAAGTATTGTATTCATATTTATATTTATAAATCTTGTATAAATATTTAATCTATGTATTATTTTAGAATTTTAATATTTTAAAAAATATTATTTTTTATTTTATTAATTATTTTTACGAATTCGAATTTGGATCCAGATATCCGCAGATAATATGATAACTAGATGTATCTCCGGAATCCGGATATCCGGAAACTCCGAATCCGGATCTGGATACTAAATCTACGAATCTAGCGAATCCGAATCCGGATACCCCAAATTTTTTGGATATCCGAATCCGTCCCACCCCTACTAAGAGCACCTTCATCGAAAGAATGAGAGTGAATATCTACAAACAAATAAATTATAAACAATAAAAAGTGAGTGGAGAGAGAGATGCAAGATGAGTGCAAAGACGTGATGAGTAGGGTTGGGCATTTTATTCGTTAAATTTGATTCGATTCGTTATTCGTTTCGATTCGATCCGAAAAATCCGGATATCCGTAAGTCTTCGAAGCAAAGCAAATATTAAAAATCACTATCAGTTAAAAACAAAGCAAATCACAAATACTAAAAATTAGAGACGAATATCCGATCCGCTTCGACTTTTATATAAATAGTTATTATCTATAGTTAAATAGAGTTTTAAATGTATAATCTTATATAAATTATTTATAAAATTACTTATAAAAATATAATAAGAAGAAAAGAATTATAAGACCTTTATAAAAAACTACAATTCTTCTTAAAACATTTAATTTATAAGAATTTTTTATGAATTTTTAAGAATTTATAAATACATAGTTTCATTAATGTTTTACTTTATCTTTTATAAGAACAAATTTGTATAATATTTTCAGATTTACTTGTATTAAATATAGTGGAAAAGGTATCCGTAAATATCTGTGAATATTCGCAAATATCCCTAAATTTTCCAGATATCCGTAAAACCGAATATCCGTATTTTTCCGAAGAAAAGAAAATCGGAAAATCAAATATCCGTGAAATCCGAAGCAAATCACAAATACTGAAAAATATGGTAATATTCTATACGTGCCCACCCATACTGATGAGGACATTTTTTCAAATGGTGCTTTCTTATTGGTTTGATATTTTTAAAAGAAAATAAATTTAATTAGATAATAAAGTTACATTTAAATATTGATAAAAAGAGGGAGGAGAAACTCTAATGGAACTGTTATCAACAAGGTTGCTCTAAGAGAATTAGCAATTAGAAAGAGTGTTTTATTGTTTTGTCTTGTGATCTTTATAGTTTGTTCTTGAAAAACCTATTGGTAGTGAATCAAGGAAAATATAAGTTTTGATATCAAATCTATTCCAAGTTCTGTAGCAAAAAATTGAGGTTAAAAAATTCTAACAAGTATATTTGATAAAAATATTTAATTTGATAGAGTCACTATAATGTAGGATTAGTCAATTCCTATATAAAAGGGAAAATCCCATAAAAAACCTTGAAAGTGTCACTTATTAGCATTTTAAACCTTGAAGTTTTTTCACTAACACTTTAAACCTTCAAAGTGACATTTATATCATAAAAAACCTTCAAATAACAAAAATGACCAGTTCAACAGGTTAAAAAAGTTTTTTTTTTCAAAAACAATTATTTAATTAATAAAATAAATAAAAAAATAAATAAAAATTGAAAATTTAACAAAAACTCATAAATTAAAAAAAAATAAAAAACTAAATAAAGATTTAGAATTTTTTTTAAAAAAACTAAAAATTCAATAAATAAATAAGATCAAATTAAAATACAGAAAAAATCATAAATTTCAAAAAACTTGAAAATTTTAAAAGTTTTTTTTTCATTTTTCAAATATATTGTCGGAAATTATCAATCGAGATATGCCGTCATTGTGGGTGATTGGTTGGGCTTTAACAAGTGAATTTAGCTTTAATTTCTATCTACAACCATATATGTTACCAATCATGCTTTATGTAATTTTTAAAGCTAAAGCCTCTGCTTTTAAAAAATAGCTGTAGGAGCCTTATTTTCTAAAACAAAAAATATTGCTGTAGAAATTTTTTCCTTTTTTTTGTTTTATTTTTCATTTAGCTATTTTATTTTTATTTAGTTTTCTACATTTTTTTATCTTTCCTTTTTTTATTTAATATCTGAAATTTTGGTTTTCTGAATTTTTGACATATCTCGAATGAATTATGAAAATGAAAAAAAAACTTTTTTTGAATTTTTATTTTTTTTCAATTTATGATTTTGTATTTTCCTGTATTTTAGTTTGATCATATTTATTTTTTGAATTTTTAGCTTTTAGTTTTAGTAATTTTATAAATCTTTATTTAGTTTTCTTATTTTTTAATTTATGAGCTTTTTGTTAAATTTTTCGATTTTTATTTATTTTTGTTTATTTTATTAATTAAATAATTATTTTTTTCAAAAACAATTATTTAATTAATAAAATAAATAAAAAATAAATAAAATTGAAAATTTAACAAAAACTCATAAATTAAAAAAATAAAAAACTAAATAAAGATTTAGAATTTTTTTTAAAAAAACTAAAAATTCAATAAATAAATAAGATCAAATTAAAATACAGAAAAAATCATAAATTTCAAAAAACTTGAAAATTTTAAAAGTTTTTTTTTCATTTTTCAAATATATTGTCGGAAATTATCAATCGAGATATGCCGTCATTGTGGGTGATTGGTTGGGCTTTAACAAGTGAATTTAGCTTTAATTTCTATCTACAACCATATATGTTACCAATCATGCTTTATGTAATTTTTAAAGCTAAAGCCTCTGCTTTTAAAAAATAGCTGTAGGAGCCTTATTTTCTAAAACAAAAAATATTGCTGTAGAAATTTTTTTCTTTTTTTTGTTTTATTTTTCATTTAGCTATTTTATTTTTATTTAGTTTTCTACATTTTTTTATCTTTCCTTTTTTTATTTAATATCTGAAATTTTGGTTTTCTGAATTTTTGACATATCTCGAATGAATTATGAAAATGAAAAAAAAACTTTTTTTGAATTTTTATTTTTTTTCAATTTATGATTTTGTATTTTCCTGTATTTTAGTTTGATCATATTTATTTTTTGAATTTTTAGCTTTTAGTTTTAGTAATTTTATAAATCTTTATTTAGTTTTCTTATTTTTTAATTTATGAGCTTTTTGTTAAATTTTTCGATTTTTATTTATTTTTTGTTTATTTTATTAATTAAATAATTATTTTTTCAAAAAAAAAAAATTTAACCTGCTGAACCGGTCATTTTTGTTATTTGGAGATTTTTTATGATATAGATATCAATTTGAAGGTTAAAAGTGCTAGTGAAAAACCTTCAGGATTTAAAGTGCTAGTAAGTGATACTTTCAGGGTTTTTTATGAGATTTTCCCGAAAATAAAAGAGCAATTCCATGGCTTTGGTTGGTGATCTGGAAAAACAGAAATGCCATTCTGTTTGCAGGAGCACAGGATTCGATTTTGGTTCAGGTTAAATGGGCTTTATAGGAAGCAAAGATTTGGGAGAAAATTTGATGGATCCCAAAGACTTAAGAAACAATTTACGTCAATTTTCTTCTCATATCATCCAAATAAAACTACATCTTATATAGCAAACACCTAAAGTAACTACCCAATCTCCCAACTATCACACGTTAGACAATTCCACTAATACAAGAGCAATTCCACTAATACACGTTAACCAAGTCTCTGGTTTAATTGGTTATCTTGATCGAACCATTTGGTTCCCATCGAGACTCCCCCATTCAACATGAACCTTGTCCTCAAGGTTCTTATGAAAGCTTGTTTATCTTTCTACGTTGCTTCAGTTGGTGAAAGTCCCTGCCAATACATCCATGCAAACACTTGACTTGTAGACTTAATTTCTTGTTGTTGCTTCCTCCACTTTCTTTGCATTGTTTTCTTCTTTTTCTCAGTTTGTGAGATTTTCTTTCTCTTCCTCTTGTGTTTCTGTCGTTGTTTCCAGAAAGTTTGATGTTGGTGACTGACCCGAGTTGATCGAGCTCGTCTGCGTTTTGGTGCTGATGTCTTTGATCGGTAGATTGATAGAATCGTGAAAGACGAAACGGTTTGTAACGAACGAGATGCAGCACCATCACTGGTTCCCCCATCACCAGCGCTCATCTTTCTCACTATCTCCACCATATGATTCATGGTAGCCTCAAGACTACTAAAACTTTCATCCATACAAACCTTCATCTTCTGGAACTCATCGTGCATTTGGAGGAGGAATTTGGTCTTTATGTCTTCAATGGACTCGCGGTTGCTTCCCATATCTTACATCACAGATTTTTTTTTTTTTGATAGAAGTTTTGATACCACAAATTATGGTCCGGATCAAAACAGAGATAGAAGTTTTTGATACCACAAAATGAATATCAAAAACAAAACTGTTGGAAAAGCTAAGAACATGAACTCACTCTTCAAGAATTGAAGAGACAATCAACTTGTGATTGAATCCTCTTAGCAAACAATCAATACAACCATCTGAATCTAGAGAGATAAAGTGACTGTGAGATTGATATAAGGACTAGAATGAAATTATCTCTAGTATGAATCTATCCTTGTGAAGTAACACAACATTGATAGTTTGTGTACTTAAGAATAAAAGGAGTTAGAATCAGTAAGCTAGAGTAAGAGATAAATAAGAGTTTAGGGTGATTTTAAAGTGAATGGTAATCAATAATCTGCCATTAAGGCAGACCCAAATTGTGTATACCTTAACTCCCTACATTGTGAATGATTTGTAAACACTAAGTAGAGTAGATGAGTGATACACAAATTTATCAAAGCTTATCTCTTATTTCTTATCTTGATTACAATGGAGATCCTCTCTATTTATAGAGAAATGGCTTTAGACAATGAGAGGAAGAAGACTAAGACAAAGAGAGAGATAGATCTAGTTTCAAAATGAGTGGCTGGGATGTGAGTATTTGAATTAAGTGGCTGAGATCCATTCTCTCTCCAATCTGCTGGATAATAAGGTGTAGCTTTTTTTCCCAACAGCTCTATTTTCAAATATGTGTTCACACCTTCTTTCTATTTGAATTTAAGATGCTTGGCCTTCATTTTCTTTGATTGACCTTCACATCTCCTTGTCTTGATTCACTCTAATACCCTCCCTCAAGGTTGGGCTGCGGAAGCCATTGGTTCCAAAGGCCAAGCTTGCAACACGCAAATGACTACCTCATTAAAAACCTCACCATGTAAAACCACTTGGGATAAAAGCATGATGAGGACAAAAAGAGTATAGCCTTTACGGTGCATTTGGATAGCTATGACCTTGGCTTTATTTGAACTTGAAACTTCTTGATGCTTCATCATGAAGCTTAAAGACTTTTAGCTAACATCTTGCTGGTGAGCTGATTCATCACTTTCCTTCAGTCTTTTCTCCTCAAGATCTTTTTGTCTTGGGTCCATGAAGCTGAGGCTATTGGTTCTAACTCCCTAACATTTGATGCTGCTTCAGATCAACAAAACTTGCATTATCTTCTTGAGACAACCAAGCAGAAACACCAAACACTATTCTTAGACTTAGAACCTATTGAGTATGGACAGATTCAAAGCACAAAATTAGTGAGTGATGGAGAGAATAAAGTAACCAGAGAATAAGTAACCAGTATGAGAGAGTATGAGAAAATGATGGAGAGTAAGAGTATGGTGGAGAGTGAGTGATTTGCGGAAGCAGATTCAGTCCATGGCCTTCAAGCATCATGGCTGATCAACATTGCTGGTGAGGCATGAACATCCCACCAGTAAACAATTTTTTTTTTTTTTTTAAGAATTTTCAAAATCAGATTCCTCGTGAATCTGTTCAAAACATTTTCAGAATTCAAATCCTTTCAAAGAGTTTTTTTTCTTTAAATTCAAAAATCAAATGATCTTACAAATCACTTTTCTTCAAATCACCGTCAATCTTTCTCCCTCCCTTGGTTTCATTAGAATTTAAATCTTTCACCAAGTTTTGAAAAATACTGAGAGACAAAGGATAGAAAAGAATGATAATGTTTGAGACAAAACAAGCAAGAACTTCATCTTTTTAAAACTGATTTTAAGCATAAACAAAAACAGATGAAATCTCTTGTTCCATTTCCCTCCCTTAGGCTTTGTTCTTATAATCCCTCAAGATCTGATACAAAGCTTACACATGAGAGAGAGGGAAAAAGAAAAAAAAATGAGCTCCATCTTGTCCTATTTGGAGAAATCATTAGACAAGATCAAGAACACAAAATATTTTTGAAATCAATTTTTTTTTCTTTCAGGAAATTTCAAGACACAAGTATAATCTTTTCTCCCTCCCTCAGGCTGGTAAGAACATATTTCAGTCTTTCATCCAAATCTTAAACAATGAGGAGATCAAGGGGAGAGTCACTGATCTTAAAAAAAAAACATTTAAAGATTGCATCTTGAATTTTGGAAAACATACTCCATCTAAACTCTCTACTGCTCATGTTTTGAATCCTAGCTACACAGCTCATCAAAAACGATTTCAAAGTGAGAGAGAGAGCTTCAGAATGAAGTAGAACAAAGTGAGTTCAGCCCAAGAGAGCAACTAGGCTCTGATACCATGTTGGAAAAGCTAAGAACATGAACTCACTCTTCAAGAATTGAAGAGACAATCAACTTGTGATTGAATCCTCTCAGCAAACAATCAATACAACCATCTGAATCTAGAGATAAAGTGGTGTGAGATTGATATAAGGACTAGAATGAAATTATCTCTAGTATGAATCTATCCTTGTGAAGTAACACAACATTGATAGTTTGTGTACTTAAGAATAAAAGGAGTTAGAATCAGTAAGCTAGAGTAAGAGATAAATAAGAGTTTAGGGTGATTTTAAAGTGAATGGGTAAGCAATGATCTGCCCTTAAGGCAGACCCAAATTGTGTATACCTTAACTCCCTACATTGTGAATGATTTGTAAACACTAAGTAGAGTAGATGAGTGATACACAAATTTATCAAAGCTTATCTCTTATTTCTTATCTTGATTACAATGGAGATCCTCTCTATTTATAGAGAAATGGCTTTAGACAATGAGAGGAAGAAGACTAAGACAAAGAGAGAGATAGATCTAGTTTCAAAATGAGTGGCTGGGATGTGAGTATTTGAATTGAGTGGCTGAGATCCATCCTCTCTCCAATCTGCTGGATAATAAGGTGTAGCTTTTTTTCCCAACAGCTCTATTTTCAAATATGTGTTCACATCTTCTTTTTATTTGAATTTAAGATGCTTGGCCTTCATTTTCTTTGATTGACCTTCACATCTCCTTGTCTTGATTCACTCTAATAAAAACATGCTTTGATGCCAATTAAGGTCCCTCTTCAAAGTTAAGAGAGTTTGCTCTGATACCAAATGATGGATCCCAAAGACTTAAGAAACAAGTTACGTCAATTTTCTTCTCATATCATCCAAATAAAACTACATCAATTTATATAGCAAACACCTAAAGTAACTACCCAATCTCCCAACTATCACACTTAGACAATTCCACTAATACAAGAGCAATTCCACTAATACACGTTAACCAAGTCTCCGGTTTAATTGTTATCTTGATTGAACCATTTGGTTCCCATCAAAATTGTTAAATGTTTCCAGTGCTATGTGTTTCTCGCCTTTGGTCTCCTCTGACGTTTGAACAAGTTAAGTGTAATAAACATGCGAACTGGCGCAATGCGTATTTACATAGTGGAGGCGCTTGGATTTCAAGAGATTGCAGGGAAACTGTGGGTCATCATGCTCGTGAGGCTTTCACTTGTTCACCGGATAGGCTCACGGCTGAATTGCGATGTCTGATCTGGGTGCTACAGAAAATTTTCAGGTGCAAGGACTGGCTATCGGATCGGACTTTTGTGATCTAGTGAAAGCTATCAAAGACCAACGAATGGGCCTTGGTATCGGTGGCCAATTCAAAAGGTAGCATCACTTTTTTCTGGATTTTCAGATGGTTTGCTTTGAAGTCGAGTCTGCATCTTCAAACCAGATTGCACGGGAGATTGCAAAGAGTGGACTTCGTGATGGCAGGTGTCAGTCCTACCTTGCTCTTGGAGGACCATCGTGCTTACATGATCGCATTCATAGAATCTTAAACCTTACTTTAAGTTGAGCTTTATGTTGGTTTCCCATTTGTTATTTATTACCGGGTTTGGACATAACTATACAAATCCAAAAATATTGGTTTCTTCGGATTTAGTTCATTTGGGCTTTAATATATTTTGGACTTAAGCCCGTTTAGATTTAGACTGGTCCAAAAATCAGAAACCTATATTTTAGTAGGGGGTAATGGTTCTATTATTTTATTGGATTTAGAAATACATTTTGGATTTAGAAATTTTGATAAATCCATTGATTTTAAAATCAAACAAATCAATTTTAGAATCAAATATACATATTTCAAAATCAAAATAAATGGATTATTATAAATAAGTCAAATGGATTTGCAATAAGTTCAGATTTGTAACAAAATATAAAAAAAAAATTAAAACCTACAAAATGTGTTTCATCATGCTTTTAGTTTGGAGTTTTAAGTGTTTGTACTTGTTTAATTTTTATTAATATGTAATAGAGATTATATATAAATTATGAAGGACACATACGATAGAAAGTGAAAAGTATTAAATTGTACAAATTGGATAATTGGAAAATATTAAATTAGAAAAATTTCAAACGGGATCAACCAACTAAAAAATTTATGTTAGAACTAGGGGTGGACACGGATCGAATATTAACGTATTTTCAGTATTTGTGAATTGCTTTGGACTTCACAGATATCTAATTTTCCGATTTGCTTTGCTTCGGAAAAATACGGATATCCGAAAAATTTATGGATATTTGTGAATATTCACGGATATTTACGATACCTTTTCCACTATGTTTAATACAAGTAAATCTGAAAATATTATACAAATTTGTTCTTATAAAAAATAAAGTAAAACATTAATGAAACTGTTTATTTATAAATTCTTATAAAATATATAAAAATTCTTATAAATTAAATGTTTTAAGAAGAATTATAGTTTTTTATAAAGATCTTATAATTCTTTTCTTAATATTATATTTTTATAAGTAATTTTATAAATAAAATTATATAAGATTATACTTTAAAAATTCTATTTAACTATAGATATATAACTATTTATATAAAAGTCGGAGCGGATCGGATATTCGTCTCTAATCTTTTTAGTATTTTTGATTTGCTTCGTTTTTAACGTTTAGTGATTTTTAATATTTGCTTTGCTTCGAAGACTTACGGATATCTGAATTTTTGGATCGAACCTAAATGAATAAGGAATCGAATCAAATTTAACGAATAAAATGTCCAGCTCTATGTTGAACATAGTGGTTTTAAGTCAAACGTGTTTATGTCAATTTTTTTCTTTTTATGTGTTCGTTTTTACATATATATATATATATATATATATTACTCACGTAGCAAGCATCTCATATCTTTTTAAAATAGTGATTGTTTATAATTGTTAGTGGAACCTGTTCAATACGTATGACTTGGGGCAAAAAAAAAAAGATACTGGAAACATCAATAATACAAATCCATGAAAATATCAAGATTGAACTCAATATTTGCTCCTTTGTACTTTTAACTTAAAAACACTCATAAATCCACTCAAATCTAATTTGAAATCAAATCATTATTATTGAATAACACATGATTTTAAAATCTATTTTAAAATCTAAGAACCAATAACAGTGAATTTGAATATAGATTTTAAAGTCATAGAACTAATAACAATGGTTTTGAATATAGATTTTAAAATCATATAACCAATAACACTAGATTTTAATTGTATTTTAAAATCTACTGAAATATCCAAACCAATAACACCCTCTTAGTTTATTTAATTATTTTAGCATTGTTGTTCATGTCTTAAACAAATATAGAATTGATGTTCATATCTTAAACAAATGATAACGAATCTAGACTTAGCATTAGTGATCATGTAAAAACAAATATTGAAGTCGTTTCCAAGCAAGAATGTTTTGAAACACTAATTTGTACACATACTTCGTTAGAACTATTTACGATCTAGGTAATTCATTAATACTTATAAAACTTTTATTTTCTATTAATATTTATGTCAAAAATTTGATGTTTCATATTTTATATGTAGCTTTTGATGGCAATAAAAATGTGGAGTTCGTGAAAAACTCAGTCCTTAATCCTACATTTTTTGTTGATTAGAATTGATTTTTTTGTTTTATTTCTATTTGTTATTACTGTTTCTTTGATTTATTATGTAATACATTTATTTTTTTTTTGGAAAACACATGAATGATTATTTAGTTTGGAAATATAAATTAATTTTACTTTTAAATTTTAATTCATTTAATTTTAATTTATCTTTTTAAAAGCTCAAAAACTGTACAATCTTTCTAGGACCGGACCGAGTTTTGAAATCTAGGTTCAAAAATTTCGTGGACCGGACGCCAGACTCAATTAGAATGGCTTTGTCGGTTTTGGGCTGGCCGGTCCGGTCCAGCCTGGTTGACACCTCTAATTCTTTTGTTCAGATGTTACATGGAATCAGAAGCAGATAACCGGAAGCGGAATCGTATGGAAACGTAGAAGCGAGATTCTTAAAAATATTTAGAAGCAGATACGTCTTGGAAGCGTATATATATATATATGTGTGTATATTAAAATATAAGAAAATTTATAAAAATTATATGATAATTAATAATAAATCATTTGTTCATTTAGAATGATTTAAATGATTTCATATTAAAACAGTGAAAATACACATAAATTAAGTTTATAAGGAATTATTATATCAAATATTTTAATATTTCATAAATAATTGACACATTATATTTGAATACATATGCTATATCTCTAATAAAAACCTCAATGTATAAAATAACTTATAGTATTAGTTTTAATATTTTATAGTTCTGTTATCTTTGTTTCATTACTATTAAATTTTAGATTTTATATAAAAATAAAAACATGATTTAATTTTAGATTTTATATAAAAACAAAAAACATGATTTTATCTTTTCTTATTTGTGTTATTGTGTTTTATAAACGGAAGAGTAAGTTTCCAGCATATTTTTAAATATGATATTTCAGAAGTGTTTTGGAAGCAAGATTCCGTAAACTTTCACAAGTTTTCAATTTCGGTTTCGAAACGGGAAGCGGACGGTCGATGAAGTTTCCGTGCAACCTAGAATTCTGAAAAAAAAAAAATTACTGACGAATTTTCTTTCTTTTCAACTTTTTCTTTTAGTAATCATAGTTCTGTTTACGTTACTCTTTGAGAAATTTTTGAAGAAACTGCTTCAACGGAGGTCTTGAATCGGTCCCCCCTCTGCACTTGTCGCTCTGCAAGCAACTTCTGTCAGGTTTACCTTTGTTGGGTTGCTCTGGATAATTAATATACTTTGGTTTCGCATCAATGCTGCTTATTAACACGCATAGTACAATCAAACTTGTCAGAAACATCAACACTTTTTTCGTCATGATTTTACTCTTTGGATTTTTATTTTTTGTTTGTTACGTTGTAGAAAGATTGGAAAAGACAATTCATATATAGAGCGAGATATCAGTTATATTTTCATTAGCTTTAAATGTAAAGTCCAATTTCGGTTTTTGGTTGTCTATTTTTTTTTTTTTTTTGACAGTTTTGGTTGTCTATTAACTTCAGTTTTTTATTTATTTAATAGAAAGCTAAATATCATGCTCTTTTGTATTCAATGAGGAGAATATTGTCACCATGTGAAAGACATGGAGAACTCTCTAAAACGTTGAACTCCAAATGCTTTCCCGCATTTCAAATTAAAGTTTAATGATATATATATAAAAACATGAACTTACAAATATTTGACACATTTATATAAAACTTACAAAGAAAAAATCGTGTAAGTCAATTTAGACGTTTTAAAACATAAAACCACTTAACATATTTTTCTATTTTTTATTTTTGTTTCCTTATTTATATTTTTTAAAATAAATTATATAAATTAAATTGTGATTAACAAGATTTTTTTGACCTAACAAGATTTAGAATATTAGATTCCTCGAGATTTTAGGAAATAATTTATGTAAGAAATCTCTATAATCATTCAATATATATAAAGATCTTTATATATGAGGGTTAATTATCCCACATCGAAACTTTGTGAAACTCATCAACAATAATGATTACTAGAAATGTAGCATGCTCTTTTGTTTGAGTTAAATCAAATGAGTTGTAATAAACCAAAAACTTATCTTTTTGATTAGCTTAAAAAACGTCCGCATTTTAACACATTTACGAGCCTAGTCCCGTAAAATAAAACACACAAAAGTCCATACGTAGAAAACCTAATTGAATATGTCATAAATTCCAAATATTCAAACAACCTAATGTGAAAAATACATGAAAAATACCTCTATAAACTGAAACTCCAAATGCTCTTGAAAACTGTAATGAAAGATAACAAGATTTATATAAAATGAAATGATAAATATATGCAAACACAAAATGACAAATAGTAAACACATTTATATGAAATTCGGAAAGAAGAAAATATCCACGCTTTGAAATCACGAATCAAAACCTAATTTTCCTTAAAGATATTCCTATCTTTGTTGTTAAAAAGACTATATATATATATATATATATATATATATATATATATATATTCTTATCTACTCAACTCCTTGCTCAAAGATCTAAAAATCTCCATGGCAAACACTCACTAGTAAACTCCTCTATCTCTTTCACTTTCTCAAAACCATCCACTGTGAAGCTGCTAAGAAAAACAGAACCAAACGAAGTGAAAGTGCTTTTACTTTCTCCCTCTGTTTCAAAGTTTGATCCTTTTTTTCTTGATTTTGTGTTTTGATAGGAGAGGCTCCTCTTGTCATTGCATGTGGTGGGTTTTCTGGGTTGTTTCCAGATTCAAGCGTAACTGCTTACAGTTTTGTGTCGGCTACAAGTGTTCCCGATGCTGTCTTGTGGTGTGATGTGCAACTTACAAAGGACGGAGTTGGGATTTGCTTCCCAAATGTGACCATGTCTAAATATTCTGACATCGAATATGCTTACCCTGAGCGGAAAAACTCTTACCTTCTTAACGGAGTCCCTACTCAGGACTGGTTCACCATTGATTTCACATCCAAGGATCTCGATAGCGTGTTTTGTAAGTTTGGTGCATCTTTGCTTGCAGATGTTTAATTCAGTGGTCACTTTCTTGTATTTATTCTTACAAATCTTTTCAAATTGTTGCAGTGATCCAAGGGATATTATCACGGTCACCGGCATTCGATTGCAACCAAAACGTTATTTCACCAGTTCAGAACATAGCTACACAGTATAAACCTGCGGGTTTTTGGTTAAATGTTCAGGTAATTCTTATGACAGTTTGCTTGTTGTTGTAATGAAATATCTCAGATCATCACTCTAACACGGCTGCCTTTTCACTCAGCACAACGCGTTCTATGCGCAACACAATATAAGTATGAGCAGATTTCTGCTATCAGTTTCCAAAACTGTGATCATTGACTACCTCTCTTCCCCTGAATTGAATTTTTTCCGGAACATCGGTAGCCGATTTGGTAAAACCGGGCCAAAGTTTGTGTTCAGGTTCCTTGAAGAAAGATGACGTTGAGGTGTCAACTAATCAAACCTAAGGATCTCTCATGACAAACTTAACATATATCAAAACGTTCGCTTCAGGCATTCTTGTTCCTAAGTCTTACTACATATGGCCGGTCGAACACCACTACTTTCTTCCCCATACAACATTTGTTTACGATGCTCATAAAGCAGGGTTACAAGTATATGCTTCAGGTTTTTCAAATGATATTCATTTGGCATGTGACTACAGTTATGATCCATTGGCTGAGTGCTTATCTTTCATGGACAACGGGAACTTCTCTGTGGATGGGGTTGTATCTGATTTTCCATTAACGGCATCCTTGGCTGTTGGTAAGTAAATGTCTTCTTCTATGTCACCATCTCCAAATGAAACCCCATTTTTTCATTGATGTTCTTGATGGGTTACAACGACTGACTATGTTTTGGTTTCATTCAGCATGTAGCATACCTAAGAGAGAAGCAAGGGATAGACGTTGTTAAAGCAGTTCTATACGCATTCAAAGAAGCTGGTTACATCAACGCAACCAAAAGGGTTATGATTCAGTCAACTAACAGCTCAGTCTTGGTTGACTTCAAGAAACAGACCCCATACAAGACAGTATACCAAGTGGAAGAAACAATCGGCTATATCGACGACTCTGCGATCGAAGCCATTAAGAAGTTCGCTGACGCTGTTGTTGTCAGCAGAGGATCGGTCTACTTGGTCAGACCTAGCTTCTTCATCACCGGACAGACTAATATAGTCGAGAAGCTACAGATGTTTAAGCTTCCAGTTTACGTTGAAACGTTCCAGAACGAGTTTGTTTCTCTCGGGCTTGGGATTTCTACTCCGATGCGACCGTTGAGATAAACATGCATGTTGCTGGAGCTGGTGTCAGTGGAATCATCACTGAGTTCCCTCTCACTGCTGCGAGATACAAAAGTAAGTTAGAAAATTCAAAGAATGTCTGGAAATTCAACTCTGATGATGTTTCAAAGTTTTGATTGTGTTTCATGTTCTTTCTTAGGGAACCGGTGCTTGGCCCGCAAAGACCTGCCTCCTTACATGCCTGTGTTAAGCCAGCTGCCCTCTTAGAATTCGTGGGTCCTCTTTCTCCAGACCCGGTTTTCACATATGCTGATGTCACTGAACCACCACTACCTCCACTCACATCTAGAGCTCCACCCACCACCATCCCTGGACCCTTATCAACCGGGAGTCACTCCATCTCTTCTTCCTTTCTGCAGTCGCTATGGCTCTCACCTCTCTTCTACTTCTTTGATCAGCATTGATCTGATTCAGTGGAGCTCGAAGATACTATTAACGTATGTATAGTTGATTATATACGATTATCATGTATCCGGTACAAACCGGTTATCAATAAACCAAAATCTATTGCGTAAACCCACATTCTCATCTCTAATATGAAAACCATATGGAATAGAGGAGATTGAAATTGATAGCAAGAAGATCACCTGGTGGTTTTGGCAAAGAACCATAAGGAATTTCAGTCAAAACGACCAGAAATAACCACATATATGCATCTGAAAGAAGCCATCATCTTGGTTCTGCTGCACACATATATTGCTTTTCTCAGACATTATCTCCATCTTCTGGAGCAGACACTCCAAATGTGTAAACCAATTGATCTGAACGAGAGAGAAAAAAGAGAAGCAGCCCCTTCTTTTTCTGTCTCTGCCTTTGCGGCATGATATTGGCCTTAACAGGATTTAGAGGAGATTTCTATAGTCTACTCTGGATCTGCATCCAAGTAGCTCTCTCTCTCTCTTCGATTTCTTCTCTCCCAGCGTCGACGCCGTGGAAGATTGTGCAGGAACCGGGGTTGGATCCCCCCGAGATCAGATCCATCAGTGTCTTAGCTGTCAAAAACAAAGGAAATTGAATTACGGTAACCTCGATTCGAATCTTGAACAGTAAAGCCTACGGTGGAGATTTGTGATGCTTACCGCCATAGCTAGTGGCGGTGATACAGAGAAACTGTATTGAGGAAAAATGGTGAATTGTAACCTTGAATCGATGTTCGTAAAACAAGGATCCAATCTCAATGTGTGTAGAGTTTAGATTGAAGAAACAACTCTAGGCAACAAAGAGAGAAACTCCATTAAAGAAGTCTCAAGAACTCAGAGAAAAGATGAGGAAGATGACTCGAATCGGAGAAGGATTGTTGGAGAGGTTTTTCAGTGAAGGGCGATGGAGAGAGATCGTGTGATGATGCGTACGCTACTTTTGCGCAACCATCTCCGAATCGAGCGCGGAAGCGAAAGATATATAAATGTTGGGAGTATTTTGTAATTTAGAATGTAATGTTAAAAAATCGAGATATCTATTTAACTTCGTTTAGCTCAAGGGTCAAATCGAGATATCTATTTAACTTCGTTTAGCTCAAGGGTCAAAACTACTCCCTATAAACTATTGACACCACCACTCACTATATCAACATGACCTATTTAGTTTAATGATTGTTGGAATTTAACTAGGGGTTAGCAGGGTTAAATCTATAACTAGTTTTTGACCCGCGCGGGTGTATATTCTTCATAATTTTATGTTTTTGTTAGTTGACAAAATCATTCATGTGACCGTTTTTGACAGGCTATTGAGTTGCAATATGTACTGTATCTTCTTCATGTTTTTAGTGTCCAATTTAAGACTATTAGTTGTATTCTTTCTCTTGTATGAGTTTTTATTTGTACTTATAGTTGGCAAATTATACAATTAATTGTTAAATATTAAATGTTTGTTTTATTTAGGGTGTTTCATTAAACTATTTCAAAATTGTGTGTAGTCAATAATTTAATAAGAAAAGAGTTTATTAATATTTATTGAAAATATATTATGGTTAGTTGTACTACGTCACTCATGTTAATAATTTGATAGGTTCTTGAGTTCTAATAAAAGTATTCATCTTTTTGTTTTGATTTTAATTTTTTGTCAACCTTAATCCTTTTATTTAGTGTACAATTTTAGAGATTTAGTCTTAAATGTAAAATAATAGAGTATTTGGATTTATATTTTCTGTGTTTCATCAAACTATACTCTATATTTTGTGCTTGTAAAAATTTTTAAAAGAAAATAATTGCACTGCTTATCTAAATTTATATAATTATTTATAAACAGAAAAAAATAAATTGAAAATTACACAAAATGGAAAATCTAACCAAAAAATAGTGAACTATATGAAATTAAAACGAAACAAATTTTATTAAAACGTACTGGGATTTAGCCATTAAAGAAAGCCCATATCAAATTTTATTTCCGGGAAAAGAAACAGAAACAGTTATGTTTCGATGACTTTTTTGTTTCCCGTAGAAAGTTCCTTTCCTTCTACAGATCTGATTGACGGTGCTGTAGATCTTGTGTCGATGTGTTCCTAAAAGGTGGGTGAATTTCTCTCTCGAAGGATGATAGAGGGTAGATCTATTGACAACATCGAAATATATCAGCAAAAGCGTAAGATTTTGTTGATTTTGGTTGTAATTTGTTTGCTACGATTCGTTGTTTTATATTCTGTGTTCTGATTATTTTTTCCAACGGTGTAAAGGATTCATGCGAAGAGCTTTCTATCGGGCAGGTTAAGCTTGTCCCCGGTTTAATAATGGAGACATCTTAATAAAGAATCGTTATAAGCTCTGACTTGTTCGCGGAATGGTTCATTATAATTACCATGAGTTCGTCACTATCTAAGATCTTTGTTATATGAAAAGGTAATTCTAATCTATAGTATTCTATTGATGAAAATAGTTTGATGATACAACAACTTTTTTTTAAGAGACAGGATCGGGGAGAAAGTGATAAATAGAAAATCTCAGACAGAGTCATGGTGAAGGTGACAGAGAGATGAGTTATAACAAAGGGAAGGCACACTAATCAGTTAGTAAACATAAGTAGGAAAAGTAGATCATCATTTAGTACAATCAACATATGCTGATATAGTTGACTTTAAAAAATTTGACGCAGGATATTAGAGATGGAGAGAAGCAAGTACCAGTAATGAAGATGCAAAAGAAGACTTCAATGTTTACAGGAGAACAGAGTTATAATACGGTTAGTAATTTGAAAAGAATAGGACAGTATAGAATAAGTTTTTAGATTACGGAAACCTGGTTTTAGATTACGGAACATTGATTTAAGATGCTGGTGAACATTGTTTGAGTTTAGATGTTTTTAAAATATGGCTCAACGATGTCAGTGTTATATAACAGAAGCTTTATTTCGATATTGTTTTAAATGACCACACATAATTCATGCGTTTCTGTAAATCCAAAGAATAACAATCTTATTGAAATGAAATACTTGGTAGAAAAAAAAAACACCAAAGTAAAAATCTTAAGTTTTTTTGTTCTTATATATGCATTGTTTTTGTTAGTTTTAATTAAATTCAACAAAAAACATACTAAATCAAACAAATGATTTCATACAGAGGCTTTGTTCAAGCGGGTCAGGTTTTTACATAATATTCTCAAACAAACGATTTCATAAAGAGGCTTCAGTCTAAAGAACATACATCTTCATCAAAAGCATTCAACATTTCCATTTAAACATGTAACACAAGTCCACGAACAAAGTAGCAAAGTAGATTACATAGACAAAGAACTCAAAATACAAATTTAAACACACATTGCATAGAAAAATAGAGAAACCACATATCACTACTTTTATTAGTCATCTTTAATAGCAAACTCATATAACTGGTTAAGCCTCTTGTAGTAGTAACATTTGTTGCATATTAAACCCATGTTATCTTGAGGATGGCAGTGGGGCCATGGCTGAAGATTGATCATGTTCGTATAGTAGTCATGCATCCATTCAATACGGATATCACGTAGTGGGTTCTTGATTCTTTCCCAACAATGATCGGAGGTTGAGATATTGTCGCGCCAATTGAGTTTATCTAAAAAATTCTTACCCTTACGATATTTACCTAAAGCAAGATTTAACAACCCATAAAGATACGTACCATTTTTATTGTTCCCATTTGACGATTGCCGTAAATGATAAAGGCTGTTGCCTATGTTATCTTCGAGGAAGAACTGAAGTAATCCTTCGATATAATGGGCTTCAGGATTGCCATTAGCCAAGCAAAGTTCCTTGAGTTGTTTGTGCTTAGTGACCATCCGGATTGGATCAGCACAAAAATGTTGAAGACTAATATTTCTGAAATAGGTAGCAGGATCCGGATCTGAGTAATCTTGAAATGTAGAGTTATCACCGGTGATTGTCAGGTTGTAATTGTTGACAGAATTATCTGAGTCCATCTCTATTAGTGTGTCTTTGTTGCGTAAAATGTGAGAGTAGAAGAAGAAAGAGTTAGAAATGGTTTAGTTATAGATTATCTTTGTTTTTTAAAAAAGGACTCTTTGTGTAGAATGGGAAAGTGGAAGAAGGTAAAGGTCTAGAATGGGGAATGTGGAGGAAGGTAAAGGTCTCCAATGTTTATTTGTTGAGTAGAATATAAGAGTAGAAGAAGGGAGAGTTGTATTATTTATGTGTAAGTGAAGGAAAGTAAAGGTAGAGATAGTTTATGAGATGCAATATTTCAAATTATACACATGTCTCGGATTTTTCTGCATGCATGCTTTTTTAAAAAATATTGGAGACGTCAGTGATTGCATGTTGATCAGTTTGTGTCATTGTATCAGAAACTTTATACAATGAAAAGCATTTACTCTTTCAAGAAAAGTAGCAACATCTAATCCGACATATATGCATGTACATATTAATACATGGTCAAAATAAATTATTTAACTTATATTCTCATATTATATTATCATATCGGTGTCATAAAACTTTATACATATCGGAATCATTATTATAGTTCTGATTAATATGAAGCCCTTAGACAATTTGTAATTACAGCTGTCCGATTCACTTGATCGTCTCATTTCTGATAAATTGCCCAGTTATGAATATTGTTGATCTTGCATGATGTATTTATTTATTGGCCAACAACTCTTTATGGAAAAACAGAGGGGCAGGGGACACCGGGACAGAAGAGATAGAGAAAATCTCAGGCAGAGAGACATGGTGAAGGAGAAAGGGAAGGCACACTATCATATAATCAATGTTAAATGTACGTTTTCTCAATTAGATATGATTGTCTCATAAGTTTTTTTTTAATTCTATCATCATTTAGTACAATGATAAAAAAAAACTAACATTGTTCCATGATATAGGACGTCGAGAGTATCAAGTAGCAGTAATCAAGATGCAAAAGAAGACAACAATCACTTCTCTATAGTAACTAATTCCTAAGGTAAAAGAAAAGTAGGACTGTGTAGAATAATTTTTTAGATTAAAGAACCCGGGCTTAAGGTTTACTTAAGTAGAAGCTCTGTTTAAATGCTAGAACCACCTAGTTTCTGTGTTCAGAAAACATCGAACTGAGAAGGAGCATAGTTAAGTTCGTGTTGGTTAATAGCTCTTGTAGTTAACTGGATATTTATAACAGGTTTTACTATGCAAGATAGTGGACGTTCTGTATCAGAAGACAACAATCTTCATGGCACAACAGTCTAATAAAACAGAAAGGTAATTACTTATCTATGATAAAATTTAAGTAAGTCCTGATAAGTTTAGATGGAACCGTAAATTATTAGATTGAATAGCCTGCCTTAAGTTCCTATGTTTGTTTTTGCTTGCTTCAGTGTTGCAAGGCCTGATAAGTTTAGATGGAGCCGTAAATTATTAGATTGAATAGCCTGCCTTAAGTTCCTATGTTTGTTTTTGCTTGCTTTAGTGTTGCATATCAAGCTATCTGCAAATGATAGTCTTATAATTAAAAAATTACCTTCTAGCTTATCCAACATATATTCATTAACTACATTGACATCCTCGTTAGTTGGACAAAGGATAGCTCTCTCTTGAAAATTTTTTTCATCTTTGTTTTCATGCAATGAAGTTGAATCTCCATAAATAGCTTTGCTGATGGCCTCTATAGGATCATTCTCGTCCATAATCAAAAATTCTGAGGGGATTTCAATCTCTGCTTCATCATCATTAGGCTCAGAAATTTTACCATCGCCAACTTTTAATATCCACTCTGAAAAATCCTTGAGTTCCTTTGCCTCTTCTACTGACAATCCACCCGATATCAATCTCATATTTTTGGTTAGCTTAAGCACTTTGCAGTGCTCCCAAAGATAGGATGCGTTCAGTGCAGCCATTGCAATCTCACTTCTACCAGCTCCATTTATAACCGGAAAGACCTGTCTAAAATCACTTCCAAAAACAATGACCTTTCCACCAAATGGCTGCTTGTCATGCTTTCCAACAATATCAGACAAACTTCTATCCAGAGCTTCAAAAAAACGTTTGCTCATCATTGGAGCTTCATCCCATATAATAAGAGATGCTGCTTTCACTAAATTAGATTGGTCTGTTCCATGTTTCAAATTACATGAAGAAGACTCGTCTGGATTTAGCGGAATAGCAAATCTGGAATGAGCTGTCCGACCACCTGGCAACAACAATGACGCAATTCCACTTGATGCCACGTTTAGAACAATATCTCCTCGAGATCTGATAGATGTAGAGAGTAGTTTCCATAGGAAAGTTTTCCCAGTTCCACCAAAGCCGCTGACAAAAAACATTCCACCATCTCCTTCATTCACAGCCGCTAGAATCTGATCATATACTTTCCTTTGTTCACAAGTCATCTTCGGAATATCTCTATTAAGAGTTTCTAACAAAGTGGAGCGGCAATAGCTGCGTACGTCTAATATCAAGACGTTGGAATCATGAGTACTTGTCTTTGGTAGCTTAGGCATCTTGTCAAATCTGGCTAGAGAAGTACCACTGCGTCTGAGAAGTGATTCAATCTCTAGTAAAGTATACTTCTTTTTATCGTCATCAGTAAGCCGTAGACCTAATAAGAATGGCAAGAAAGCAATTAAAATATAAGCAAATGGCGTCAATTTGACCAGTAATACAATTGACGCATAGTTGCACGGGTTAATCCACTAACCTAGTCTATTATAATATTTTCTCCTGTAGTACTCTATGTCCTCAGACAATAATTCCCAAGGGTTTTCCCAGACTGTCTCTGGCGCAGATAAAATGTTACTCATAAGCATCATAACAAACACTTTTCGTAGCTCTCCTGCTGTGCTTTCATAAGATCTTCTTATTATGTCATCAATGTACTCCTGATCATCATCTAGTAACCCACGGGCATAACATGCTTCTTTGTAGCTCGGATACAGAACATCTTGATAAGTCTTGATGTCTTCATAACTTGTGGGTCCTCTGACAACATTCAACAATACATGCAAGAAATAAGCCTCTTCCTGAGTCCGAGGAGCATAATTAATTCTCCCAAGAGAAAAACCCCGTTTCCTTCTTTTCCACTTCTTTGTTCTCTTCTCGTAAGTAAAGAAGTTAGGAATCTGTGCATATGTCAATGTTCTAGCCAGGGAGTCAATTTTACATAACTCAAACCAAGCCAAGAACATTGTATTTTGAATGAGCTTCCGACTGACTACTGCTTTCAGTTTATCCTTTCCTCTGAAAGTAACCACTTGTTTCCCGGGGAGATGAAAACTAAGCATCTCTACAGCAGTTGAACGATAGTGAATAGGAAATTTGAATATTCTCCATGTTCCTTCACACGCCGAAACGTATCTGCAGTATAAAAATGGAAATCAAAATAACAAAGATAATCCTTAAAATCGTGTAATAAAGTAAATCACTTTAGGTTCAATTTTATACCTGCAATCAAAGAATTCCTTGAGCTCATTCCTTTTCTTCTGTATCTTCTCTTTAGTAAGCTCGACATCTCCTAGCTCACTTGCAACAATGTGATCTGGAGGTTCAACAGCAACCGTCACACGATCCTGACCTTTATATATGTATTTGAATAAATACTTTATAGACCCTGTTTGGTTGCACCACTCCACGTTTATGTGAGCTCTGTAAAGACGAGATAATTTCCTGTTATAAGGAATGACGTAACAGTTGTCACATCTCACTCCATTCTTCAGAACATAGTTTTCAGACTGTTGACGCCTTTTGTAAACCGGAAACCCTTCTATATTAATCGTGGTCGTCTCAGCAAATGATTTAGGATATGACTTAGAGCAACGACCATTCTCCATACATGGTGAATTCATATTAGCAGCTCCACACGGTCCATGAATCATCATATCCTTAATGATCTCATAAAGCTCAGGTTCTTCTTTTTTATTCGGAATCTCTGCAGAAATAACCTTGTCAATGTCTTCTGTTGTAGTCGGCTTTGTCTTCTTCATGAATAGGAGAATGTGAGCATGTGGTGCCACGCTTCGAACTCAATTGTGTACATAGCTGTGTAAAAAAAATATTAGTCCAAACTTAGTAATAACATCTAAAAAGAATTAAAATAAAGCACATATAACACATAATTTTTTGCTTACATGCAGCAGTCTCTCCCAAAAAATTCTTCTTCGTCAAAGTATCCATCAATGAATCAAGCTTGATTTTGAAAATCCTACAAATAATGTCTGGTCTATCTTCTGCCTTTAGCTTCCTGGCCTTCACATATCTTGTGATCTCTGGCCATTTCGGATTACACGTGAAAGTGATGAAGTAATCTGGGAATCCATAATGCTTACATATCGTCATAGCATCCAAGTAACAATTCTTCATATATCTAGGACTACCAACGTAAGAAGCTGGTAAGGTGAACTCAGATCCTTGATCAGACATATCCACTTTTCCAGCATTTTCAGATTCTTTAATGGAGTCATAACTATCAGATCGCAAAGAAGGCTGGTTTAATTTCAAATATCGTAGGCGATTAGATTCAATGGTTGTGAAGGCATCCACCGTAAACTGCTGAAACAGTCTTCTAGAATGTAGAAGAGCATGAGATTCGTTCTTCCGCTCATGCAGGCGAAAAGCAAAGTATTGCCTCATACTGATATTGGGCTTCTTATGTTTTCTCGTCACTTTAGTTGCTCCTTTCTTAATACCAAGTCTGAATCCATCTTCTCCATATGTAAACAAAAGAGGATATTGAAGTGCAAGATACGAAGCATGAATCTCGTTTATCCTCAGCAGTTTCCCAGACTTTTTTTATAGAACGATATCCCTCTTGTCCATATCAAGACTAAAATCTCCAGGAATAAGTGCAGCGACCTCAGAAGCTGTTGGTGTGTTATAGGTCCTGCCATCTTTTAGCCTCTCACTTACAATCCTCATATGAAATGAATCTCCAGGATCTGTGTTAAAGCGATCTCTTGCTGATCTAAACTTTTGAACATAGGGATTAACTTCATTCAACATTCATCAAAGCCTCGATGATATCTTTCCTGAGGTTATCCTTTTTCTTGACCTGAATACTATTTTTTCCAGAGCTGTAAAACATATTAAAAAAACATGAGTTGTAATATGAGAACATTATTAACGCGAGCAAAATGATTGTAGTACCTCAAACATTTTGCTCTGTTTTCAACTTCATTTTCTGTGTCAACTATGTACATCTGTCCAAACTTCGCTTCACTTCCATCAGGAGGACTTAAATTGCCGATTAAGTGGTAATTTTCTCCTTGTAGTTCAAACATATCAGGTCCTCTACCTTTTTTCAAAGATCTCTGTACTTTACCACCAAGAGAAGTGAATGAAAAAACCATATTGTAAGGTCTAATATGTTTCTGGAAGTGCCTGCTTGGTGGATCATCTCCTTCCAATAGCTTTTTTAGAACTGCTGGTGGTTCTTTCAATAGAGGCAATTTCACTTGACCTTTCATACAACACAACGAAAAAGTAGGATTCTTTGCATTTCGACGCTTATTTAACCGTTCTCCATACCACATGATAGCACCACAGTGAGAACATTTGTAGTCAGGATCACCTTCATCTAAATACTCTGCAAAAACAATAATTTTTAAATTAGAATGCAATATAAAGGAAAAGGCAACGATCAGAAATGTTGATAAACAATTACTACTTATTCCTCACCATCACGCGGAGAAAACTTGTTCATGGTCACTTCAGCCGAACTCAAAAACACACCAGGTCGTTGCCCCATATGTGCTGAAAGAGGTTCAATGTTTATAACAGGATCTAGTTCAGAATCCATGGGATCATCAACATCAGTTTCATCATTTTCTGTATCTGTATCCTCTTGAGAACTACAGTCAAATACTTGTACTTCATCACCATCAATTATTCCTGCATATAGTTACTGAAGTATTAGTTTAATTTCAGAATAGATCATATCTAATGTACGGATGCACCAAGTATGTCAAACCTCCAAACAAATCTGTTCCGACCATATCCTCATCTTCGTATATGTCCTTAGTCGATTCATTGAATGTAGATGATGGTATCCGTGAGTTTGTTTTTGGCAAATGAGCTGTATTAGTAATGTCTTTCAGTACAGTACGTGTTGAGCCTTCTGAAGTTGAACCTCTTTGTTTCTTAGAATTTTTTTTAGTAGAATTGAAGCTCCTCTTTGTAGATCCCCTGTTTTAAATTAAGTTGATGTTAATAATGAGTATAAGGCACAAAGTAGTTGCTAGAGTGACATATGAATTTTATATTTATAAACTTACTTGATAATGATGTTAAGCAACTGCTCAGGTTTAGACTGTCTAGGACTTGGGTTCTCAATAAATCGAGTCCTTGCAAAATCCAAACACAAAACCGTTAAAAGCCATGTTTATAGACGATTAGAGTGAGCATGATTGTGAGACAAATATGGATACATTACCAAGTACACATCTTCGTATATTCCTTGGTGTTTGTGGTGAAAGCATGCCTATCTGTTGATATGGTGTTGTGTTGTTTGGAACATATCGGTTTTCAATGGTTTCAAAAAGTCTATAAAATATAGATCTCACGGGGATGTCTTGAAAACTGATAGTATTTGAACAAAATTTCAAATCATTGACGGCTGATGGTGTTTTTTCGGTTGCAGGCTCTCCTACATTGGTTTCGTGACCTTTTTTCAAGCCAGGTTTCGATTTTGGTTGATGAAGATGAGGAATTAGGAAGAAGAATGAGACTAGCTGTGATTCTTTTTTTGATTGCCAAGGTAATTTTCAATCATGTTTTATAAATTAAGATAACAAATATTTGGTAGCTTAAATTTAGGAAATTGTTAAATGTATGTAGTATTTTTAGGATTATTGAAAGATTTTGCCATTGATATATGCAATCATTTCAGTCTAAAATATAGAAACAATGCTAAATGAATTTATGACGCTTTTTTTTTATTAAAGCCTTTGTTTCTATTAAATCTTGTTAACTATATGGTTCCATGAACTAACGATCATATTATCACTACAATCTAATATATAGTGTAAAAAGAGTCAATGATAAGGAAGCAAGGAAGTGTTGGTCAATAGCGAAAATACGAAACCATTGGGCCATTCATTCAAAAGTATATATCCAGGTATGTTGTTTATAAACTCATGTAATAGATGTTTGGTAGATAAGATATCCGGATTTGTTTGGAATGGTTGTGGTTGTATTTGCTAGTTAGTCGAATATATTGATTAGTTAGGTGGAATAGAACATTTTGATATGCTTTTCTAGTTTTGTGTATAAAGACTAAAATATAGGATGCATATAGTGTTTAATAGTTTAAATGCATTATATATGAAAAACACAGCTTATTATTAAATGATTTAACTTCAAATAAAACCAAAAAAATACTCAAAAAATGCCACGAATTTAAAGTACGGGAAATTCAACGAAAAACAACAACTTGAAACATAAGGGGATGAGACTGATATGGAACTGTAATCTTGGACTTCTTCCTAATCTGTCTTGGTCTTCTCTTGTTTGATTAGCTTGGTGCATTGTTTCTTGGAAGTAGAGGTTAGGTCATGTAGTCCAGAATCATCTTCCTTGCGTTTTGTTATAGGAGCTGGACACTCATCAGAGGAAATTTGATCCAACATCATAACCTAAATACATTAAGAATTAAGGGTATTGTTAGACACTACATATATATTAAAAACGCACACACTAATAACAAATGTAAAGAGGAAATTTTACATAATTAATATACTTACTGATCCAGATGACATGGTGGAAGAATTTGTGACCATATCAGAATTGGACTGAGAGACAGTCTTGCAAGTAAGAACATTATATCCAGAACAAACCTCCAAAACAACAAAAGTGTCTGATCCATTTGTGACATTGTCTAAGGTTATGGAAAGCCCAAAACAGAATGACTTTCCCACCAAACTACTAACAGGTTCTGGTAGTATCTCTGTATCCTCAATCTGATATAAATTAGAAATTGATGGGGTTCAATCTAAATTAATATAGTTTTTGAAGTAAGTGCTAAACATATTTTTTATATATTATTTTAATATACCTCGTCATAAGAACCATCCCATAATTCTTCAGCATCCACTCCAACGATGGACTTAGCAACAAAGCCAAGCAACATGACATTACATGTTGCAGAGTCATCTTTCACAACCAAGTGTAGCCAGAATCTAAAAAAACAAATATTCAGTATATATAGAAGAATACATGGAAAAAATAAAATATGTTGTACTCTAAAGAAGTAGTCTAAGTAAATATTATCACTTACTTGGGTCCCACATTACTGATATTAGCACGACAAAGTTCACAACGAAACATAGGCTTATCTTTTTTTGTCATCTTTCCATAATCAATATTGGGAATCTTATTGACACATTTTTGATGCCGGTTACAACCAATGTAGAACCAAGACCAATCTGTATCTATTGATTCAATAGTACATATGGGAGAGAAAACGGTGCGTTTAGCTCTGAGGGTGATTCTGTGAAGATTAGGGTTTTGGTTCTAAACTTCGCCAAGTCATCGTCTACGACGCCGCCATAATGCCTCCGCCGGAGGGTGTGGTTGCTTCTGATTCACGGCAGGAAGGTTCATCACAGAATTCACAAAACTCAGCCCCGTTAGTTCGTTCATATGCGAAGGTTGCTCAACAAAATCAAAAAGGTTTAACAAAATACGATGTTCAAATAAAGATGGAAGACGGCATCGGATCTGTTCAGATTCCGGATGAAATTTTCAAGGATCCTCAACCCCTGTGGGAAGACTTTCTGATCGGAAAGTTCTTGGACAAAGCCCCACATATTGGAAAAGTACACGCAATCGTCAATAAAATCTGGGCTTCTGACAAGTCATAAATGGTGGAGGTTTATGAGATAAACTCTACAACTATGAAGTTTAGAATCCTTGACTCAGCAATGAGAGGAAGGGTACTGCGTAGAGGTATGTGGAACTTAGCAGATGTGCCAGTTGTGATGACTGAGTGGAAACCTTTTGTAGAAGAAGAAGCAATCCGCAACTCTGTTCCTTTGTGGGTTCACCTAGCTAATGTTCCCATGAACATGTACTCGTGGAAGGGACTCAGTTTTGCCACAAGCACGATAGGAGAACCAGTCAAACTCCACCCTGATACAGCTCTATGCAAAGACCTAAAGGTGGCAAAAGTTTTTGTGAAAGCTGATCTTACAAAGGCTCTACCGAGCTCAATGAACTTCAAATATCAGGGAAAGGATACTCTCATCGGTTTCACCTTTCCATGGTTGCCCACGAAATGCTCAACTTGTGGAAAGTGAGGTCATCCAGTAGAGGTTTGCACCAAGAAGAAGGAGATAGAAGTAGAAACAAGAGATGATAATATGGCGGGTTCATCTAAACAAGCAGAGGAGGTTACAACTAAGGATACGAACAGTGGAAACACTCAAGTTTTCCAAACGGAGCAACCTCATACCGAAAATGTAACTTCAACGGAAGAAGAGCAAGTCAAAGAGAGGGCTTCTGATGAGGTAGAAGATGGTAGCAGTCATGATGACAGCTGGTCTACGCCGGTTAAAGTAAGCAGAACTCCGGAGAAAACAAAGGGTCTTGAATCTGGTCAGGGTCCAATCATCTCAGACTCCCGTTTTGCAGTATTGAGCTCAGAGGAGAAGGAGGAAGAGGGTGAGATACTGCAACAGGAGGAAACAGTTATAGGAAAAGATGTGATCGATATCCAGGTGCCGATCCAAAAGAAACCAGAAGTACAAAACAGAACGGGGTCTACTAGACCATCTCTCCCCGCGTATTTCAAAAGACAATCACAAGCTCGTTTCCAACTCAATTTTCCCAAAGACTACCGACTGCGGTCACGGTCATTTGGGGAAAACGTCGACTAAGAAATAACTGATGTCGGGTTTCTATTGGAACATCCGGGGTTTTAACAAACAGAAAAAGCATACTGTTGTAAGAGATTGGATAAGAAGAGAAGGTATGAAGTTTGGATGTCTAATAGAAACTCGTGTGAAGGAAAACAGAGCTGAGAGGATTATATCATCTGTTTTCCAGAATTGGTCTACTATCTCAAATTATGAAAACCATCGACGGGGTAGAATATGGGTTGTGTGGAGTCCTGAGATAAGAGTTACGCATTGTTTCAAGACAAATCAAATGATCACATGCTCAGTGCTTTTGGAAGGTATGGAAGAGGAGTTCTTATGCTCCTTTGTTTATGCTCTCAACAGTGCTGAAGAAAGAAAAGAACTATGGAATGATATTAAAATTCACCAGAACTCTCCTATGTTTAGAGATAAGCCATGGCTTGTGATCGGTGATTTTAATGAGACTCTGAATCTGGAGGAACACTCGGGACCAAACACCTCGACTGTTTCTACAGGTATGCGAGATTTCCAAGATGTGTGTCGGCATTGTTCTCTCATTGACATGAAAGCACATGGTCCTCTACTAACTTGGAGTAATAAGCGCAAGAATGAGCTGATTCGGAAGAAGCTGAATCGTACTTTGGTGAATGACGTGTGGACCACGAAATTCCCATACACATATTGTGTTTTCGAGGCTGGAGGTTTATCTGATCACCTACGTTGCAGGATTCAGATCCAACCATCTCCTTTAAAACCAAGACGGACTTTTAAGTTTACCAACGCGGTGGCAGAGGCACCAGGTTTCCTTCTCCTAGTGAAAAACTTCTGGAATGGCACTGCTCCTCTGCATAGTTCGACATCTGCTCTATTCAGACTGTCGAAGAAGCTTAAGGAACTAAAGCCTATGCTTCAACAATTAAACAAAGACACGGTTGGAGACATTACCAAGAGAACTAAGGAGGCGTTTGATAAGCTTTGTGTCTGGCAGACAAGAGCGATGATTGATCCCACTCCTGATGTGCTAGATGAATAAACTCGAGCTCATGATAAATGGCAACTGCTTTTATCTATTGAAGAAAAAGTCCTGAGTCAATGTGGGAACCGAAATTCGCACCGTCAATTTCCGATAAAGATTTACGGAGGAAAACCGAGTTAACCCGATCTTCCTTGAAGGTCCCGGATATCTGCTGGGCCGCACACGAAACAATCAATAAAAATAGAAGTTGCGAAAATAGAAATCGTAAAAGTTGAGCGAAAGAGATCTTATTTCTGAATTCTCGTTCGAGCGTGTACAACAAGAAAAGAAATCGGCCGTAAGGGCTGTCGAGGAGTCCGCTAGTCTGGTCGCCTAAGTCTATCCTAGTTGAGTCGCAGCTCGCTAGTGAAAACAGAAAAGAATGCTAAATCGCTCTAAGTCCTCGTGCTTGAAAGTTTGTGATCTGGTTTGCTTCTTGCTCAAAGCTCTCCTTATATACTCCTCTAAGGCGGTCTATCTTCTGCGGGCTGAGTCGGCTTTTCCATTTTCGTCCATCTTCGTGTTTATCGGAAACTTGACATTTATCTTGAAATCTTGACATTTATCTTCTGGAAACTTGATATTTATCTTCTGGAAACTTGACATTTATCTCTTATGTGAGGATAAAGATAAACCGTCATAGTTATCCTTCCTTTTAGGAAAATGCATTGGGCGTTTTGGCCACGTTAGACCATTGGCGTTGTTACGGTTTTGAAAGGACAGTCTTTGAAGGTTTGGTGTTTCGAAGGAACCTCAATTCCTTGTTTAGTCGAGAAAGTGGCGTTCTAGAGTAACCGTGATCATACCAAACTTGCGTAGATTGATCGAACAAGCTAAGATGGGATCGAACAGACGCGATAGGACCGAACGAGACGAGGAGCGGACCGATGCAAAACCCGACCAGCGGCCAGGTGCCGCCCGGCGCCAGGCGAGTGCCGCCCGGCGCCAGGCCGCCCGGCGCCAGGCGAGTGCCGCCCGGCGCCAGGCGAGTGCCGCCGGCGCCAGGCCAGCCAGCGTCCAGCGTGCCGCCAGCGCCAGGCGAGTGCCGCCCGGCGCCAGGCGAGTGCCGCCCGGCGCCAGGCCAGCCAGCGTCCAGCGTGCCGCCCGGCGCCAGGCCAGCCAGCGTCCAGCGTGCCGCCCGGCGCCAGGCGAGTGCCGCCCGGCGCCAGAGCCAGCCAGCGTCCAGCGTCCAGCGTGCCGCCGGTGCCAGGCCGTCTTGCCGTGCAATGGGTTTTTCGTTGTTCGATCTTTCCCTCGTCGGTCGTTTTGCGGAAATCTTTTGAGTTTGGGAGGGTCTCGGCCGTGTCCGAGATAATCGTTTCTAATCCAGCGAGATTCCGCGAGTATCGGATTTGAGATGGACTTGGATCTGCAGATTTTCCGTCGTCGAGGATGCGAGCAATGTGGCTCCGAGTTTTAGATGTGTTAAAAGATGAATCTTTTAAACAATCGGGAAGGCTTTACGGAAGACTCATTGTAGATCTCGGACAATCCAGACATGGGTTTCAAGGGACCAAGATGCGCCATTGCCTGAGATCATGAGATGATCGCACGGATGGCGCCAGGACCTCGCCGTTGGCGCCGGATAAGTGGGCGAGCCTTCCGTGAGTTTTATCGGCGGCGACCGTTTCTTGGATTTGACCGTCGGCAGCTTTTCTTCGAGGATTTTGGTGCGATTTCGTCATTGACCGATTTTGACCCCAACAGTTAGCCCCAGCTAGCTAGGAACCGTAGAGCCTGTCGGATCTAGCTTGCGGTATAGCGATAATGGGAAGGTGTTGAGGCGTGTCGTTTGCGAAAATCGGGTAAATAGTGATTTTACCTCCTTTATATGGAGTAAGAAATCTCATTCTTACTTCATCACAAGGTTTTTACTCTCTCTCTCAAGAATCCTTTCTCTCTCTTTAAGAACAATGTCTTCAAGATCCTCAAAGAGAAACTCTTCTTCCCATTCATCCTCGGATGACTCTCCTGCCATGTGACGGTGAAGGTGAGGAGTCGGTTGAGGAGGATAAGAAAAGAATCGTATTACCGAGCCCTTGTAGGTTCGGCCTCAACACTGCCAGAGATCCCTGTTCGAGGCCTGCGAGGCAGCCCGGTGCTCCTTTGCGCCGAGCTCCGGTTTCATTAAATATCTCAAGGTTCTTGAGATTTTACCAGGTTCTGAAGGAGTCAAATTCGGATTCCCGCTGGTAACGAGAGTGCAAGGAATCCTCCGCAAGGTTTCTTTACATGTTGAAGCTTTCATTACGTGCGCCGTATGTGGTTCCCAATCCCTGGTGCCATTGTTCGTGCACTTCACGCTTGAACTTCGATCAGCCAACTCAGCCGCTCCTGCCTTGAGAGTTGGTTGGCGCATTGATCGCTAGCTACTTAACTCGGATTGATCTTGGTCCCGATGATTTGAAGGTCTTTGGGGCACTTTCGGCCGACGGGTGTGGTTACTACTCCATGCTGCCTAAGAAGGATATGGCGTGATTGAGGGGACTACCGAATCCCAAATGCGTGGCAGGGCGTTTCTTCTTCGTCCAAATAGATGGCGAGTCTGTAGAAGAGCTGCCTCCATCTATTTCCTGAGCATGGAACTAACCGGAGGTATCTAATCGACGGCCGCTTTTGGCCACGCTAGCCATTTAGGCGCTTTTACGGTTAAAGGACAGTCTTTTGTTCTGTTTTCCGGCGAACCTCAATTCCTTGTTTAGTCGAAAGTGGCGCTCTGAGTAACCGTGGATCATACCAAACTTCGTGATTGATCCGAACAAGCTAAGATGGGATCGAACCGGGCAATAGGACCGAGACCGACGAGGGCCGGACCATGCCAGGCTTCCACCGCTGCGACGGAAGTGCCGCCGCCAGGCCGGGTGCCGCCGCGCCAGGTCGGGCTCCGCTGCGGACGGTGCCGCCGGGCGCCAGCCCTGGTGTCACGGGCGCTTAAAGGTCAGCCGTGCCGCCAGCCAGGTCAAAGCGCCGGCGCCAGGCCGGTGCCGGCGCCAGGCCAGCTCCGCTGGCCCCGTAAGCCGCCGGCGCTTTCGTGCCAGCCTGCCCCACGCGGCCGGGCGCCAGCCGGTGCCGCCGGGCGCCAGGCCAGCCTGCTGCCCCCGTCTCCCGGGTACGCCGGTGCCAGGCCGCCTTGCCGCCTCGTGGGTTTTTCGTCGATCTTTCCGCCAGTCGCTTATGGAAATCTTTTGAGTTTGGGAGGGTCTCCAGCCAGATTTCGAGATAATCGCTTAATCCAACGAGATTCGCGGTATCGGATTTGAGATGGACTTGATCTGCAGATTTTCCGTCCGCCGGGATGCGAGCAATGTGGTTCGAAGTTTAGATGTGTTAAAGATGAATCTTTTAAACAATCGGAAGGTTTTACGAAGACTCATTGTAGATCTCGACAATCCGACATGGGTTTCAAGGGACCAAGATGCCGCCATTGCCGAGATCATGAGATGATCGCACGGATGGGCGCCAGGACCTCGCCGCTGGCGCCAGATGGGAGGACGAGCCTTCCGCGGAGTTTTATCGAGTTTACGCACCCGCTTCTTGATTTGATCGCCGCTATTTTCTTTTTCGAGGATTTTCGGTGACGATTTCGCTATTGACCGATTTTGACCCCAACAGTTAGCTCCCAGCTAGCTAGGAACCGAGCCTGTCGGATCCTAGCTTATGTATAGCCGCAGGGAAGGTGTTGAGACGTAATCGCTGTCAAAATCGGGGTAAATAGTGATTTTACCTCCTTTATATGGAGTAAGAAATCTCATTCTTACTTCATCACAAGGTTTTACTCTCTCTCAAGAATCCTTTCTCTTTAAGAACAATGTCTTCAAGATCCTCAAAGAGAAACTCTTTTCCCATTCATCTCTCGATGACTCTCCTGCCATGTGACGTGAAGGTGAGGAGTCGGTCGAGGAGGAAAAGAAGAACGTGATATCGAAGCCCTTGTAGGTTCGCCTCAACACTGCCAGAGATCCCTGTTCGAGGAGGCTCGAGGCAGCCCGGTGCTCCTTTGCGCCGAAGCCGTTTCTCGTGAATATCTCAAGGTTCTTCGAGATTTTTACCAGGTTCCTGAAGGAGTCATTCGGATTCCCGCTGGTAACGAGTGCAAGGAATCCTCCGCAAGGTTTCTTTACATGTTACGGCTTTTACGCACGCCGATGTGGTTCCCAATCCCTGGTGCCATTGTTCGGCGCTTCACCGCCGGTTTCGATCAGCCAACTCAGCCGCTCCTGCCTTGGAGTTGGTTTGGCGCATTGATCGCTAGCTACTTAACTCGATTGATCTTGGTCCCGATGATTTCGAAGGTCTTTGGGGCACTCGCCGACGGGAGTGACGGTTACTCCATGCTGCCTAAGAAGGATATGGCCGTGATTGGGGGACTACTTGAATCCCAAATCGTGGCGGGCGTTTCTTCTTCGTCCAAATAGATGGCGAGTCTGTCGAGAAGAGCTGCCTCCATCTATTTCCTTGAGCATGGAACTTAAGCGGAGTATCTGACGAAAACCTGTTGTCTATCTCACCTTTTAGAATCACGAGTTTTAGTGAAAATTTTCGTTTTGTAGGGAACAACCCTACGGCGCATTTGCCTGGTGGCGTCTTTGTCAAGAGATCTTCTTCTTCAAAGAGGCCATTTTCTGGAAATCCTTCACCCTCGAGCGGATCCGAGACGGTTAGGCTTTATCGGTCGAGGTCCTATCCCGTCGTCTGGCCTCGAACCTGTCACCGCGGCTCCTATTGAGCGAGACAGAGTCTCGTAAGGGGAAGGAAATGCGATGATGGGGAAGGCTCGGAAGTCCTTCACCGTTGGGAGAAAAACCTAGTTTTGCTCCAGCGGAAAAAGCGAGCCAGCGGTTTCCACCTAACAACTTCTTTGATGGCCTTCCTCGGAGTTTACTACTGAGAATTCGCTGGAGGATGAGGAGAAACAACGGGTTTTGCGAGAGCTCCCCAGCGTGTGCGAGGTTTGGCCCCGAACTTCTTAACCTTGCGTTGAATCTGTATATAAGCATGCTTGGATCTTGAGTTTTATGCAGGGACTAAGAGTGTTTAGCGAAGCTTGACTCGAGTTTCCATAAATCCAGGATTGCTAACTTCAAGACCACAGAAGCGGGCGAGAGCTTTCGGTTCCGACAAGAGGTGAAGGCACAGAGCGAAGCAAGCTGAGCTTCATGCTCGGGCTCGTTGGAAAGGAGAGGAAGAAGGATGGTCGCAGCGGAGGTGGCAAGGCAGGCGGAATCGTTGCTGCTGAGTTTCAATGTTTTAAAGAAGCTCGAGTTTGTTGGTGATTTCGAAGTGCCGGGTTCGGTCGTAAACCTTTACAAGTCTCATAACCCGGATTTCTTCGATTCGAGATTGCTGAAATGAAGGATTTCATGGCCGAAAGTGTGCTCATGCTGAGTCCTTGGTTCCTCCGGTAGAAGAAAGAGTCCGGAGACTATGGGAACCTATCGAGGTTTCCGAGGATACAGTGGAGGCCGGAGCTGATGAGAACGCCGAGGATGGCGGGAATGCTCGAGGCGTGAATGAGGAAGTCGACCAGCCTGCTAGTTCATTTGGGATTTCCGCATCCGGATTTCTCAATGTTGACTTCTTTTGTGAATTGAATTTTTGGCCGTGTGTGGCGTTTTAGTAATTTTATCCTGCGACCGTTGGAGGTTGCATTCTTATGTTTTGGGACTGGCCGTTGGTGGCTTTGAATCCTGCCGTCTTTTGCGGCTTTTATGAATATGAAAATTTGCTAGATTTCGTCTTTTGTTTTGATTTATACTTTCGTCAAGTGTAGAGGAAAGGATGCGAGTAGTCACTTCGTATCCTAACTCTTTTTGTCGCTTGGTCCGTATGCTACTTTTTAGCGAGCGTTTTAGGTGTAAGCGATAAGAGACATGTTTTGGGATCTCGTATACGATACTATGTCTGTGAGATGTCAAGATCCAGCAAGACTGGGTTTAGGGCAAGACCTAGGTTTACTCTCAGCTTTGAGGCTGTGCGATGACTGATCGGCTTTCGTTTTGCCTGTTAGTGATTTCTTCCTGATTCTTTTCGTTTAAAGTCCGCGACTAGTCGCCGGCTTATATGACTTGTGTTAAAAGAATCGAGCTATCTTCGGAGTTTATCCGAGATGCTAAACCAAAATTTTGGGTTTCTTGTATAGCGCGCTATGATATCCTTGTCGGATGTAAGAGGACCTTGTAGGTCTGACTACGATTTTGTATTGAGTGAAACGTTTCTTATGAGCGTCCGTCGGGGCCAATCGACGGGCGTGAGTTATTTTTAAGTCGCTGGTGGACTGTCTTTTGCGGATAATACGAGTTTTGTTATCTTTTTAAGAAGTTGCGACGTCTCGCGTTTCTTTTGAAGATATGATTTTCGTTTTTCCGAAGCGTTGATGCGTTTAAGTGAGCATGAAAGATAGAAACATTTTTATTAAAAATTTCGAGAAGTTAGAGTACATGTGCGGATTTTTTGCGTTTTTGTGGGAGTATATGAATATACGCACCCAGTCCCCCCCCCCCTTTTTGGTGAGGGGGATAGCTGAACTCGCCGGGTTTCGAAGAGCTGCCTACGTACCTCTTTCGAGGATCAAGCCATCTCGTAGTTTTGATAGTTGCCGCGGACGTTTTTACTCCCCGTGCGTCACCGTTCCGATCGTGCTGGTCGGATCAGTGGCTTGTGCGGGGGTCGAGCTGTCCTCTCTTACGGCGGCGGATTCAGAGGCTTTGTCGCCGTCTTGAATCGTTGCCTGTTCGGATGATTCTTGATCATCTTTCTTCGAGTCTTCGGGAATGTTGTGTGATTCCTTTGCTCGTTTCGGGTTGGCCGCAGGGGCTTTCCGATCTTTTCGCAGCTTGAACTTCGGCTAGGTAATAGAGTCTTGATTGTTTCGACTACCCGGATGGCTGCGGTTCGGTCGAGTCGGAAACTTGATACCGAGGTGATATGTGGATGGTACTGCCTTCATGGAGTTGATCCAAGGGGTTCCCATGATGGCGTTGTAGATGGCGGGTTGTCGACTACTGCAAATTGGACGATCTTTGTAACTTCCTTTGCCATGACTGGGAGTTTAATTCTCGAGGGTCATGGTAGTGGCTCGAAACCCGTCAAAGGTTTTGGCTCGGGGCGACTTCCCCAAGTGGGATCTTCATCCTGTAGAGGGTGTCGCGGAAGATGGCGTTGACCGTGCTTCCTGTATCGGCGAGAATGCGGCCGACCGAGATCCTGGATGACCAGGTCGATTACCAAAGGATCGCAGTGAGGTTTGTCGATTCCGACGGTCTCGTGTTCCTCAGCGATGTGTGGTTAGGAACATCGCTGTCCGGAACCAGTTGGAACTGGTCTCGGCTTTTCGCCCGTAGGCTTTTATCGATGAGACAGAGTCTTGGTAGAACTGTGATCCTCCGATGAACATGTTTACCCTCGGCGGCTGCTGTTGTTCCCTTGGTCGTCTGTCTTCTTCGCTTTTCCCCGATTGGTTTTGGTCGCGGTCCTCGGAGACAGTTTTGTTAGTCTTTGGCGGTCGGAGTCCAGGAGCAAGTCCTTTATACTCTTGACCTTTGATAGTTAGCGGTGAGGAGTTTTCGCGGCGAGCGAGCGCCGAGAACCTTGCGGTTAGCGATGGAGTGACCTCGGTCTCGTGGAACTCGCAATAGAGTTATCCTTGTACTGGTTCCTTGTCCAGGTGTTTCCGGAGGTTTTGCCTTGCTCGAGTTGATGGCGTAGTTATGCTCGCCTTGGCGTCTTCCCCTTCGTGATGGGCGTATTTGTCGTTCGAGAGGGTTTCTTTTGGGCGGTTTCTGCGGTCCGTGCTTCTGCGATAGAAGCTTCATCTCTTCTTCCATGATGATGAAGTCCGTTGCCTTGTGGAAGTATCCTGGATTGTCAGCGGCTTTTCCAGTAGTATCCACTTTCGAACTTCGACTTGTACGAGAGTTTTCCTCGGCGTCGATTGCGACATTGTCGCTGATGCCCGCACTCGCCATCACCAGTTTGAACCTTCGCGATGAAGTCGCGGAGTGACTTCGTCTTCCTTCTGAGCTAGACTCCATAGATCCCGCGTCGGACGTTTCTGTCCATGAACATGGAGTACTGTTTGAGAAACGCCGAGGCCAGTTGGCGGAAGCTTCGATGGAGTTCCTTTTGAGCCGGAGAACCACTCGAGCGCAGCACCTTTGAGGTGCTCGACGAAGAGAAGACAATGACCTGCGTCCCGTTCGCGCTCCGGGAGTTTGCACCTACCCATTGCGATCTGGAAGGACTGCAGGTGCGACTTAGGATCCGTCGTACCGTCATAGACCGGGATTTTGATCTTCCCTGGGTCTGAGATGCGTGTTTCCGTGATCCGAGTGGTGAACGGCGTTTTCGTGCTTCCTCGAGAAGTCTATCGATCTCGAGGCGGAACTGGTCGCTGATGGATTTGTGATTTTACCGCCACTTCGCCACGGTCTTTTGAGAGATTCGCGGAGATCATGGATCTGCTATTGCTGCGGCGTCCCTCGAACCTGTCGGCGCTGGTCGCGATAGATCCGAGTTTGATCTTCCGCGAGTTCTTCCTGCTCCATCCAGTAGAGTTCTTCTTCCTCTTCTGTCATGGGCCTATCGAAGGATACTGTCTGCCGAGCGGACTGGCTTCGGGTTCTCCTAGGGTGGATGTCAGCGTCTTCATCGGAAGGATCCGATCGGTCGCTGATATCTGGTCGATCTTCGGCGTCGCTTTCCTTGTTTCCGCGGCGAGTGGAAGGTTCTGCGAGTCGTTTGCTGTCCTTTGAGCCGTTTCCTCGGGGTGGGCTCTTCGGGCATCTTTTCGTGCTTGGAGATCGAAGTCGAGTCTTCTGCGGCGTGCCTTGGTGGATCAGCGGCAACTTGCTCCTTGCAGTTAAGGTATCGACCTGTTTTCGCGGCGAGGTTATCAGCTTGTCTGTTGTTCGCCAGCGCTGGTGGTAAGCAGTTCCTTCATCGCACGAGCACCTCGGTGTTTGCATCAGCAGTGACTGCGGGCGCATCTCCAGCTGGAGTCTTCTCAGCGTTGGCGTCGGCGGTGTTCCGCCTGGCGCTGGCTGATCCTTGGTGGTGTCGGCAGACATGATCGGCGTGTGCAGTTGCGAGATAGATAGATCCGTAACCCTCCTTCTAGCGTAAGCTGTGGGAACGAAATTCGCACCGTCAATTTCGATAAAGATTTACGGAGGAAAACCGAGTTAACCCGATCTTCCTTGAAGGTCCGGATATCTGCTGGGCGCACGAAACAATCAATAAAAATAGAAGTTGCGAAAATAGAAATCGTAAAAGTTGGCGAAAGAGATCTTATTTCTGAATTCTCGTTTGGCGTGTACAACAAGAAAGAAATCGGCCGTAGGGCAGTCGAGGAGTCCGCTAGTCTGGTCGCCTAAGTCTATCCTAGTTGGTCGCGGCTTCATTAGTAGTGAAAAAGAATGCTAAATCGCTCTAAGTGCTAAGTGCTTGAAAGTTTGTGATCTGGTTTGCTTCTTGCTCAAGCTCTCCTTATATACTCCTCCTAAGGCGGTCTATCTTCTCACGGGCTGAGTCGGGCTTTTCCATTTTCGTCCATCTTCGTGTTTATCGAAACTTGACATTTATCTTGAATCTTGACATTTATCTTCTGGAAACTTGATATTTATCTTCTGGAAACTTGACATTTATCTCTTATGTGAGGATAAAGATAAACCTTCATAGTTATCCTTCCTTTTGGAGAAAATCGATGCGTGGGCGTTTTGGCCACGTTGGGCTTTAGGCGTTATTACGGTTTTGAAAGGACAGTCTTTGAAGGTTTGGTGTTTCGAAGGAACCTCAATTCCTTGTTTAGTCGAGAAAGTGGCGTTTAGAGTAACCGTGATCATACCAAACTTGCGTAGATTGATCGAACAAGCTAAGATGGGATCGAGCAGACGCGATAGGACGAAGACGAGGCGAGGGCGGACGACGCCAGGCGACTTCCAGCGTGGCGGTGCCGCGGCGCCAGGCGAGTGCCGCCCGGCGCCAGGCGGCCAGCGTGGCGGGTGCCGCCCGGCGCCAGGCGAGTGCCGCCGGCGCCAGGCGGGCAGCGTCCAGCGTGCGCCCGGCGCCAGGCGAATGCTGCAGCGCCAGGCGAGCCAGCGTCCAGCGTGCGCCCGGCGCCAGGCGAGTGCCGCCGGCGCCAGGCGAGTGCCGCCCGGCGCCAGAGCCAACCAGCGTCCAGCGTGCGCCGGCGCCAGGCGAGTGCGCCCGGCGCCAGGCCAGCCAGCGTCAGCGTGCCTCCGTTACCAGGCAGGGTGCGCCCGGAAGCCGCATCCAGCGTGCGCGGTGCCAGGCGTCTTACGCTGTGGGTTTTCGTTGTTCGATCTTTCCCTCGTCGATGGTTTGCGGAAATCTTTTGAGTTTGGGAGGTCTCCAGCCGTAGATTTCGAGATAATCGTTTCTAATCCAACGAGATTCCGCGAGTATCGGGATTTGAGATGGACTTGGATCTGCAGATTTTCCGTCGTCGAGGATGCGAGCAATGTGGCTCGAGTTTTAGATGTGTTAAAGATGAATCTTTTAAACAATGCGGGAAGGCTTTCTGGAAGACTCATTGTAGATCTCGGACAATCGGACATGGGTTTCAAGGGACCAAGATGCGCCATTGCCTGAGATCATGAGATGATCCCTTACGGATGGCGCCGGAGACCCTCGCCGTTGGCGCCAGATGGGAGTGGACAAGCCTTCGTGAGTTTTATCGGCGGCGACCGTTTCTTGGATTTGACCGTCGCTTGGCTTTTCTTTCGAGGATTTTCGGGTGACGATTTCGTCATTGACCGATTTTGACCCCAACAGTCAAAAGGCCAAGATGCTTTGGCTAAATGTAGGAGATGGAAACAATAAAAGTTTTCATAATTCAGTAAAGGTTCGAGCAGAAAAAAACTCTATTCGGGAAATACAAACGGAGAATGGTACTCTGGTCACCACTCAGGAGGAGATAAAGGCAGAAGCTGTTAATTACTTCCAGGGGTTTCTGGCAAAAGAGGTTGTAAGACAGAAAGGTATGGAGGTTGATGAGCTGAAAACGCTACTGAACTTTCGATGTGAGGCAGCTGACAGAGAGCTTCTTCTACATGAGGTTCCTGCCATCGAGATTAAACATGTGTTATTTGCAATGGCAAACAACAAATCTCCAGGTCCAGATGGCTTTACATGTGAATTTTATAAGGTTGCTTGGGATATTGTAGGGGATGACTTCGTGATTGCAGTCCAATCCTTCTTCAAGACGGGTTTCTTACCCAAGGGGATAAATTCTACAATTCTGGCACTGATACCAAAGAAAGAGAACTCAGAGACTATGAAAGACTTTCGTCCTATCTCCTGCTGCAACGTTATCTACAAAGTCATCTCGAAAATCCTGGCCAATCGTTTGAAACTTATTCTTCCAAAATTCATCTCACCTAACCAATCTGCATTCGTCAAAGATAGACTGCTAATGGAGAATGTCCTCTTGGCCTCAGAACTGGTTAAAAGCTATCATAAAAGCTCAGTTTCAGTAAGATGTGCGCTTAAGATCGATATATCTAAGGCTTTTGACACTATCCAATGGCCTTTTCTGCTTTACTCGCAAGGCTCTCGGATTTCCAAGTGAATACATCATTTGGATAGAGAAATATATATCACTAGCCTCGTTTTCAGTTCAAATCAATGGTGAACTAGCTGGGTATTTCAACAGTAAAAGGGGTCTTCGTCAAGGATGTGCTCTGTCACCCTACTTGTTTGTTATCTGCATGGAGGTTTTATCGAAAATGTTAGATAAAGATGCGGCTCAGAGGAAGTTTGGATACCATCCATACTGCCAGGACCTCAGGCTTACTCATCTAAGCTTTGCTGACGACTTGCTTATATTCTCTGACGGTAAGTGTTGGGGTCAAAAACGGTTATGTCGAAATCAACGGCTAAAGATCTTTCCAAACTCAAAGATTTCCCGCACGAACGGTCAACGGAGGAAGGATCGGGCGACGGAGAACCCACGGGCGGCAGAGAATCCCTGGCGCCGGCGGCAGCGAGACGGACCGGCCTGGCGCCAGCGTAAGCTCCCTGGCGCTGGCGGCAGCGATGCAGCGGCCTGGCGCCAGCGTAAGCTCCCTGGCGCTGGCGGCAGCGATGCAGCGGCCTGGCGCCGGTCGGCGGTCCTCGTCCTGGTCTCGGTCCCATCGTGCTCGGTCTGATCCGTCTTGGCTTGTGTTGGGGTCAAAAGCGGTTATCTCAAAATCAACGGCTAAAGATATTTCCAAACTCAAAGATTTCCCGCCGCGAGCGGCCAGCGGAGGAAGGATCGGGCGACGGAGAACCCACGGGCGACAGAATCCCTGGCGCCGGCGGCAGCGAGCGAAGCGGCCTGGCGCCCGGCGGCAGGCCCTGGCGCCTCGTATGACGCTAACCCGGCCTGGCGCCGGCGGCAGTCCCTGGCGCCGGTCGGCGGTTCGTCCTGGTCTTGGTCCTCGTCCTGGTCTCGGTCCCATCGTGCTCGGTCTGATCCGTCTTGGCTTGCTTGGATCAATCCTGCGTGGGTTTGATACGATCCGCGACTCTGGAATTAACATCTCGATTCGACTCGATTGGAATCATCCTCGATGTTTTACGACAAAAATTAGAAAGGTTGGATTTCGTAGAGGATATCGTGTAAAACAAGATCGATTAACTCAAACATCGATCCTTTAGGCTATACGGTTTATTTTACGAGAAAGATAGGCTTTCCGAGAAATCGTATAAAACGTTCAACGACTTAAGACAAGTCCACAGACTTACTTACGATTTTAAGAATTCAGGCCCAATCAGACTATGACGGTTTATCCAATTTCCCGAACATCGGATAAACATCAAGTCACTGAAAAATAGGGGAAAACTCGAGGATAATTACGAAGATCGACGAAAATGGAATATTTCCTGAAGAGATAAACTTGGGCCCAAAGGCGAAGTCCATCATCCTAAGGCAAACCGACCTAGAAGTGATTATATAAGGAGAGCAAGAGCAGAGGAGAAGGGGATCCAAAAATTCTAGATTGAGACCTTCGTGAGCTCTGTTAGCTGATAGAACTTAGAATTTGGCGGTTAGGCTAGCAAGGCAAGCCAGAGCGTCTGGCCGCCTCCCTCTTTCGCCAAATCGCTCCTCGGAAGAATCGGACAATTCTTTTACTTCAGAGCTCGCGACATAGAAACCCTAGGCGTTATCTTCGACATGCCTGTTTCTATGACAAACGCTCATACTAGACGAACCCGCCCAGACGGTTCGATTTCTTGTTCAATTCTTTCTAAACTGAACTACGTCCGACTTGATCCTCGAAAGGGGTACGTAGGCAGCCTTTCTTAAGGTCCAGTCCCAAATCTTAACAAAACCTTTTCCGCATTTATTCGGTCACTTGTCGTTGGCTGTCGCAGAGAATCCGGACCTTCAGGGAAAGTCGGGTTAACTTGGCTTTCCTCCGTTTTTATTCATTAAAATCGACGGTGTGAATTTCGGTTCCCACAGTTTGGCGCTAGAAGGAGGGTGGGACGGATTACTCTTACTCTCACGGCCGCAAAACGCTTGATCAAAGCAGTGTCTGGAAATATGAAAGACAAAAGCTCGAATCGACGCTGGTAAAACAATTTCAGCAGTGATTGCTCCTAAAGGCCACCTCGCCCATGGTCGAGGTGAACCGTGACAATCACCTCACGATGGCGAGACAACCCGATCGGTCCTTTCAACTATGCACCCTCGTCCAAGTTCCCATAACACGATCCTCGGGTCTATGGACACAACCCCCTCGCTTAGGATTATAAAAGAAAGACTTCGGGAAAACTTATAAAAGACTTGATCGTCGAGACGGATTCCTGCCTGCCGTATAAAACGGCTATGGTTATCTTAAACACCAGTTGCCTTAACTATACAAGGGATTAGGATCCTTTTGAGAAGCCAACATCACGTCGAAGGTGATTTCTTAGGAAAAATCGTAAAAAAGTCTAAGTCCCAAGATGGCCCAAAAGGGGGCCTGGATCGTGGCTAAACGGCCCACTTACGATTTAGAATAAGATTGAGCCCAAGGCTGAGATGACGGTCTAATTACCGAGTTTATGAAATCTCAACGAGTAGGGGTTCGACTGAAAACGTTTTCGAGAAACTCTTGGAAAAACAAAACTTACTCTCCTTGAAACCTTGGGGAAACCCTAGATTACTCGCGGAACAGAAGCACGGTAAATCGGTTCACCAATTCCCACTGCCATACTTCTTACAAACAACTCTTGAGGAACAAACGGGAAAACGAAAGGAGGTCGGAGCTTGATCTTACTAGGACGACTTGCCATAGGGTGAGATCAGTCTTCTCAGTTCGCCTTAGTAAGAGCCCACTTTGTTCTCCTTTGTGTCTAGGTCAAAATGGCTTTCGTTTCATCTCAATCGGAGTTTCCTTTGAGATTTTACGAAGAGAACAAAGTCACTGTCCCGGCCACCTCGCCGTGGGCAAGGACAAACATTACCGAGGTCACCTCACCTTCCGACATGGCTACCTCGCCCCAGGGATAACTCACCTTCGTTATCCTTTGGGTCTAGATCAAAGTGGCTTTCGTTTTGTCTCAATAGGAGTTTCCGTTGAGATTTTACGAAGAGAACAAAATCACTGTCCCGGCCACCTCGCCCGTGGACGAGAACAACCATCACCAAGGTCACCTCGCCCATGGCCACCTCGCCTGTGGAAACCTAACTTTGCTCTCCTTTGAGTCTAGGTCAAGATGGTTTTCGTTTCGTCTCAATCGGAGCTTCCGTTGAGATTTTACGAAGAAAACAATGTCGCTGTCTCGACCACCTCGCCCATGGGGAGGATCTCTCTGTCCCGTCATAGGACGAGCCCGGTCCTGTACCAGTACCATGCATCTTTGCCTAAGTCTTCGCAACTCGATCTTTGAGCCCGTGAGTCCAATACTCCTGTTTCGTCTCGATTAAGATCGTCGTGAAAAGCTCCAGAAAAATCATGAAAGGTTCGATCGACGAATGGATTCTGATTCATCGTATAAAACGACCACGGTTAGCTTGAACACCAGTTTTTCCAACTATACAAGGGATTAGGATCCTTTTGAGAAGCCAACATCACGTCGAAGGTGATTTCTTAGGAAAAATTGTAAAAACGTCTGAAGTCCAAAAGCGGCCGGAAGGATCCGGCAGCGACAGCGGCCCTCTTACGATTTTAAAATAAGACTGAGCCCAAGTTGGATATGACGGTCTATTGTCAGGAAGAAAACAGTTTGCGGAATAACTCTCATAAAATAAAAGCTCGACAACATTTTGGGAAACAACTTCCGTAAAATCAAGCTCGGCAATATTTTACGAAACATCATTCGTAAAGTCATACAAGATCATATGAAACGATAAGGTCCAGGACCTAACCAGTTCGCTCATAGCCTGACGAGCTAAGAGCCTCACTCGAGTGGCGTCTTGCCCAATGTCTCCATTTTTCTAAGCACCCACCTTAGCCTTCTTCGAGTTATCGCCTACTTCTCCTCCCTTTGTTTCAACGATTCTGTAATGTTCCTTCGGACACATTGTCAATTTAACCAGCGATGCGAAGAAGCGAACAGGAACTGAAGTTCATATCTCTCTTTCGCTCCGATATTCTCGTCAGAATTTCTTCAAAAAACCGATTCTTGTTCGGTATCAAACTTTTCAAAGTCCTTTGACGATGAACCGTTAAAATTCACGAAACAAAGAGGAACGGGCAAGAGGCAGCCTTGAACGATCGATGAGACTAAGGTACGTCCAACTTAGAAAATTTGTCAAGGATTTAATTTTTGTAGGAAAGGAATGAAAACGTCTAGAAAACTGCCGTAAAATTTAGGGAACTTAGAACCTAGGTGGATAGTCTAGCAAGCTAAGTCTTAGGCAATTCTCCAGACTTGTTCTATTGTTCCTTGAATGTCAAGGCAGAACATGCAAACCGATCTAATCTCTCGAAAAATCGAGAAACGATTGCCACGCATTCTAAGCATACTCATCCCACTTCCTAAAGAAAGAAAAAATGTACACAAGCCTTCGAAAGGACCCGGACCTGAATTCGGCATCCCCTTAAAAGGCAATCGTGAACTAACATGACCTTAATGTTAACACGAAAGGGTCGTGGTCTAATCCTTTACCAAAAACTTCCTTGGCTATGCGTCTGAGCACAACCTTCATCCCACGCCCAGTTAATTGAGTGACCACTGCTCCAATCGCTTAACGGCTAAAACAACAATCCACGATTTATCATAGAACGCCAAGTGACTATTATGCAAGAAGTTTGCCGTATAGCCCAGAATCGGAAATCATACGATAAACTCTTCATACCAAAACTCAGTCCTAACAACCATATGGTTAACGGAAGATTTAAACTTATCGTCAATCAATTAAGTTCTATACGCCCCGTAAACACGGCATGAAAAGAAACACTCGTGACAAGGCTCCAAGAGTTATACGAGTCATCCTTAATATATACAAACAAATCCCGGAAGGCCAACACTTCACGAAGCACTGTGAATGTAGACGCTTCTCCCTAGGTCAAACTTACGCGACCCCTTGGTCCTGCGTCCAAACCGAAACAACAGTTTCTGGCTGCGAACATTCGCAAAATATCTCCAAGCCCGCGAACATTTCAACCACGAAATGCGGCACAAGGAAAACTTCGACCTTCAGCTGCGAGGCGTCGCTGCCTTCGAAGGACATTCTTTTCTCAAAACGCTCCAGACGAAATCCTCGCCTCTAGAACTCAAAACATACAAACACACCTCTAAACGGTAACATGCCTCTAAACTGGCATCATTTCGTTGTTTCTGATCACAACAAACGAACTCTAACGTCCTAAACAGACAAATAGCCGCCCTTCAAGGGGTAGGCTCTCTTGCATCTGACAAAGATAAACATAGCGCGCTATACAAGAAATCCAAATTTTGGTTTAGCTCTTCGTAAAGGAAGTAGCTCGACTCACGCCCAGACAAATCATATAAGCCGACAACAATTAGCGGATTTTAAACGGTACGAGTCAGGTTAAAATCGTAAACAGGCAAAACGAAAGCCGATTTGTCATCGCAAAGCCTCAGTCCGAGAGTAAACCTAGGTCTTGCCCTAAACCCAGCCACGCTGGATCTTGACATCTCACAGACATATTATGGTATACGAGATCCAAAAATTTGTCTCTTCACTTAAGCATATTCGTTTCATGAACTTTTTGCGTAAATCGGTAAACCGCGGAAAATCTCGCTTTATGCAAACAATAGGTACTGTGATCATCAGTGAACTAGGAATGAGACGACAACTCACACCCTCTTTCTCATACTTCGAAAAAACTGAAGTTCATAAATAATCGAAAAACGTTTCATAGATTGAGACCGCAAAAGTTCAAACAAATCCCCAAAAAGGGGCAGGGATTCGAAGCCACCAACGGCCAGTCCCGGTAAATACATCATGGCCTCGTAACGGCCGAAACACATATAAAACAAAATCCCCAAAGGGATTGATAAACCTAGACGCTCCCAGGAGCGTCACCTTCATCTTCAAACTCACCCGAGATAGGGACAGCCTCGCCATTGCCTCCCTCGGTCGCACCGCCACTACCCGCCTCGTCCGCGCCAGCCTCGCAATCCTCTCCCGCGCGCTCCTGATCTTCTGAGTCCTCGGAGGTCGGCGCAAGGGTGCATTCGGCCTGCAGGCCGGCAAGGATCGAATCGAAGTCTCCCTTGGAGGTCGCCCACTCTCCTTTACAGGACGATAGTCTGGCTTCCTCCGAGTCCAAAGACGGGGCCTCGTTACCCCGAAGCAACTCGAGCTTGCTCAGACTCCCCTCGATCCCCGCTAAAGCCAAGTCCCTCTTGCGGACAGCTATCAAGGACTCAAACAGGATGACCATCCTCGTTAGACGACCAAAGAAGTCGTCACGAGCATCGGCAACCTCCGAGGATCTATGGGCGTCCATCTCCTCATGATTCTAGATCTTCTGCTAAAGGCGGCGGACTTCCGAGAATTTGCTCTTCTTCTCCTTCTTCACCTTGAGTAGTGAACTCGCGGTCTTCCCAAGGTCACGCTCAAGGTCGCTGATACGAACCTCAAGCTGGGACGTCTGGGCAGCATGGGTATCCATGACGGTCTGCAGTGCAGCCTCAGTACGCTTCAGCGCTTCCTGCGTCGACTCCAGCTCCTTCGATAGACGAATGACTTCCGACCCACACTCACCAAGCATTCCGTCAATCAGCGACACAAACTGTCCGCAAAAAAAGGGGTAAGTATCATCATAAAAAAAGGGGGATGATGACGTAGATTTCCTGCGGAAAAGAATCCTTAGCCAAAAATTTCGATTTTCAGAAAACTCGAATCATTCGCCCGCAAAATCGTCTCCGATCTTACGAGCTGGGGGGCTAACTGTTGGGGTCAAAAACGGTTATCTCGAAATCAACGGCTAAAGATCTTTCCAAACTCAAATATTTCCCGCACGAACGGTCAACGGAGGAAGGATCGGGCGACAGGGAACCCACGGGCGTAGAGAATCATGCGCAGGCGTAGACGAACCGCCTGGCACGGGCGTAAGCTCCCCGGCGCCGCGGCGGCAGATAGCCGAACGAGTCGCCCTGGCGCCGTCGACGGTCCTCGCCCTGGTCTCGGTCCTCGCCCTGGTCTCGGTCCTCGCCCTGGTCTCGGTCCTCGCCCTGGTCTCGGTCCCATCGTGCTCGGTCTGATCCCGTCTTGGCTTGTGTTGGGGTCGAAACGGTTATCTCGAAATCAACGGCTAAAGATTTTTCAAACTCGAAGATTTCCCGCATCGAACGGTCAACGGAGGAAGGATCGGCGACTAAGAACCCACGGGCGGCAGAGAATCCCTGGCCGGCGTAGCGCAGACGGAGCCGCCTGGCTCTCGGCGCAAGCTCAAGGCCGGGCGGCAGGTCCCCTGGCCGGTCGACGGTTCTTGTCCTGGTCTCGGTCCTCGCCCTGGTCTCGGTCCCATCGTGCTCGGTCTGATCCGTCTTGGCTTGTGTTGGGGTCAAAACGGTTATCTCGAAATCAGCGGCTAAAGATTTTTCAAACTCGAAGATTTCCGCATCGAACGGTCAACGGAGGAAGGATCGGCGACTAAGAACCCACGGGCGGCAGAGAATCCCTGGCGCCGGGCGGAAGACGGAGCCGCCTGGCTCCGGCGGCAAGCCCCCTGGCGCCGGCGGCAGGTCCCTTGGCGCCGGTCGACGGTTCTTGTCCTGGTCTCGGTCCTCGTCCTGGTCTCGGTCCCATCGTGCTCGGTCTGATCCCGTCTTGGCTTGCTTGGATCAATCCTCGTGGGTTTGATACGATCAATGCTACGGAATTAACATCTCTCGATTCGACTCGATTGGAATCATCCTCGATGTTTTACGACAAAAATTAGAAAGGTTGGATTTCTCGTAGAGGATATCGTGTAAAACAAGATCGATTAACTCAAACATCGATCCTTTAGGCTATACGGTTTATTTTACCAGAAAGATAGTCTTTCCGAGAAATCGTATAAAACGTTCAACGACTTAAGACAAGTCCACGGACTTACTTACGATTTTAAGAATTCAGGCCCAATCAGACTATGACGGTTTATCCAATTTCCCGAACATCGGATAAACATCAAGTCACCGAAAAATAGGGGAAAACTCGAGGATAATTACGAAGATCGACGAAAATGGAATATTTCCAAGAGATAAACTTGGGCCCAAAGGCGAAGTCCATCATCCTAAGGCAAACCGACCTAGAAGTGAGTATATAAGGAGAGCAAGAGCAGAGGAGAAGGGGATCCGAAAATCCTAGATTGGAGACCTTGAGAGCTCCTGTTAGCTGATAGAACTTAGAATTTAGGCGGTTAGGCTAGCAAGGCAAGCCCTAGAACGTCTGGCCGCCTCCCGCTCGCCAATCTCCGCTCCTCTCGGAAGAATCGGACAATTCTTTTACTTCAGAGCTCCGCACATAGAAACCCTATGCGTTATCTTCGACATGCCTGTTTCTATGACAAACGCCATACTAGATCGAACCCGCCAGACGGTTCGATCTCTTGTTCAATTCTTTCTAAACTGAACTACGTCCGACTTGATCCTCGAAGAGTGCGTAGGCAGCCTTTCTTAAGGTCCAGTCCCAAATCTTAACAAAACCTTTTCCGCATTTATTCGGTCACTTGTCGTTGGCTGTCGCAGAGAATCCGGACCTTCAGGGAAAGTCGGGTTAACTTGGATTTCCTCCGTTTTTATTCATTAAAATCGACGGTGTCAATTTCGGTTCCCACAGTAAGAGAAGTTCAGTAGATGGTATCCTTGCGACTTTTAAAAAATTCGCAGAGGCATCAGGATTACACATCAGTATGGAAAAGTCCACTCTTTACTTGGCAGGATTAAATGATGCAGATAAACAAGATCTTCTAAGCCACTACACTTTCACCAATGGAGACCTCCCGGTTCGTTATTTGGGCTTACCTCTGCTAACGAAACAAATGACTGCTTAAGACTATGCCCCACTTACAGAGAAGATCAGATCAAGAATAAGCTCCTGGACAGCAAGATATCTCTCTTTCGCAGGGAGACTACAGTTGATAGCTTCAGTAATTCATAGTCTAACAAACTTCTGGATCTCTGCTTTTAGACTACCAAAGAAATGTATCGAAGAGATAGACAGTCTGTGTGCTGCATTCTTATGGTCTGGTCCGGCCTTAAACACTAAGAAATCAAAGGTATCATGGAAGGATTGTTGTAAACCTAAAGATGAGGGAGGATTAGGCTTGCGTTCCATAAAAGAAGCTAATGATGTTTCGTGTTTGAAGCTTGTTTGGAGAATTCTTTCATCCAACTATCTCTGGGTTCGGTGGATCAAGAGATACTTAATCCGCAAGAACTCGTTTTAGTCAGTCAAAGACAACACCTCCTTGGGTTCCTGGATGTGGAAGAAAATCTTGAAATACAGAACCATGGCTATGCGTCTCATGAAGGTGGAAATCAATAATGGGGCATCGACATCGTTCTGGTTCGATCAATGGTCTCCTCTTGGTAGGCTTATTGACACGACAAATGGTAGAGGTATGATAAACATGGGCATCAAACTCAATGACACAGTGGACAAAGTTCTGAAGTTTCACCGGTGTAGAAGGCATAGAGAAGCAATGTTCAACACCATCGAAAATGAGATCTATATTCTACGTTTGAGAGGTCTTAATCAAAATGAGGACGTCCGTTTGTGGAATGCATGGGACAATAGCTTCAGAGCAGATTTTCGCTCCAAGGCAACATGGAAACTCATCCGTGTGGAGCAAGCAAAGGTTGACTGGTACAGAGGAATCTGGTTCCCCTACAACACCCCTCAACACTCCTTTATGGCGTGGATTGCGGTTCAGAACAGACTCCCCACTGGTGAGAGGATATTATCCTGGAACACAGCAGCGTCAACAGCTTGCAGTCTCTGCTCTGAGCCTCTTGAAACTCGAAGCCATCTGTTCTACAAGTGCAAATTCTCGGAAGAAGTATGGAAAAATGTTGCAGCTAAGTTGTTGTCTCTGCACTATACGAATGAATGGGAAGAGATTGTTCTGCTCCTCACAGCCCAGAACTTGAACTCGACCCAATTATTTCTCTTCAGATACATTTTCCAGGTGACACTGACTGCCATTTGGAAAGAGAGGAATGGGCGAAGGCATGGAGAAAAACCAATCAATCCTGCAACTCTGATTAAAGGTGTAGACAAGGCCGTAAGAAATCGCATATCTAGCTTACGTCAAATGAGAATTAGCAAGCACTCCAAAGCCAGGGAAACATGGTTTTCGGTTCGATAAGAGTCATATTCCCTCTGTTTTACTTTTAAGAAAACTCAAAAACTTTCAGCTTTAAGTTGCATCTATGTAAAAATGTTTTTTTTTCTTTTGAATAAATTTAACATTAATTCAAAAAAAAAATAGTACATATGATTTTGCAAATCTCCACCTAAATAGTTCATAAAATAAAAAACGATTTGTAGTTCAATCAATCATTTAAATCTGCAAAACATCTACCTTCTGAAAAAAGTTTTATATTTACCTGATTGGCCTCAACAACTTCTGAAATTGTTTTTATCTCGGCATCATTCCAGTTATATGTAACTCTTTTACCATCCTTCTTTCCAGTTGGTTTGTCGATCATAGCAACTGATAGGTTACCATTTGACAGCCTAGATATCATTAAGATCAGAAGACAGGTCGTCATTTTTAAAAATAGTTATATAAGATAGGCATCTAATAATATATAAATCATAACAGAAGGAAAACCTTTGAGTTAAATCAGTAACTTCAGGGATGATAGCATTCAGATACAGCCGTGAAGCATCAAAAGCATTAGTGATTTGCATCTCTCCTATGAGACATCAAACATAGGATTTTAATTAGACCAATATTTAAATTAATCAACTAATGTTAAATAAAAAAAGTAAGCACAAATACCTCTAAATTCCTTGATTTTTGCAAATCTGATCAAACAAATAATTATTTGATCTCTGCCAGCATCAGAAAAGGGTTCAAGTTGCTCTGCATATGTTCCCCAAAGGCAGAATGCAAGATTGTTACCTCTAAAGATGTAAAAACATGTTATTTAGTAAACGATGCAGTCTGAAATACGGTGTATAAGGTTCTGGAAAAAGGTTGTGAAAAAATACTCTGCATCAACTAAACGAAACTGAACCCTCTTTCTGTCTTCGCCAGACACTTGAACAGTCTGTACAGCACCAAGTTCATGAATCCTTCCTATCACATCTGTATGCAAAAAAAAAAACAACCGGTTAGTACATTTCTCAACTTACAGAACATTTTGTTAACAATAAGAATATAACTGAAAAGTAGATTACCTATCAGGAAATTTTGCTTTTTAGTTCCATTTTCAACTTCTCCATAATTAGCAAGAGATAGGAAAATTCTATCATCAACTAAACTTGAACTTGATAGCACAGCATAATCTCCTATAACCATCTTGTATTTGTAGTTGGTAGTTCTATATTGACCATTAGCAGCAGTCACAGTAACGTGTTCAATAACTCCTCATGAATCTATAGGTAAGAGACGTTGAATTCGGAGCATGAGAGATCGTTTGCTAGTAGCATGGATCTTGTTACCCTAAGAAAAACACAGTCATATTAGATACATTTTGTGACAAGAAACGCATCTAAAAAAACTCACCCACTGATCTGCCAAGACCATCTCGAAAGTATCACCTGCAAAGGGTGTGTTTTGCTTCCATGAATGTAAGCATTTCACTTGAACTCGCCAATTGTCTTTGAATGGCCTGAGTTTTGTGAGAGGAACAAATGAAACCATCGACATGTTGAGGTTGTGTGTTTTTTGTGATATGATTTTCTAGTCGAGATAATGAAATATATATATATTTGTGATGGAAACTTGGAGACAATTAGGTTAACTCTTAATAATTAGTTTGTAGATTTGGGTGGTAATGATTTCAATACATAATCGATGGCAAGATCAGATAAAAAAAATTAATATACATTTATTTTGAATTCTAAAAAAAGTAAAACAGAATATTGGATTTTTAAAGATAAGTATTAATTGGTTAGCAAGATTTTCATATGGAAATTCGTGATTGCATAATTTGATCCCTTTTGATATGTTTTCTAATTGACGTGATCTTATGAGAGATTTTTGGAATGTTTTGTTTTTAAAAAGGAAAATAGATTAAAGTGGGTAAGATTTTATATGCTAGATTTTAAAAGATAACCATTACTTGGTTAGCAAGGTTTTGAAAGGGAATATCGTGATCATTTAATTTGATCCGATTTTGATATATTCGATATTCAATTATATAGTGATATAATTTCGACACGATAGTGGTTCGTATATATGTTTTATTTAAAGAAAAATATTAAATATTTGCCTATGTGAACCAAAGTCTAAACAGTAAAACAACCAAACCATAACCAAAAATCACGCAAGGGTGTGTTTTGCTTCCATGAATGTAAGCATTTCACTTGAACTCGCCAATTGTCTTTGAATGGCCTGAGTTTTGTGAGAGGAACAAATGAAACCATCGACATGTTGAGGTTGTGTGTTTTTTGTGATATGATTTTCTAGTCGAGATAATGAAATATATATATATTTGTGATGGAAACTTGGAGACAATTAGGTTAACTCTTAATAATTAGTTTGTAGATTTGGGTGGTAATGATTTCAATACATAATCGATGGCAAGATCAGATAAAAAAAATTAATATACATTTATTTTGAATTCTAAAAAAAGTAAAACAGAATATTGGATTTTTAAAGATAAGTATTAATTGGTTAGCAAGATTTTCATATGGAAATTCGTGATTGCATAATTTGATCCCTTTTGATATGTTTTCTAATTGACGTGATCTTATGAGAGATTTTTGGAATGTTTTGTTTTTAAAAAGGAAAATAGATTAAAGTGGGTAAGATTTTATATGCTAGATTTTAAAAGATAACCATTACTTGGTTAGCAAGGTTTTGAAAGGGAATATCGTGATCATTTAATTTGATCCGATTTTGATATATTCGATATTCAATTATATAGTGATATAATTTCGATTACGTATAGTGGTTCGTATATATGTTTTATTTAAAGAAAAATATTAAATATTTGCCTATGTGAACCAAAGTCTAAACCGTAAAACAACCAAACCATAACCAAAAATTAAGTAAGGTTTAAAATGTTGGTATGCATTGTCGTAAAGTATATTGAAACTCTGTTTATATCATGCATATGTGACAAAATAACCCGAATATAATGATGTATCTTCGTTTCTTACTGAAATTCATTTTGTAAATATATGTTCAATAGATTGGTAAACCCAATTGTATTTCTTTGTGTTATATGTGCTTTATTGATCGAATGTGTTCTGTTTGATAAATAATATTGAGAAAAATTGATCTGGGTCAATAAAACTGTTCGTAAGCCCAATTGTATTGCTAATTAAAGTAACGTAAGAAAAAAAAAAAGTTAAACGACATAGTATAATGCAGTGGCATTCTAACGTAATATTTGTGCAACTTTAAGGCCTAAGATTTATTTGTACTTCAGTCTTAATATATTAGATGATAGAATTCAAAGAGTACTCTGGTATTATTTAGTTTATAGATTTTCATTTTCTCACTAGAACCTATTGTTATTGGAATGATGATTTTATAATTCTATAAAAAGGTTATCATTAAAAAAATTGGATTTTAATGATTTTATAAATCTATAAAAATTAGTATTATTAGGAATTATATTATTAACCATTTTAATTCATAGAACAAGATTTTGGGGGGGCATATTCAATCTAATATTTGAGGTGATTTGGTTTTAATGGGGTTTTAGATGATTTCAATAAGTTGTAGAGATCTATGTGATTTTTGTTAAAAACACTCTAGAATATCACCTAAAACTATGGGATTTGAATTTTAATTTTTTTAACTAAGAAACTCCACCTAAACACCCTAAAATCACCTGAAAACTTTAAAACTCCATAACTTAAATTATGTTCAATAACAGTGGATTTCAGAGTACTTTATGAAATGTCAAGTTCAATAACAGTATATTTTAAATGAGTTTTTAAAATTCATGTTTGAATACAGTGAATTTGTCATTTTAATACAAATCACCTAAAACTCTTAGTTGAATACACTCCCCTTTGAGAATACCAAATCTATCCAATTAATTCTTAAAATTATTTTAGTAATTAGCTGTTTTGTCGACACGCATGCAGACATAATTTCTTTACATATATATATTAACATATGTATTGCAAATTTAAAGATAAATAAAATATTTTTTTATTTTCCTAATCATTTTATTTTCACTACTCTTTTTTTCTCTCTTTTCAGTCTCATTTTCTGTCTTCCAAACATCAATAGAATCTATAAAACTATGAAAATGAAACCATATATCAAATATTACACGCAATAAAGTAATATAAAAAGGTGAATTTTTGTATCTTTAGATATTCTTCACCTCTTTAAACAAGTAACATGCATAAAACTACTTTTAAAAAAAAACAGATAACCAAAACAAAATTCAAGGAATTAAAAAGTAAATTTAAAATTTATGATAATTTTGATAAAACTATAAAAGATAAGCGAATTGAGATAATGGTAAATACTTTTTTATTTACTCGATAAATAAATACATAATTACCTTACTGTTTCATTAATTTAATTTTAAATGAAGGAAATAGATACTAATGATTACATTATTGTAATATAATTATTTTAGGAACTCTTAGTAAAACATGCATTATGAGAACAAATATTAAATCACTAATAATTTGTTTGATGGAATTATACTTATCATGGCTTTTGGTATAAAATATTGCTAACAACAGAAAACCTCTTTTCTATTATGTTTTTCTTTTCTTTTCTATTATGTTTTTTTACTAAATAATTTTCTATTATGTTGCAGTGTAAGCTTCGCCAAACATCATCAATTCATCATAATATAAACCTATAACACCAATCAAAATAAACTAATGTATTATAATATGAATGTTTCAGCATTGGTTTAACTTCATTTTTGAGTGGAATATAAAAATAAGAAATTGAAAAAGGACGTTAATGATAAACATGGAAAATAAAAATTGGAATATGAACAAACCAGCATTGGAATATACATATGAGAAACCGGAATACACGATTAAACCAGCATTGTGATATACATGATCTTTTTAAAAATATGTTGCTCATTTACTTTTAAGTTAATTATAATGAAATATATAATTAGATAATAATTAATATATATAATAGTAATTCGTTAAGAGTATCAATGACATTAAACACTTTAAATTTTAAGGTGAGAGTTCGGATATAAAAAATTACTTCGCAAATAATAGTACGGAAGATTGAGTGTTTTGCCCACGCATGCGGACATATACATATTATAATTACTTAATAATAATGAATTACATATTAAAAGACTATAAATATAAATTATTATTTATGAATTAATTTGAATTTTTTACTTATTATAGTTTTTTTGAAAATTTATTTGTACACTATATTCATTATTAGGCATGGGCATAAAATCTGTAACCAGAAATCCGAACCGAACCCAAACCAAAAAAACTCCATCCGTACCCGGTCCGAAATGTAAAAAAAATACCACAATGGATCTTGTAAGGTGGTACAAAACATATCCGATCCGAAGTGTTATTAACCGAACCCGAACGGATAATCCGAAAAACTGAAAAACCTGAAAATCCGAAAAGATAACCAAAGAAACCGATCCGAATGTCCAAACTATTATACAAAATTATTATATGAAACATAAATATATACTTCAAATATTCAATTTCATATTTATTTTGACATGGTATCTAACAATGGTGATGATTGGTATGACTGTGGCTGTATAAATTTAGCTGTAAAAATTTAGATGTATGTAAGTAGGTTGTAACTGTAAAATTATTACTGTAAACCTTTTTGCAGAGACTTTTCATGTAGTTAGATTTGTTGAAGCTGTAAGTTTTAGGTTGTAAATAATTTAAAATAAAATATGTGAAATATTTGATGCATATATAAAATAATTATTAATTATCAATTAAATAATTTATATTAATATTTTTATAGATTATCAAAGTTTACTGTTATTTAAAATGTGATATGTAAATAATATTTATGTTATTCAAAATATTTCAATAAGTTTAAAAACACTCAAAACTAAATTAAAATATTTATAGATGTTTTTATTATGATTATCTAATTTATTTGATATTATAGATAATTTTTTTCGTTTACAAATTATACAGCCTAAAAAGAAGGATATAGCTTTTTTATTCAAAATACAAAAGAAAAAAATTGCTTTATTGCTTTATTTTTTTTGCTGTAGCTTTAAAAACAAAGCTAAAGCATGATTGGTAAAAACTAATAGAAATTTGACGTAGGTTTTAAATTTTAAAAATAAAGCTACAACATGATTGGTAAAGTTTAGTGTTTTAAAAATAAGTAAAAATAAAGTAGAGAGATAAAACCCAACCACTCATCCCAAATAAGTATTTAAAATTTAAATAAGTACCTTAAATACTTAATTATATATAAATAAATATATATATTTCTTATGTTTTGATTTTAAATTTTAGATTTTATTTCGGGTATATCCGAACCGATCCAATATTAACCCAAATCCGAATGATATATGATTACTTTATAGGTTTTAGGATGTGATACAAAACTGATCCAAACCCGATGTGTTATATCGATACCCGACCCGTACTTACAAATTTACTAGAACGGAACCTAGGAGGTATTATAAAAAAAAGAACTGAAATCCAAAAAACCCGACCCGGACGCTATTCATTATATAGAAATAAATCTTAAAAGTCACTCGATATTCTCTTTTCAGTTATATAAAATTAATATTTTTTACTTAATTAATATTTAGTTATGTGTTTTTGATTTTTAAATTTTTAACTTTTTATTATAAGATTCTTTTAGATAACAACACAGTATATATAGGAATTCTATTTTTATTTTCAAATATATATTTAGATTTTGGATAATTCTTATCATTATTAATTTTAATCATTTATCTAATCAAAAATTTAAAATTCTTTTTTTTTGGCTAATTTATATATTTTTTATTGAGAATAAAAACGATATTAACCACTTTAACTTTTACTGTGAGAGCTCAAATGTAAAAAAATCTTTTTCCAAATGAGAGTATAGATTTATTTTCCTAGAATTTCATAAATATATAAAAAGACTCAAAATCTTTTCAAATTTAACAAATTTCTCAACTTTTAAAATTAACAAACTCTATAAATCTTACTTTCACTAATACCCCTAAGATTAAGGATTCACTTTAGGTTTCGGATTAAACTATTAAATTTGTTTAAACAAAAATAACTAAAAAGCTAAAAAAATTCGGGTATTGACAGCACCGTGGGGAATAGAACCCTTGTTATGGGGTCTCAGTAAGACTAAAATAAACATTTCTCTTGTGACTTTTGTTAATTCTACTACAATTTAGTTTACTAGGATATGTTAACAGTGTCATGTGGCCTTAATATATCCGCCCATATATGTATTGAGTGGTGGTGTCAATAGTTCACCGAGTCAATTGGTATTAACCATTAGTTTTTTTTATGTACTAACAATTAATTTTAGCAAAAAAAAAAAAGTATTAACCATTAGTTTAATATTCCAAACTTACAGACATTTTCTTGCGGTTTATGGGTTCAACGACCTACCATGGATTAAATTTAGATATGAAATATGTATCATAGAATTTAAATGTGTGTTTTAAATATAATTCTATTACATATTACTAAAAATAACATATTACTAAAAACAATTAAATTTTAAAAATAATAAATAAAATTAATGGTAAAGAAATAATACAATATTTTATTTGTACTTATATACACTAAATATATAAAAAATGATTGATTTATAATTTTTATAAGACATATATTTACATAATATCTTTTAAATTATCTTTTCGATTTGGGTTAAAAATTGACTCAGTTCCGGACAAATAAAACTTATTAATTTATCATATTTATTAATTTATAGAATTTTCGCTGTACTTAAATTTATATGGAAAATAACCAATTGTTTCATTTCTCATTTTTGCTAATTTCTTTTTCAACTTATGTGTTTATAAATTAGTAAATATTTTTTTGGGACGAAAGAAATTTTATTGAACGAATAAATTAGTAAATATTTTTGGGAACGAAATAAATTTTATTGAACGGATAAATAAGTAAATAAGCGCCGGATTTGTTTCCGCAATAATATCGAACATCCCCGACGTGGCTCTCAACTGCCTCATGTTGGCTTGGTTATCAGCCTGGAGCGCCGATATGATGTTGTTGGAAGCCGTCAAATCTGCCTAGAACTGAGAATCTTCCTGCCTTGCAGCACCGTAGGCTGATGTTGCCCTCGGGACATCGTTCACCGAATCGATTCCAACCATCTGTCCCATTTTCTTCGGGACAACCTTCAATTAATGAATTTGAATATCTAATTATTAAATATATATAAGATTAAAATATCATTAAAATGTATATAAATTTATTTTAAAAAATGATTGATTATTTTACATGTTCAAAAATCTTGTCATGTTCAATGGTGGAAAACTGGGCCGGTTCGCCATTTGGATTTTGTTGCGACAACTGAGTCTGAACTTATTGGATCCGAGCCTCCACATCGTTGTGGATCCTTTTTGATCGAGGATCCACAAACGTCCTTCCGAATGTGAATGTGCCGTTTTGAAAAGTCGGGAATGAGATGGTGGTATTTCTTCCCGAGCGGCCTACAAAAAATTTAAAATCATGCGTTAAAAAATCATTAATTATTAAAAAAATTTAAGAAATAAGAGTTAAAATCATTAATTTTTTAAAATATCTAGGGCCACCCCGGCGTGTGGGATCTGTCTGGAAGTATGGACCATCGGTAAATGGCCATCGGCATCAGGCTTCAACTGGGCCACCGAACAATTGGCGGACGTTCAAACTGAGCGAGGCAAAGTCCAGTAGGCCTTCAGGTCTGTCCAAACATGATCGCTGATGTAGATGAGTTTGGCATCTTCCCCTAGGACCCTCCACTTCTCCTTCCAGTCGCCAACAATGTTCTTAAGGCGAAGCTTCGCCTTAGCGTTGAATTCGTTCTTTACCTCCTCGTTGATACTAATAGACCAATGCCATTTTTGCTGCAAAAAAAAATAATTAAAAATAGGAATAAATAAATTTGAAAACAAAATAGATAAAATAAATTTTAAAAACTAAAACTTACCGCAAAACACTTGAACCAAGTCCTCCGAATGTAGCCCGGTGTACAACTTCAGTTCGGATGCACTTCGTGGAAGTATGATTTGATGGTTTCTGAAACGCTTCGTCCCAGGACATCGTCCGTTAGAAACCTGAAAATTTTGAAAATATTAAATTATATATATAATTGTAATAAATGAAAGTAAAACTGTAAAAATTAAAAATATTTTTAAAAAATTACCAATAAGTGTTAGGCGGTCGATCGGGTCGATGTTGCGTAAACCTTCTCTACCGTCCAGTTGGAGGAAGTCTTCGATCGTAAACCTAGCATACGGAGCATCTGGTGGCACCATCAAATCTGGATGTATACCTCCCGGAACAGTAGCAGATGCTGGAGCAGCTTCAGGAGCTGGGGCAGCATCATGAGGAGGTGCCTGAGGCTGCTGAGGATGCTGTGGAGGAGACACAAATGGAGCAGGAGGCACATACAACAGTAGAGGAGGAGGAGGAGGAGGCATAGACTGGTGAGTCATCTGCGGAGATCTTCCGTGAGATTGGCTCTCAAGGACAAACTCCGGTGCGGATGCAATACCGTAGCTAGAAGCTGATGGATCATCTTACCTACCAAGAAACGTAGCCCCATAGGTGGTTCTGTTCTTAAGTCTCTTACTACCACCAGCAGCCATCTGTTAGAAGAACAAACAAATTGAAATTATGATTTGAAACAATTGTAATCCGTTAATTAAAATTATATTTTTAATCTATTTAATAAAATTTCATTCCTAAACTAATTATATATCTAATCTAATTTCGTTCCTAAACTAATTCCGTTCCTAATCTAATTACATCCTAAACTAAAACTAAAAAAACATACTTTAGAGAGAGAGGTCAGAGGATATGTTAGAGAGACAAAGGAGCAACTGAAAAGGGATCGATGGTTCAACTATATATAAGGATTTAGGATTCGTCGTAAACTAGTAGTAAAATTATGACGAATCAGGGATACGCACGTTTATAGAATTTACGACGAATTAGGGACGACAGGCGTTTTAGAATTTATGAAAAATTAGGGGTGACCTATGTTTTAAAGATTACGAAGAATTAGGGATGACCCGCATTTTAAAGTATACGATGAATTAAGGACGACCCGTGTTTTAAAGATTACGAGAATTAGGGACGACTCCTGTAGTTTTAAAAACTTAGTTAGGACAAATAGTGTTTATACCCTAAAATCAAAACCCCAAACTCGTAACTTCTTAAGTTATATATACATTTCTTTAACTTCTAAACCCCAATCCACAAATATCTAGTAACTTGTTTACAAATAAAATTTTAGTTTTAAACATTGATTTGTTCCATAATTAAAAAGATAATGAAAACAATGAGTCTAACAATATTATAAACATAGAGATGTTACATAATTAAGCAATACAGCATAATGAAATTCATTCGTCATCAGAACCATCACTCAGATCATCACTAGGATTATCACTTTCTTCAAATTCTTCTTCGCCTGTTATATCATCTGGAAGATCTTCATATTCCGGGTTTTGTGGATCAACAAGTAAGATTTCAATATCTATATGTTGTTCAGGTACTTCCACTTCATTTACGGAATCTTCTTGCAAAGATGCTTGTTCATCACCGATACTTCGGCCTTGAGGTGTAACTTTTAAAGCGGCTAACCAAGATATTCCAAATCATCTAATCCTCGGATATGGAATAAAACAAAAATTGATTTGCCTGAGATGTCAATATGTAGGGTTCAAATTTGTTGTACCTCCGTGCAGCATTGATATCCACAACTCCAAACTTGATATACCTAACACCTTTATTGACGGTGGGGTCGAACCAGTCACATTTGAAGATGACACATTTCATCATCACTAAACCGGGGAATCCCATTTCGATGATCTCTTGTAAGATCTCATAGAAACTTGTTTCACCTTTCATACATATTCCATAGTTCATTGTTGCTCGACGACTTCCATACTCGTAAGTGTGAAAAGTGTAACTTTTTGTGAAATACATAGGTGTTGTGGTGACCTTAGATACTGGACCTTGAATCAATTCATGAAACCACGGAAGATAGAATGGATCATCATAATCAACCTATAATTAATAAATAACTTAATTAATATTTAATTTATAATAAAATTAATAACATAATTAATTGTGATAAATACCTCGCTTTCAACCACTTCACAAAGTGTTGCTCTTTCCTTTTGTTAAGATCATTAGTTGATATTCATGGTATATCTTCTTTAACCTGAGCAACGAACTCACTATTTTTGCAAATGATCATTAATTAAGTATATAGTATTGAAAATAATTATATATATGGTAAAATTTTATAATGGAAATAAATTTACCTTTCAAATGATTGCATCTCCTCGCAGTTAAGCATTATATAGGTGTGGGCACTGTGAGCATTTTATATACTCGACCACCAAACTTCTTTTAGTTTTCCACCTATACGTCCAATCTGACAGAATATGTCTGGAACACCTGGTACAACATATGTCGGCATGATGCAACTCACTCCTAGAACATAGTGCAGGCAAGTCCAACCTTGAATTCTTGTTATCTTTTGTCTTCTCTGGGACGTTCAGCAATGTATTGATGATGTTGTCAAAGTAGTTCTTCTCTATATGCATCACATCAAGATAAGTAGATCCTTCCAGTATGGAAGTTCCCAAAATATACTCTTCTTGTGCCAATTATGATGTGTCCTGAAACCATCAGCCATATTTGTAGGTGTATGCCAATTACCCCTTTTGCAGACTGTTTCTTGTGCACCATATTAATCAATATCCTTCTCGATTTGCTCTCCAGATAAATATGGTGGAGCGGTGTCCTGTACAACCACTTTTGACTTGAACAATATCATGTTCCTTCAGTAATGATGGTTAATGGGAAGGAATCTCCAATAACAATCAAACCAACACGTCTTCCTACCATACTTCAGCTGAAATGCGCATGTTCTTCCAATACAATAAAGACAAGCTAGCCTCTCATGCATTGTCCAACCTGATAACATCTCACATGAAGGAAAGTCATTAATGGTCCACAAAAGAACTGCTTGAATTGTAAAGTATCTTCTCGTTCAACGCTCATATGTCTGCACCCCTGTTGACCACAATTCCATCAATTCTTCTATCAAAGGCTGTAGAAAAACATCGAGAGACCGCTTCGGATGTTTAGGCCTAGGTATCCATAAACTCATGAAAAGTAATTCCCTCTCCATACACATCAATGGTGGAAGGTTGTATGGTGTCAGGATGACTGGCCAAAGCGAGTATTTTCTTCCAGACATTTCAAAAGGACTAAATCCATCTATGCACAACCTAAGATAAATATTGTGAATGTTGCTTGCAAAATCACGGTGCACCGAATTCAAGTGTTTCCACGCTTTTGCATCTGAGGGATCATAGATCTCGCATTCCTTCTAATTATGCTCTGAATGCCATCTCATCGCTGTTGTAGTCCTTTCAGATTGATATAAGTTCTTCAGCCTATCGGTAATAGGCAAGTACCACATCCGCTGGTACGGTACCCTATTCGGCCCATGTTCTTGCTATTTATATCGTGACTTCTTGCTAAATTGACACTCCAACAACTCCGCATCTTTCCTCTAGTAGATCATATAGTTGTCTATACACACATCTATCATCTCCGAAGCTAAGATAAGAGTATAAACCAGTTTCTGCATCTCATAATAAGATTCAGCAGATAAGTTATCTTTAGGCAATTACCCTTTAAACAACTCAGCCTATGCATCCATACAAACTTCAGGTAGGCCTGAGGTATTTGTAATTTGCTTCGTATGTTATGGATATCTATTTTTTCGATTTGCTTTGCTTCAAAAAAATACGGATATTCGGAAAAACGGATATTTAGAAAATAAATAGATTTTTACGAATATTTATGAATACTTACGGATATCTCATCTATTTTTATTAATACAAATAATCTCTAAAATACGATACAAATTTGTTTGTAAAATATTTTTTTTGCATGAACAAAAGATAAAAATTAAAAGAAGTAGTGAATCTACATATTGTGTAAATTTTAACTTAGTTAACAATTATAATAACACAAAACTTAAGAAAAAAATTATAAGAAAAAAATTATAATTGTCATAATTTTTTTCTCTTCCTTTTATATAAGTAATAATGTGAATAGGATTTGTCAAATCATATGTTATAATAATAATTATAAAATTTTATACATTTAAAACTTTAAATATAATCAAAATATACATGTATTTATATATTGCCGGATCTGATCGGATATTTGCTTCCCAAAATTTTAGTATTTGTGATTTGCTTCGATTTTAACGAATATTGATTTTTAGTATTTTCTTTGCTGCGAAAGTTTACGGATATCCGAAATTTTCGGATTGAATCGAAACGAATAACGAATTAAATCAAATTTAACGGATAAAAATGTCCAGCCCTAACTTCATATAAGTTATGATCAGTTTTGATATTCATTATCTTAGCTGCTAATGACAATTTTTGAAAGATTTCTCTACAGCCTTCATAAATTGGTTGATTAGTTGCGTCTAGCATTTCATAAGACTTTTTTGCATCCAAGTTAGGTTCATTTACATTTTCTATTTTTGCAGCAACTATTGAGGTTGTTTCACGAAATGCATTTGTAACCATATCATGCATCCTATACCACCTGATCCTTCTAAGGGTAACTATTTTCAGAATGCAATGACTCGGTTGATCTTCCCTATTACGAACATCTTCCAAGTGATTACTACTACTAGCTTCATTCCTACTATCACCCTCTCCATGGTGAAATCAAATGTAGTAATGTGGGGGTAAACCCTCTATTTACTATATGTTTCCAAACCGTTTCAATACGAGCGAACTTGGTATTCTTGCACTTACGACATGGACAGAACATTTTACATGTTTCCTGTGTGAGAGGTATATTTCTGGCCTGGTACATGAATATCTCTGCCCCGGGGAGAAATTCATTTGTCACTTTTCCCGCAGAATCTTTATGTGTATACATCCAACTTTGGAGCTCATAAATATTGTCACCATGAACTTTTTTTAAGTTTTTTCCTTTTTGTGCATTTTTAGAATGAGAGTGAACATATTATAGAAAAACTTTGAATTAGGTAGGTGGAAATGTTACAACGAATTTACAACATCATAAAATTTAGTATGACTTAACAGCTACAACCGTTTTAACCAACCACTAGATAATGACCCGCACTTTGTGCGGGGTGAGAATGTCCGAAAAATAATTATATTTACATAACCTTTTTGTTCAATCTGTTGTCATTACCGAAATTTGATGGTAGAACATCAGCTTGATCTTGTTGGAAGTAGTTTGAGACGGGTGAAAGCTACCGTTAAAGGTTGAGAAAGGGATCATAAGCTTTGAATCTTTCTTGTGATAGTTTTGGTTTGTTTATCATTGTTAAAGACACGCTTATCCTTGTTTTCATCAAAGAAAGTGGTAAAATCTTGCATACTCTCAACAACATAGACTTCAAAGTTCAAACTATGCACCCAAGTTATAATTATAAAAAAATTTACAAAGATTCGAACACAAACATGATGAGTTAGTTTTCTTCAAGTGGCTATAAATTTCTTATGAGACTGCATTTAGAAACAAACGCCTTTAGCTTTCATGACTTCAGTTTCACTCCCATATTCTCGGAACTTGTGTTGACTACTTTTCATATGTCATTTGTTTCAGGTCCAAAATATAAGAATCAATACTTTCAAAAAAAATAATCAAAACACAGTCATCATCAACACACAGATTCACAAAACAGCTGTTTGTAATGGAAATCACGTATATTGTATTGCCATAGAAGACCATAAATCCAATTATTACAAATCAAAATTAATGTTTATATTCGATTCCACTAAATCTAATTCAAAAATCAAATAAATAAAACAAACTCAATGGAAATCAAGTATATTGTATTGCCATATAAAACACCAAAGCCAATTAATACATATCAAATTTCCTATTTATACTCGATTTTGCGAAAATAAGTCATTAATTAAATATATATAATTTCATGGCTAGGTAATATTGGTATGTGAATTAAATAGTGTCATTCAATCCCCTTAAATTTAGACTTGGCATTTACTCCAAGCATAAAGAATTCATAATATTTTTTATAAAGCCATATATACAAAATCAATACTGGTTTGAACCATGATTTCAATGTAAAGGTTTGAGCCATGATTGATTCTAATGTTCAACTGGTTAGATTTGGCCAGCATATAGATGACCTACGCTATTAAAGCATCACACTTAACCGAAATTGAAGGGATACACGAATTAGCTGCATCACTGAAAATATGTTATTATTTAACATAGATATGTTGGTAAAATCTTACAAAATATAAACCGAGAATCCCTAAAATGGAACTTGGTCACAAGTTGATCAAGTAAAAAATAACTTTTAAAATAAACTTCATGGAACTCAACGTTTTGTGTTAATCTTAAAATAGCTGCATCTTGAACGGAAACTAACATTTGATCATCATTTCATGTAAAACACTCTGCAATGTTAAAGGTGTAAAATACTGAAATTCATTATGATCAAGACTGAGTAGAAATTTTTTCTTTGGTTGGCAAGGGTAAATTTAGATCTCTTATTATATTCTTGATCAAATGTTTGTCATGAGGAAGAACAACTTTGAAACCTTGGACGTTTCTTCATGAATCATAACCAACATATCTATCTTAAATAGCTCAAGAGGTTTAGCACTATAATCAAGTTATATGATATTGTAGTAATGTTTCTCATACGAAGGTTATTTTTTAACATGTCAAGTTACTGTTGTCAGATGTGGTAAAATATTTAGCAACCCACCAAACGAAATGTTTATTATAAATGTTGATATTGAGTTATAATTTGATGTATGTATCCCCTTATTATTAAAGGAGAAGCACTTTTAATAAGTAATCTTACATTGACGTGTGATTAACAGAAATGTTATTACTGACGTGTCAGCTGTACAGCCCTTCTCAAACCATTTATTAAAAGGACCACAACTTACTAGAGTGTTTACAATGAAATACCATTGGACTTATTGTTACATCATAACGAATTTACATGTTAATGAAATAATTGGGCAGACTTAATACATACTGTATCAATCACTGGTTAACAAAACGGGATCATGAACCTTATTTGTTGACGTACTGAGAGTCTGAGACACTGTAATTTTGAGACCATAATTTTCATCAGATGTGAGACATCTTCAAGCGTAAACCTTACTTCAGCTGTTCTTCAAATAATTTTAAGGCATCTTTGTCTTTGTACATTATGAGTCTTCTCGACCTATATATGAATATGACATATTCGTGAGTATTATACTTTCATATGTTAGGGAAATATCTTTACAAACAATCACAACAAAAATATAAATATGTCCAAAAAACTTGATAGAGATATTATCATTGTATTATAAACTTATATATTTGATATTTACATCCAGAAAAACTTAATGGATATATTTAATATTTACATCCAGAAAAACTTAATGGATATATTACCACTGTACTAAAAAATTATACTTTAAAGATTGACATGTATTTATAAAGTTATTTACTTCGAGCCTTATACTCATTATATAATTGTATTGTTTTGACTTATAATCTATAAACAGCCTTCACAATATTATTATTTTCGGTCTATTATATGTTATAGACTTATACAGAACTTACTATGTCTTTCACTTACATGATTATATACATACATAATGTTGCTGTTTTGTCATTACTAAATGGTTTATATATAAATTGAGGGATATAAATTATTGTTCATAAAGGTTAACAAATATTAATTTAATTATCCCTCATATAGGGGATAACACTTGTGAGTCTGACCATACATTTGTTTGAATGGTTTTCAAATATATATCTCGACTTTCTTTTTTTACAAACGGTAAGTCACAAAACTAGGAAAGTATTTTGAATAAATATATTCGGTCACTTGATAGTTATGCTGTCCTTGGTCAACATGTTAACCTTCCCTTATATGCGTTTAAGATATGAATACAGAGATGACAAAAAAAATGAATACAGCCAGCTTCTCGCTAACATTAATTGAACATTTTTTATGTATGGCAATATGAATATTCGGTGGAGCAATGTTAGATTAGATTTACTAATTCGAGTTAATACACATTTCCTTTTTAGCCATGACTGATTACGCATATATTATACTAACATATATATTTACTTTCCATTTCTTAGTGACGATGTAAATACGTGTAGGACCAATTAATAATTCTGTAATTACTCAAAATACGTTTGTCTTAAATACACGATATACAAGGCATCCCCTTCTTATTAAAATAAGAGTATTCCTACAAACTAACCTTAACCTAATGTGTTATTAACCAAACTATCATTTTCTATGTGATGAGCTCTTCTCACACCATTTAATAAAAGTCTTTTTCATATTGCCATTGTTATAAATCAACCTTAGTCGGATTTTTATCATGGTTATATTTATATATAAAACTTAGATAGAACGTGTATTATGATCGAGTCACTTATATAGTTGATATGATCGTACTGTCTACAAAATAATAATTATATTATGAATAAATATATTCGGTCACTTGATAGTTATGCTGTCCTTGGTCAACATGTTAACCTTCCCTTATATGCGTTTAAGATATGAATACAGAGATGACAAAAAAATGAATACAGCCAGCTTCTCGCTAACATTAATTGAACATTTTTTATGTATGGCAATATGAATATTCGGTGGAGCAATGTTAGATTAGATTTACTAATTCGAGTTAATACACATTTCCTTTTAGCCATGACTGATTACGCATATATTATACTAACATATATATTTACTTTCCATTTCTTAGTGACGATGTAAATACGTGTAGGACCAATTAATAATTCTGTAATTACTCAAAATACGTTTGTCTTAAATACACGATATACAAGGCATCCCCTTCTTATTAAAATAAGAGTATTCCTACAAACTAACCTTAACCTAATGTGTTATTAACCAAACTATCATTTTCTATGTGATGAGCTCTTCTCACACCATTTAATAAAAGTCTTTTTTCATATTGCCATTGTTATAAATCAACCTTAGTCGGATTTTTATCATGGTTATATTTATATATAAAACTTAGATAGAACGTGTATTATGATCGAGTCACTTATATAGTTGATATGATCGTACTGTCTACAAAATAATAATTATATTATGTATATATATATATATATATATATACAAAATATTTAAATTATATAGTTGATATGGTCGTATTGTCTACAAAAAATAGTAATACAAATAATTATATTCTTTTTAGTACCTAATGATTGGAATTTATATTATGTATATAGTTTGTACTGTCTACAAAAAGATTCTCTAATGTTAGTAACAACAATTATGTACCATGAATAAATATTTTACATGTTCGTATCTTCGCAATGGTCTCATTATTTCATCGCAAGCATAACGATTAATCAGAACTTGCGGCTCTGCTATCAACATGTAAATAGATACAATTTATATTTGTATATAAAGATATTAAGATATTAAGATCATTTTAAAATCAACATGCTATTTTTATATGGTATCAAAAAGGTTCTTTTGGTCGTTTTTCTATTTTCTAATACGATGCATATTAAGATCATTTTAAGATCATCATGCTATGTGCCAACTAAGCTGTAAAAAAAAATCTTTACATATTTGATATTTGATGAGATTATATTATATATGTTTTCTTTTCAACATATAGAAGATCATTGATAACTTGATTTAATTAATTATATTTTTTAAAAGAGTTGTTGTCAATTCATTTGATAATACAATACATATATAAATTAAATTATTTTTCTTTCCATTGCTGAATTTGTGTGATCTGTGGTTGTATGTAAGGTAAGTTTAATGACGAAATCTTTTTATTTACAGCAAATTGCGTGATCAATTGGTATATGGTGTGTTAAGGAAATTTGGGAGATAATCTTGGAGCGCCGGTTTTGGTAAATTAATTAGTGAATATATTATGCAATTAATCAGATACGATCTCATCATTTGGAATCTAATCCCTTCTCATCGTGTATATAAATAGGTTTCCTTGAGCACATCTACTCATCACAATCTTCTTCCCAAACCTTCATTACAAATTCGATCTCGCAAGCAAAAAACTTATGGCGAGTTTACTCTTATAGTTTTGTTTTTGCTTTAATTCATAAATAATTTATATAAGTCTTTGCTTATTCTTATAGTCTTATAGATTCACTTCCATGATATATACTTCAACTACACACAACCAATAACACAAGTGAAAAAAAAAAAACTTACCTTATATAGACATACACAATTTCGTTCAATCGTTCATTATATAAAATTTAATATTTGTTACATATTATATAACTTTATTATACCTATAGATTAAAAGTTATAATCTTTTTTAGTCAATTCACTCCACGCAGGGCGCGGGTTATCACCTAGTGTATGTATATTACGCAAGACCAATGGCATATTGTGTAATTAGACTAGTAATAGGTGGGTATTAACTTTAGGGGTGTGAGAGTGATTCTTGAGCCGACACCTAAGCAAAATGACATTTTTGTTAATAAGATACACATTAAAGGTTATTTCTTTAAAATGTTTCTCTATTAATAATAAGGAGATACATACATACAACCTTCTATATTTGCTTTAGTCGTTAATTAGTTGCAAATGTTTTGATGTAATTAAGTCGTAAATTAACAACTACATTACGACATCATATAGACATCGTCGTAAATGAGTCGTTTACGACTAGTTACGAAGAATTTATTTTGTTGTAAGGTTACAACTATGTTAGGATGATTTTGGATTTCGTCGTAATGTCAACATAAGTAAGGACGACATAATTGTTGTCGTAAAGTATCGTTGTTATGATCTTGTTTTTTTGTAGTGTAAGTCCGATTAATTTTAGAATTCTTTATGGATGTGTGACTGAAAAAATAAGTGCATTTTAATAATATAGATAATCAAATTTATTCTTTTGAACCTCTTAAAATGTACCAAAAATTAGAATGTTACGGTTTCTTGCAAGAAAGTGAATCCAACGAACAATTCTCATTAAAATCAAAGGAGCAGTGAGTAACCACTATGCATGTAATCAGGGGCGTAGGCAAAGAAAGGTTTGTGGGGTCACATGACCCCACTAAATTTTGGAAAAAAAATTTGTGTATACTTTAATATTTTGGCAAATTTTGGCATTTGACCCCACTAATTTATGTTTATATTCTCATATGTTCCCATCAGAAAAAATATTTTTGTTATAGTATCATATATTATCAAGTTTTAATATTAAATTTATATATTACAACCCCGGTCAAAAACATTTCTAGCTCCGCTCCGTATGTAATCATCATATTATGCACTCACATAAACAAAGGTACCTAGTACTATTGGTGGAAGTTTAGATCTTATTAAGAGCAGCTCAATTCTTATAAGTCAAGCAAACTCATGTGAGACATGCGTTCTTTTAGGATCTTTACCTTAAACCGTGGATCAAATTGACTCTTTAGTTTTAAATATAAGTACATGAATGCAATCTCTCGCTCTTGTTTACGCGTCTGCATTTATGTGGAGATATAATATATGATTTTTCCCATCTTGAACTTTCCCCCCTCAATTCACTTAACCCAATCAAGAAAAGAGTGCACAGAGTTGACCTTTCTCTTTAATATATATTCCAATCTATGACTGTAAGAAGAGTGATTTTTTATTTTATAAACTTAAATTTGTTATCTCTTTTTATCTGTTAGTTAATCATTCGTTGAGGTACACCATATCTTATTAATAACTATGGTCCATATGGTAAGGCAGACCATAAAATTTGCATTATTATATATTATAAGTATACAGTAAAGTCGGTTCTGATTTTGTTCAAGATGAGAAACATTTAAGAAAATTCCAAGAAACACTGTCCACCCTTACCTGAAATCTAAGTTGGTCTTTCCATAATAACCTTAACTTCTCGATAACCTATACATGCATATACTGAATGCATGCATATAATATTATAATGCTATATATAGTTTCCAGACCCTTTATCGAAACCGAAGTTATAAATGGTTGATTCTTTTTTAAGTCTGTGTTCATATCATTCGATTCTTAAGCATAATAACAATCGTTTTCATAAGTTTTCATCAAATCCAACAAAATAAGATCGGAGATCTCATGATGATGAGCAATCTAAAACTCGGGGTAGACGTGATCGGAGCACACAATCTCTTCCCAAAAGACGGTCAAGGAACCGCAAACGCTTTCGTTGAACTATACTTCGACGGTCAGAAGTACCGAACAACGATAAAAGATCGAGACCTAAACCCGGTTTGGAACGAGAGTTTTTTCTTCAACATCTCGGATCCATCTCGACTACACTATCTCACACTCGAAGCTCAAGCTTATAGCCATAACAGACCTACTAATGGACGCTCCTTCCTTGGCAAGGTATCTCTCCCGGGGACCTCTTTTGTTCCTTATTCTGATGCTGTTGTTCTTCACTTTCCCATGGAAAAACGTGGGATTTTCTCTCGTGTGAGAGGCGAGCTAGGTTTGAAAGTTTACATAACCGATGAGGCATCTTTAAAATCCTCTGCTGCTGCAACCACTCATCCAAGTAACCTAGATCTGGCACAACCAACAAGTACGTATTAACCTCAGCTTTATGGTTTATATATTCTTTTTGAACATAGCTATAATGATTGTTTACTTTGAATATGTTAGCTTATTTGGAGTCTAAACCGAGTTAAAACCTAGAAAAATTTATATGGTTTAGCAAAACTCGGTTCGTTTTGGTTTTGTTCATTGATTACAAAAAAAGAACTTGAAACTGTAAATAAAAATTAAACTTATAGTATTAGTTAACAAAATCAGATCTATTTATAATTTATATATGTATTAGGTTTATTTAGTTCAGTCCAGTTATACTAAATTGTTGTTTTTGTTAGATTTTTTTTTTAGATCCAGTTAACTTTATATAATAAATTTTGGTTTTTGTTTGATTTTGATCCAGTTAATTCGATCATACAGATAATTAAAACAATGATTGTTAGCTGAGTCCAAAGGAATAGTCAATTTTACTGAATCTTTTCTCTCTAATGTGTCAACCATTTGCGTTATCTATAAGTGTAAAACTTAAGGATCTGTTCTGTTTGAGTTACTGACTTCTACGTGTTATGATACTATTATCAATGTTTTTTTGGTGTAAATGTTAAATACTATTATTAATGTTGAGAACAAAGGCTTTATTTACCTGGAAATTTTCTTTTATGACAGTTTCAGCAATGAAGGTAGAACATAGATCTGATAGACGTCATGTCTTTTACAATCTCCCAAACAACGCTCAAGAACATCAACAGCAACAACATCCACAAGGACATAATCAACCTTCTTCTTCCGCCGCTGAACCGGATAATCACAACGAGCATCATCAGCATTACGTTCCAAAGCATCAAGCAGACGAGATGAGACCCGAACCAGCACCACCTTCAAAGCTAATCCATGCACATTCAATTGCTTCGGCTCAGCCTGCGGATTTTGCGTTAAAGGAAACAAGCCCGAATCTTGGTGGTGGAAGAGTCGTTGGTGGACGTGTAATTCACAGAGACAAAACCGCTAGGAGTACTTATGATCTTGTAGAAAGAATGTATTTCCTTTATGTCCGCGTCGTCAAAGCTCGTGAGCTTCCTATAATGGATATAACAGGAAGTGTTGATCCTTTCGTCGAGGTAATTAACTAAGTAATGTCTTAAAAACAATTACTTAAATTCAAGAATTGTTTTCTTAAAATATTTTTTTTAGGTGAAAGTAGGGAACTACAAAGGAATCACAAGACATTTTGAGAAGAGTCAGCAACCAGAATGGAACCAAGTGTTTGCATTTGCGAAAGAGCGAATGCAAGCCTCGGTGTTGGAAGTGGTGGTTAAGGACAAAGATCTTTTGAAAGACGACTATGTCGGCTTTGTTCGGTTTGAAATAAACGATATCCCTCTTCGGGTGCCTCCAGACAGCCCTCTCGCTCCACAATGGTATAGATTAGAGGACAAGAAAGGAGAGAAAATCAAAGGTGAACTAATGCTTGCTGTTTGGATCGGTACACAAGCTGATGAAGCTTTCTCTGATGCTTGGCATTCAGATGCTGCAATGCCTGTTGATTGTACTCCAGCTATCTCAGCGGTCCTACGTTCAAAGGTACAATTAACTCAAGATTTTTCTTTTCTCTGTTCACGTTATATAGTATTAATATTTTACGTTGATGATATGTTTTAGCATGTTAACGTAAATAAAAATTTTAAAATATATATGTATTAGGTTTATTTAGTTCAGTCCAGTTATACTAAATTGTTGTTTTTGTTAGATTTTTTTTTTAGATCCAGTTAACTTTATATAATAAATTTTGGTTTTTGTTTGATTTTGATCCAGTTAATTCGATCATACAGATAATTAAAACAATGATTGTTAGCTGAGTCCAAAGGAATAGTCAATTTTACTGAATCTTTTCTCTAATGTGTCAACCATTTGCGTTATCTATAAGTGTAAAACTTAAGGATCTGTTCTGTTTGAGTTACTGACTTCTACGTGTTATGATACTATTATCAATGTTTTTTTGGTGTAAATGTTAAATACTATTATTAATGTTGAGAACAAAGGCTTTATTTACCTGGAAATTTTCTTTTATGACAGTTTCAGCAATGAAGGTAGAACATAGATCTGATAGACGTCATGTCTTTTACAATCTCCCAAACAACGCTCAAGAACATCAACAGCAACAACATCCACAAGGACATAATCAACCTTCTTCTTCCGCCGCTGAACCGGATAATCACAACGAGCATCATCAGCATTACGTTCCAAAGCATCAAGCAGACGAGATGAGACCCGAACCAGCACCACCTTCAAAGCTAATCCATGCACATTCAATTGCTTCGGCTCAGCCTGCGGATTTTGCGTTAAAGGAAACAAGCCCGAATCTTGGTGGTGGAAGAGTCGTTGGTGGACGTGTAATTCACAGAGACAAAACCGCTAGGAGTACTTATGATCTTGTAGAAAGAATGTATTTCCTTTATGTCCGCGTCGTCAAAGCTCGTGAGCTTCCTATAATGGATATAACAGGAAGTGTTGATCCTTTCGTCGAGGTAATTAACTAAGTAATGTCTTAAAAACAATTACTTAAATTCAAGAATTGTTTTCTTAAAATATTTTTTTTAGGTGAAAGTAGGGAACTACAAAGGAATCACAAGACATTTTGAGAAGAGTCAGCAACCAGAATGGAACCAAGTGTTTGCATTTGCGAAAGAGCGAATGCAAGCCTCGGTGTTGGAAGTGGTGGTTAAGGACAAAGATCTTTTGAAAGACGACTATGTCGGCTTTGTTCGGTTTGAAATAAACGATATCCCTCTTCGGGTGCCTCCAGACAGCCCTCTCGCTCCACAATGGTATAGATTAGAGGACAAGAAAGGAGAGAAAATCAAAGGTGAACTAATGCTTGCTGTTTGGATCGGTACACAAGCTGATGAAGCTTTCTCTGATGCTTGGCATTCAGATGCTGCAATGCCTGTTGATTGTACTCCAGCTATCTCAGCGGTCCTACGTTCAAAGGTACAATTAACTCAAGATTTTTCTTTTCTCTGTTCACGTTATATAGTATTAATATTTTACGTTGATGATATGTTTTAGCATGTTAACGTAAATAAAAATTTTAAAATATATATGTATTAGGTTTATTTAGTTCAGTCCAGTTATACTAAATTGTTGTTTTTGTTAGATTTTTTTTAGATCCAGTTAACTTTATATAATAAATTTTGGTTTTGTTTGATTTTGATCCAGTTAATTCGATCATACAGATAATTAAAACAATGATTGTTAGCTGAGTCCAAAGGAATAGTCAATTTTACTGAATCTTTTCTCTAATGTGTCAACCATTTGCGTTATCTATAAGTGTAAAACTTAAGGATCTGTTCTGTTTGAGTTACTGACTTCTACGTGTTATGATACTATTATCAATGTTTTTGGTGTAAATGTTAAATACTATTATTAATGTTGAGAACAACGGCTTTATTTACTTGGAAATTTTCTTTTATGACAGTTTCAGCAATGAAGGTAGAACACAGATCTGATAGACGTCATGTCTTTTACAATCTCCCAAATAACGCTCAAGAACATCAACAGCAACAACATCCACAAGGACCTAATCAACCTTCTTCTTCAGCCGCTGAACCGGATAATCACAATGAGCATCATCAGCATTACGTTCCAAAGCATCAAGCAGACGAGATGAGACCGGAACCAGCACCACCTTCAAAGCTAATCCATGCACATTCAATTGCTTCGGCTCAGCCTGCGGATTTTGCGTTAAAGGAAACAAGCCCGAATCTTGGTGGTGGAAGAGTCGTTGGTGGACGTGTAATACACAAAGACAAAACCGCTAGGAGTACTTATGATCTTGTCGAGAGAATGTATTTCCTCTATGTCCGCGTCGTCAAAGCTCGTGAGCTTCCTATAATGGATATAACAGGAAGTGTTGATCCTTTCGTCGAGGTAATTAACTAAGTAATGTCTTAAAACAATTTATTAAATTTAAGAATTTTAAGAATTTTTTCTTAAAATATTTTGTTTCGTAGGTGAAAGTAGGGAACTACAAAGGAATCACAAGACATTTTGAGAAGAGTCAGCAACCAGAATGGAACCAAGTGTTTGCATTTGCGAAAGAGCGAATGCAAGCCTCGGTGTTGGAAGTGGTGGTTAAGGACAAAGATCTTTTGAAAGACGACTATGTCGGCTTTGTTCGGTTTGAAATAAACGATATCCCTCTTCGGGTGCCTCCAGACAGCCCTCTCGCTCCACAATGGTATAGATTAGAGGACAAGAAAGGAGAGAAAATCAAAGGTGAACTAATGCTTGCTGTTTGGATCGGTACACAAGCTGATGAAGCTTTCTCTGATGCTTGGCATTCAGATGCTGCAATGCCTGTTGATTGTACTCCAGCTATCTCAGCGGTCCTACGTTCAAAGGTACAATTAACTCAAGATTTTTCTTTTTCTCTGTTCACGTTATATAGTATTAATATTTTACGTTGATGATATGTTTTAGCATGTTAACGTAAATAAAAATTTTAAAATATATATGTATTAAAAATATTTACTGAAGACTATCATTTTACTCTATTTGTTCCGTTTTTACCAGTTTCTTATTCTTCCTCGTCATGTCATAAAGTGTTAAGTCTTATATTTTTTATTCTTCTATTTTTACAAGTAGCATTTTTTAGTTGAACAATGAATTTGAAATTACAACAAAATAGACACACGCTGGTTTTATTGAACCTGAAGCTAATTTTATTATTTTTGTTATTGTTTGGGTTATGTATAGGTCTACCATGCGCCTCGTCTATGGTACGTGCGTGTGAATGTGGTCGAAGCGCAAGACTTGGTTCCGACAGAGAAACATAGGTTCCCGGATGTTTATGTCAAAGCACAGCTAGGAAATCAAGTCATGAAGACAAGACCATGCCAAGCTCGAACCCTTGGTGCGGTATGGAATGAAGACTTTTTATTTGTTGTCGCAGAGCCCTTCGAAGACCATTTGGTTCTCACCGTCGAGGACCGGGTGGCTCCAGGAAAAGACGAGATACTAGGCCGTACTTACATCCCTTTGAACACGGTCGAGAAGCGAGCTGATGATCATATGATACACTCGCGCTGGTAATATAATGTTTCTAATGATGCGGTTAGACTCCGAAATGTATATGTGATGAAGGTCTGATTTATATGATTTTGTTGTAATGTGTTTTTATAGGTATAATCTGGAGAGACCGGTTATTGTAGATGTTGACCAGCTCAAGAGAGAAAAATTCTCAATGAGGATTCATCTCCGTGTTTGTCTTGAAGGAGGATACCATGTTTTGGACGAGTCTACACATTACAGCAGCGATCTACGCCCATCCGCAAGACCACTATGGAGACAACCCATTGGAGTTCTCGAGCTCGGGATCTTAAACGCTGTTGGACTCCACCCAATGAAAACCAGAGAAGGAAGAGGAACTTCTGATACTTTCTGTGTTGCAAAATACGGTCAAAAGTGGGTAAGAACAAGAACAATGGTGGATAACTTGTGTCCAAAGTATAATGAGCAGTACACTTGGGAGGTATTTGATCCAGCTACGGTTCTGACCGTTGGTGTATTCGATAACGGACAGCTCAGTGAAAAGGGAAACAGAGATGTGAAGATTGGGAAGATCCGTATTAGGTTGTCTACATTAGAGACTGGTCGGATCTACACACATTCTTATCCACTCCTCGTTCTTCACCCTACTGGGGTGAAGAAGATGGGTGAGCTGCATATGGCCGTGAGGTTCACATGCGTCTCGTTCGCAAACATGCTTTATCAATATTCTAAACCGCTTTTGCCCAAAATGCATTACGTAAGACCGTTCTCGGTTATGCAGCAAGACATGCTCAGGCACCAAGCGGTCAACATAATGGCGGCCCGGCTAGGCAGAGCAGAGCCTCCACTACGGAAAGAGATCATTGAGTTTATGTCGGACACAGATTCACATTTGTGGAGTATGCGTAAGAGCAAAGCTAACTTCTTCCGAATGATGACTGTTTTCTCCGGCGTTATAGCTGTCGGGAAATGGTTCTCGGATATTTGCTCGTGGCGAAACCCTATCACGACCGTTCTCGTTCATGTTCTGTTTCTGATGCTTGTCTGTCTCCCGGAACTGATCCTCCCGACGATGTTTCTCTACATGTTTCTGATAGGACTCTGGAACTACCGGTTCAGACCGCGTTATCCACCGCACATGAACACGAAAATCTCTCAGGCCGAAGCGGTTCATGCAGACGAGCTCGATGAAGAGTTTGATACGTTCCCAACCACCAGAAACCCTGACCTGGTGCGGTTAAGGTACGACCGGCTAAGAAGCGTAGCGGGGAGGATTCAGACTGTGATTGGAGATCTTGCAACGCAAGGAGAACGCTTTCAGGCACTACTAAGCTGGAGAGATCCACGTGCGACCGCTATATATGTTATATTTTGCTTTCTTGCGGCCATGGTTTTCTTCATAACACCGATTCAGATTGTTGTTGCGTTGGCTGGATTCTACATGATGAGGCATCCAAGGTTCCGGCATCGGCTTCCTTCTGTTCCGGTTAACTTCTTCCGTCGTTTACCTTCTCGAACGGACAGTATGCTTTAAGCCTTTTAATTGTGTTTTATGTAATTTATGTTTATTGTTGGACGATAATTTATTATCTCAATTTTATAATAAAGTTTCTGTGAGTTATGTGAAATTTATTTAAAATTTTTGGATGGCAACTTATGGTTACGAATGACTGACTTAAAAATAACATTTTCTATAATTTTGTTGGTTGGTATGCAAAACGGATATAACCCCCAAATGCCATAAACAAAAGCGTATGATATGATAATGTGATTTCATTAGAGCTGTGCTACAAAAGGTAAATTTCTCGACAACTTGGATTTTGATCATTGGATTATGCGGTGTGTTTTATCTTTCAAATATAAAGTCTTTATGAATGGTCAATCTAGAGATAATATTGTTATAGAGAGGATATCCTTTTGTAGTTTCAAGCGTTAGCCTTCTTAATGGTCAAATATTGTTATATAGATAATATTGTTATAGAGAGGATATCCTTTTGAACAAAACTTAGGTACACCCCCTCGGGTGAACCTTTAAATTCACCTCTCATTCCATATCCAATCAAAGTGCCACGTAGATAATTAAATAAAAAACATTAAATTTTATTTTTAAATAGGTAAAAAAAGAATAACGCCAATTTTATCGATGCTGACGCCGCCAACTAAACCATAAATTTTAAATTCTAAGTTCTAAACCCAAACCCTAGACCTGAACCCAAACCATAAATTTTAAATTCTAAGTTCTAAACCCAAACCCTATACCCTAAACCAAAATCATAGATCCTAAATACAAACCGTAAATCCTAAACCCAAACCCTATACCCTAAACCAAAATCATAGATCCTAAATACAAACCGTAAATCCTAAACCCAAACCCTAGACCCTGAACCCAAACCATAAACCCTGAATCCAAACCCTAAAACTAGACGCTATAGGATTTACGATTTGGGTTTAAGGTCTAGGATTTGGGTTTAAGGTCAGGATTTGGGTTTAGAATTTGGGTTTAAGGTTTAGAATTTGGTTTAGGGTTTAGAATTTGGATTTAGGTATAGAATTTGGGTTTAAGGTTTAGAATTTGGGTTTAGGGTTTAGAATTTGGTTTAGAGTATAGGGTTTTGGTTTATAATTTAAGGTTTAGGGTCTAGGATTTGGGTTTAGGGTCTAGAATTTGAGTTTAGAGTATAGGGTTTGGGTTTAGGGTTTAGAATTTGGATTTAGGGTATAGAGTTTGGGTTTAGAATTTAAGGTTTAGAGCTTAGAATTTAAAATTTACGGTTTAGTTGGCGGCGTCAGCATCGATAAAATTGGCGTTATTCTTTTTTTACCTATTTAAAAATAAAATTGAATGTTTTTTATTTAATTATCTACGTGGCACTTTGATTGGTTATGGAATGAGAGGTGAATTTAAAGGTTCACCCCAGGGGGTGTACCTAAGTTTTGTTCTATCCTTTTGTAGTTTCAAGCGTTAGCCGTCTTAATGGTCAAATATACGTGTTTCAAGAGTTAGCCTTTTGGTATCTCACCTACTATTCACCAATGATATTCTTTTTTCTACAAGGCAGAACTCCGTTAATGTGAAGAAATTAAGACAGCATTGAAGAGGTAACCTAAAACTTCATCCATTTTGGAGCAGGGGAATATTATTTTTATAAATATATTTTTGATGTTGTTACGGATGTGAGAAGATATAGATTAACAGATAGATGAAGAGAAAAGAAAGACACAGAGATTTAACGTGGTTCACTCCTAGGGTTATGTCCACGGGCAAAAAGAGTACTTTATTGATGGAGGTAAGTTTTTCAGAGTACAATTTGTGCTTCATAATAGGGTAAAACCCTAAAGATATATATATGAAAACATTTAATGAAACTTTCCATATTTCTCGGATTGGTCTGAGTACCGATCGATACTTCGGTATGTGCATCGATCGATACTACGGTATGGGCGTCGATCGATCCATGACGCCTGGATCGCCCGATTTATGCCAACTCACAGATTCATGGCATATTTCAACAAATCTCCACCTTGACTTGAATCCTCCATAATCAGATGTACCAGAATGCACTTCTTTGTGCTCAGAATACAGATGTACCAGACTCTCTCTTTGCCTCAGATGTTCCGTCGAACTCAAATGTCAGATGTCTCATCGGACCAGATGCTCCTCAGAACCAGATGCCCTCACTTTGGCCAGATGCTCTCTTCGAGCCAGATGCCCTTAGGCCGACGCCATCGTGGCCAGATTTAATAGCTTGAGATATTCAGCAAGTCAAGACACTGCTTGAACTTGCTGTGAGGAACCGGCTTAGTGAACATATCCACAGGATTATCATCTGCTCCTACCTTCTTCACTTCAATCCTCTTCTCATATCTCAGAAAATGGTATCTTACATCGATATGTTTGGTTTTCTCATGATAAACCTGATCCTTGGCTAAACAGATAGCACTCAAGCTATCACAAAACACAGTAGCCTGATCATGATGAAGACCAAGATCACTGACCAATCCTCTCAACCATATCGCCTCCTTAGCAGCTTCGTCAATGCCATATACTCTGCCTCGGTTGTGAAGCGAGTCCTGTCACCGTAAAGTCGCCTTCCAGCTCACAACATAACCACCCAGAGTAAATACATAACAAGTCATAGATCTCCTACTGTCCACATCTCCTGCATAATCCGAATCAGAAAACCCAGTAACCAGCCTTGGATCCTTGTCTCCATAGACACGACCAACATCAGATGTACCTTTAAGGTACCGGAAAATCCTCTTCACAGCCATCCAATGCTCCTTTCGTGGTTGAACCATGAACATACTCACAACACTGACTGCATGTGCAAGATCTGGTCTTGTACAAACCATAGCATACATCAGACTTCCTACAGCGCTAGCATAAGGAACTCGTGACATATAATCGATTTCCCCTTCAGACATTTCATCACTCATGGTAGGATGAAAATTTGCAGCACATGGAGTATCGATAGGCTTAGCATTAAGCATCTCGAATCTCTTCATGACCTTCTCAATGTAGGCCTTTTGTGACAAGAACAACTTCTTCTTCGCCCTATCCCTGAAGATCTCCATTCCTAGAATCTTCCTCGCAGCACCCAAATCCTTCATCTCAAACTCAGAACTCAGTAGCTCTTTCAGCTTCTGAATATCACAATTCTTCTTAGCAGCTATCAGCATGTCATCTACATACATCAACAAGTAGATATACGACCCATCCTCCACCTTGCTCATGTAGACACAAAAATCATAAGGACTCCTGTCGTAGCCCAACTTGACCATATAGCTGTCAAACCTCTTGTACTACTGTCTAGGAGACTGCTTAAGTCCATACAAGGACTTTCTCAACTTGCACACGTGGTCTTCTTTACCAGAAACCAGAAAACCCTCAGGCTGAGTCATGAAGAAAAGCAGTCTTCACATCAAGTTGCTCTAACTCCAGATCCTGACGTGCTACTATCGCCAATAGCACTCTGATAAAAGTGTGTCTGACCACAGGTGAGAAGATCTCATTGTAGTCCACGCCTTCTCTTTGACTGAAACCTCTAGCAACAACACGAGATTTATGCTTAACTCCCTCTTCTGGTGATTGACCATCTTTTATCTTATAAACCCACTTGCAAGTCACAACCTTTCTCCCAAGTGGTAGTGTGACCAGATCCCATGTGTGATTCTTTTCATGAGATTCCATCTCATCTCCCATTGAAGCAAACCACTTCTCAGATGCATAACTTCAAATAGCTTCTCTGTAAGTAGATGGCTCGTAAGTGTCCACTTTCTCTGCAACCTGTAGTGCATAACCCACCATATCATCAAACCGATATCTCTCTGGTGGCCTGACATTAACTCTCCTTGGCCTGTCTCTAGCAATACTACGTTTTTCAGACCCAACATGTTGATTTCCAGAATTAGAAGACTCTGGCTGCTCGTCAGTTACCGATCGCTCGATCTCTTCTTCCGACGTCGATCGACACTGTTGATCGAAAATTGATCGACACTGTTGATCCCAAATCGATCGACACTGATCATCCGCCGTCGATCGATAGTGTTCGTTCGACTGCACATCCTGCAGCTCCACCTGCTTGTCAAAATCCTCCTGCTCTGCTCCTGAAATGGACTCAGCTGAAGCTCTGAGCATAGAACTCTCATCAAACAAAACATTCCTTCTCATGACCACTCGCTTCTCAGAAGGAGACCAAACTCTGTATCCCTTGAAACCATCTCCATAGCCCATAAACACTCCATTCTTTGCTCTTGGTTCCAGTTTTCCTTCATTAACATGATAGTAAACCGTGCAACCAAAGACTCTCAGAGTAGAGTAATCAGTAGACCTGCCTGACCACACCTCATTGGGAATTCGAAACTTGATCCCTGTATGCGGTCCCAAGTTGATTAAATAATAAGTTGTATTAACTGCTTCAGCCTAAAACCTCTTCTCTAAACCAACATTAGACAGCATGCACCTCGCTCTCTCCAGCAATGTCTGGTTCATTCTCTCTGCTACACCATTCTGCTGTGATGTATACCTGATTGTATGATGCCTAACAATCCCTGCATCCTTACAAAACTGATTGAACTCTGATGAACAGAATTCCAGACCATTATCAGTACGAAACCTCTTAATCTTCTTCTCAGTTTGATTCTCCACCAGTATCTTCCACTCCTTAAAGCTATTGAAAGCTTCACTTTTGTGCTTCATGAATATTATACAAGTCTTCCTCGAATAGTCATCAATCATAGACACAAAATACATGTGACCCTTCAGTGACTCCACCTTGGAGGGATCCCAACAATCTGAATGGATGTAATCCAGCGTGCCTTTTGTCTTGTGAACAACCTTAGGAAACTTCTTTCTATGTAGCTTTCCAAACACACAATGCTCACAGAACTCAAGACTCTTGGTCTTATGACCATAATGAAGATCTTTCTTTGACAGAATCTGCATCCCACGCTCACCCATATGTCCAAGCCTCATATGCCACAACTTGTCCATATCTTCCTTTCAAACCTCTGGAGATACAACATTTGCTGAATCTGAAACCGTAGAACCTTCCAGCAAATACAAAGTACCATGAATGAAGCCTCTGAGAATCACATTTGAACCCCTGTAGACACTCAGAACTCCACCTGAATACTTAAAACCTCCGCTATCCAAAAGACTAAATGAGATCAAGTTTTTGGACATAGATGGAACATGTCTAACTTCAGTCAACGTGCAGACTCTACCATCATGTGTCCTGAGCTTAATAGAACATATTCCTGCAATATCGCAAGCAAAGTCATTCGCCATCTTGATCTTGCCATCAGTCACTGCCTCATGCTCTGAGAACCATTCCCTCCTTGGACACATATGATAAGACGCTCCCGTGTCTAGAACCCACATATCTCTAGAATATGTTTTTCCATGAGCAACTAGAGCAATATCGTCATCAGACTTAGCTTCATTCTCGGCTACAGAAGCGAAATCAGCTTATTTCTTCTTCTTAGGACAATCCGATTTCCAATGCCCTTTCTCTTTGCAGTAATTGCAAATATCAGTTGGTTTAAGACCCCTTGGAAACGACTTTTTGTCTTTCTACCTTTGCCTTTTCCAAAGTTCTTTCCACCACCTACAAACAACCCAGAAGCTTGGTCGTCTGTACCATAACATGATGCTTTGTGTCGCAACTCCCTGCTGTGAAGTGCCGACTGACTTCCTCCAAACTCATCAGATCCTTACTCCTATGAATGACTGAACAAAGTTCTCATAGGAGTTTGGTAGTGATATTAACAAAATCAGCACATCATCCTCATCCTCCACCTTAACATCAATATTCCTCAGATCCAACATGATGGAATTTAGACTGTCAAGGTGATCCTGAAGTTGTGTACCTTCATGCATTCTCAGAGCGAAGAGACGTTGTTTCAGAAGTAGCTTCTTAGTCAGAGACTTTGTCATGTATAAACTCTCTAACTTCAACCACAAATCAGCTGCAGATCAACACCGAAACCTCAATGATGATCTCATCGCGGACACAACAAAATCGTTGAATACTTCTCTTCAGTAACCTCCATCTCAGCTGTAACAGGTTCAACCTTCTCCCCTGATAACGGTGCCCAAAGACCTTGTTGCTTCAGCAACGCCTTCATCTTGATTTGCCAGAGACTGAAACTGTTCCTTCCAGTAAACTTGTCGATCTTCATGTTCTTCCCAGACATCTTCTCACCAGATTCAATCCGAAGTTCTGATACCAGTTTGTTGTTACGGATGTGAGAAGATATAGCTTAACAGATAGATGAACAGAAAAGAAAGACACAGAGATTTAACGTGGTTCACCCCTCAGGTTACGTCCACGGGCAAAGAGAGTACTTTATTGATGGAGGCAAGTTTTTTAGAGTACAATTCGTGCTTCAGAATAGGGTAAAACCCTAAGGATATATATGAAAACATTTAATGAAACTTTCCATATTTCTCGGATTGGTCTGAGTATCGATCGATACTTCGGTATGTGCATCGATCAATACTACGGTATGGACGTCAATTGATCCATGACGCCTGGATCGCCCGATTTATGCCAACTCACAGATTCAAGGCATATTTCAACATTTGGTCTGATGAGATAACATTTTTTATATTTTGTATGTGCATATGCTATTCATAAGCGCGCGGGTAGTTTCCTTATTGTAATATTCAATATTTATTATTGTTTACCTATTTGTTTTATATTTGTACAAATGTGATCTTCTTAATATCGTATTTTTCATGTAAAAATTAAAATGATTAATTATATTTGTTATTTCTTGTTATATCCACATCGTCAAGACATATGTTTGTTCATCATAATGTTTGTTTGTAAATATAAAATCAATTTGAATAGACATTAATATGTTTTTATACATTAATTGTTACTAAAATACTTTTTATGTTTTACAATGAATAAGGTAATGAGAACTTATTAACATTATTTTTATTATAGATCAAATATAGTTGGGTATACTATATTTTTATTTGAGAACAACTCGATTTTAATATTTTAAAAAACTAAGTTAATTAATGTTATATTTATATAATTAAATAAATTATAGTTGAATTAGAATATTAAAAAAATCAGTTTGGTTCACTATAAATTATGTATTTAAATAGATTTTTATGATAGATATAGAATAAATAACATTTTAATCTAGAAAATGGGTTTTTAGTTGTTGGTGGCACACATTTCTAATCATGTATAATTAACATATTAAAAGTCCAGTTAAGTATCTAACTACTTTACCAGGAAAAAAACAGTTAAACAATCATAAAAACTCATAGTCTATTTAGTCTAAAAGATATTCACGGTTTTATTTTTGAACACATAATGGTAAGCAATTTAAAGTTACAATATTCTACAAATTTTGCAATGTTATCCTAGTTAATCGTGATTAGCAAGTATATCTCTTTTTGTTACTAATGTGATAGATTTAATTTAGGAGTTTATTATGTTAAGTTAGTAATTAGCCAATGATTTTAGGAATAGTTAGTTGATCTCTTTACATAAATAGTTCGAAAATCTATAATAATTGATTTTTTGTTTGAAAACTAAAGATTAAAATATATTTCTAATCCTGTTTATTAACAATTAATACTAGATTTTGAACCGTGCGTCCCGCCCAGGTTCGAATTTTATTTTTAAGTTTAGATAGTAAAATTTTCTATGTTAGTCTTGGTTATTTGTTTGAAAACCTACTTTTGTAAATACAATTATTCTGTGAACTTAAATATAATCCTAAAGGTTGATAGTTTATGCGATTCAATTAAAGGTTTGGTTTTTTCATTTGTTTGATCTTATTTCCGGAATCACATAAACTATGAACATTATAAATATAAAATAACTCTCTTTATTGTTTTTATGCCGTTAATTAACTAATTATTTCAAATAATTACCTATATCATATATATATGTTGATTATTAATATGTATTTAATTTTTCCTATTGAATTTGATTTTGATGATTAAACCAATATTTTATGCATGAAATAACATACTTGAGAATTATTTTGTATTTAATTTCTTATGATCCGGACCGTTATTCAAAGCTAGATTTCTTTGAAATAATTGATTTGTTTTTCAGTTTATATAACAACTTATTGTATATATAAAAGTTTAGGATAACTTAATTTTATATATATCGAAATTTCAAAGTGCGGATTAACATTTGGGTTTATGTTTTGATATAATGATTTTATCTGTTTATTCAAAGTATGAGATCAAATTTGAAATTCACTTCTTCTTTTTCAAAAAATAAGTTTGGTAAAATAAGCTGCTAGAAGTTGTAACCGTAAAAAATTAACATGTTTCACCATATTATAAAATAATATAAATATTGGCTAACATTTATTATTATATATATATATATATATATATAATTTTTGATTTTCTAACATAGACAGTTTTCATTTTATACATTAACTTTCAATTCCAACCCGTTTCATTATATAAAGAAATAATCTAAGTATTGACTAAATATTACTTTTTAATTTAAAATATATTGATATATTCTTTAATATTATATTTTTAAAATATTAATTTTACTATGATAGTTTCAAGGGTTTTTTCAAAAATATATTGTATTAAAATACCGAAAATATTAAAATAAATTACTGGAAATAACATGTTTCACCATATAATAAAATAGTATAATTATTGACTAATATTTAAAATTTTATCAATGTAAATATTATACAATATATAATATTTAATATTCTAACTTAAACAATTTTCATTTTTATACATTGCCTCTCAATTCCAACCCGTTTCACTATACATATAATGGAATAATCTAAATATTAAATACTATGTTTTCTAAGAAATTTTATTAATAATAAAACAACAAACATAAAAAAAAATTCTTAAAACTGTTACAATCGAATCAATATTTTGTTGTGCTTATGTAAGGGATATGATAGTGAAAATAGACACAATATTCACTTCACAAAGAAGCTCTGGTTTTTTCATTTGTTTGATTTTATTTTCGGAATCACATAAACTATGAACATTATAAATATAAAATAACTCTCTTTATTGTTTTTATGCTGTTAATTAACTAATTATTTCAAATAATTACCTATATCATATATATATGTTGATTATTATTATGTATTTAATTTTTCCTATTGAATTTGATTTTGATGATTAAACCAATATTTTATGCATGAAATAACATACTTGAGAATTATTTTGTATTTAATTTCTTATGATCTGGACCCGTTATCAAAGCGCTAGATTTCTTTGAAATAATTGATTTGTTTTTTCAGTTTATATAACAACTTATTGTATATATAAAAGTTTAGGATAACTTAATTTTATATATATTGAAATTTCAAAGTACGGGTTAACATTTGGGTTTATGTTTTGATATATTCTTTAATATTATACCTTTAAATATTCACTTCACAAAGAAGCTCTGGTTTTTTCATTTGTTTGATTTTATTTTCGAATCACATAAACTATGAACATTATAAATATAAAATAACTCTCTTTATTGTTTTTATGCTGTTAATTAACTAATTATTTCAAATAATTACCTATATCATATATATATGTTGATTATTAATATGTATTTAATTTTTCCTATTGAATTTGATTTTGATGATTAAACCAATATTTTATGCATGAAATAACATACTTGAGAATTATTTTGTATTTAATTTCTTATGATCTGGACCCGTTATCAAAGCGCTAGATTTCTTTGAAATAATTGATTTGTTTTTTCAGTTTATATAACAACTTATTGTATATATAAAAGTTTAGGATAACTTAATTTTATATATATTGAAATTTCAAAGTACGGGTTAACATTTGGGTTTATGTTTTGATATAATGATTTTATCTGTTTATTCAAAGTATGAGATCAAATTTGAAATTCACTTCTTCTTTTCAAAAATAAGTTTGGTAAAATAAGCTGCTAGAAGTTGTAACCGTAAAAATTAACATGTTTCACCATATAATAAAATAGTATAATTATTGATTAATATTTAATATTTTATCAATGTAAATATTATACAATATATAATATTTAATATTTTATCAATGTAAATATTATACAATATATAATATTTAATATTTTATCAATGTAAATATTATACAATATATAATATTTAATATTTTATCAATGTATATATTTACAATATATAATATTTAATATTCTAACTTAAACAATTTTCATTTTTATACATTACCTCTCAATCCCAACATGTTTCACTATACATATAATGGAATAATCTAAATATTAAATATATTACCTCTTAAACAGTTTTCATTTTTATACATTAACTTTCAATTCCAACCCGCTTCATTATATAAAGAAATAATCTAAGTATTGACTAAATATTACTTTTTAATTTAAAATATATTGATATATTCTTTAATATTATACCTTTAAATATTAATTTTACTATGATAGTTTTAAGGGTTTTTCAAAATATATTGTATTAAAATACCAAAATATTAAAATAAATTACTGGAAATAACATGTTTCACCATATAATAAAATAGTATAATTATTGATTAATATTTAATATTTTATCAATGTATATATTTACAATATATAATATTTAATATTCTAACTTAAACAATTTTCATTTTTATACATTAACTTTCAATTCCAACCCGCTTCATTATATAAAGAAATAATCTAAGTATTGACTAAATATTACTTTTTAATTTAAAATATATTGATATATTCTTTAATATTATACCTTTAAATATTAATTTTACTATGATAGTTTTAAGGGTTTTTCAAAATATATTGTATTAAAATACGAAAATATTAAAATAAATTACTGGAAATAACATGTTTCACCATATAATAAAATAGTATAATTATTGACTAATATTTAAAATTTTATCAATGTAAATATTATACAATATATAATATTTAATATTTTATCAATGTATATATTTACAATATATAATATTTAATATTCTAACTTAAACAGCCATTTTTATACATTACCTCTCAATCCCAACATGTTTCACTATACATATAATGGAATAATCTAAATATTAAATATATTACCTCTTAAACAGTTTTCATTTTTATACATTAACTTTCAATTCCAACCCGCTTCATTATATAAAGAAATAATCTAAGTATTGACTAAATATTACTTTTTAATTTAAAATATATTGATATATTCTTTAATATTATATTTTTAAAATATTAATTTTACTATGATAGTTTCAAGGGTTTTTCAAAATATATTGTATTAAAATACCAAAATATTAAAATAAATTACTGGAAATAACATGTTTCACCATATAATAAAATAGTATAATTATTGATTAATATTTAATATTCTAACTTAAACAGCTTTCATTTTTATACATTAACTTTCAATTCCAACCCGCTTCATTATATAAAGAAATAATCTAAGTATTGACTAAATATTACTTTTTAATTTAAAATATATTGATATATTCTTTAATATTATATTTTTAAAATATTAATTTTACTATGATAGTTTCAAGGGTTTTTCAAAATATATTGTATTAAAATACCAAAATATTAAAATAAATTACTGGAAATAACATGTTTCACCATATAATAAAATAGTATAATTATTGATTAATATTTAATATTTTATCAATGTAAATATTATACAATATATAATATTTAATATTTTATCAATGTAAATATTATACAATATATAATATTTAATATTTTATCAATGTATATATTTACAATATATAATATTTAATATTTTATCAATGTAAATATTATACAATATATAATATTTAATATTTTATCAATGTAAATATTATACAATATATAATATTTAATATTTTATCAATGTATATATTTACAATATATAATATTTAATATTTTATCAATGTATATATTTACAATATATAATATTTAATATTTAGATATTCCTTGATTGTAGCAAGAAAATATTTAGTGATATTTGTACAATATTAATAATGATTAATATATGAATTAGCTTTTTGTTTAGATAAGTTTGGAATTGTAATTACTTTATTTGATTTTTTTTTTCATTAGTTTTCTATGAATTTTTATTAATTTTATGATATTTTGTATTCTTGAAAAATGAACTCTCGAAATTTTTATATTTGACTAAAATAAATAAGGTAATACTATATTTAAAAAAATTATATAATATATACTATATATTTTCAGCTTGTGTTTTATTTTTCACAAAGAAAATAATATTTGCTTTTGTCAATATATGAATATCGATTTGTTAGATAAATTATGGAATTGTAGAGGTAGAATCTGTAATTAAAAAGAATTACAAAAAGGAAATACTTGATTTATTATAAATTCAATGACTAAATATGTAAATAAAAGAAAGTAAATATACTGTTATCCATGTTTCCAAACACACTAATTCGGATTAATTAAATAATGTTTTTTAAAACACCTAAACCTGTTTCTAAACACATTTATCTAACAAAATGTTATCCAAGTAGCCAAACACATCGATTTTGTACTTCTGCTTTAATAATATAGATATACTAAACCGAGTGGTTTAAAATTGAATCTAATTTATTTGATACATGTAAACTGGTTTAGTGGTTCTCAACAATTACATTACTAAAGTTATGAAATAGTCTTGGTTCGCAATGTTAATTCAATTAAATTTTGGCACTTGATTTAACAATATTGGTTTACCAAATTATTTAAATCGTTTCAAGCAGAGATTGGGTCTGTGGTCAAACCAAAATTGATTAACATTTTATGTTTAGAGAATTGAAGAGCAATTATTATGTTAAACAAATGTTAATGGGCTTACGTTTTGCCTTCATGTGTGAAAGCCAATATTAGTTAATGTCTAAATTTAATGACACTGACATTAGATCGTAATTATTGAGAAAAATTTAGGGTTAAATTTTATTTGTACTTCTATTTTAATATTAAGACTAGATCTTGATCCGCGCAACCGCGCATGTGTTTGTTTTCAATTTTATATATTTTTTAAGATCATTAGTGGTATATATTTTTAATGTTAATCATATATTGAAATATTTATATAATTATTTTAAATACAATAATTTTACCATCATTAGAAAACCTAAAAGGACTAACATAAACAAATAGTTAAATACCACGAAACATAAATACGCTTCCCAACCTAAGGAAAATTTTCCTCGAAATATCATTCTTATACTTTTCCTCATCTTCTTCTTTTGGCCAGACATATATCATTCACGTTAGTTTAGTCCCTGCACAAACAAAAAAAACAAACAAACACTCATTATTAGCTTATTTGATGATGAACAAATAATTAGAATACAAAGAAACAAAAAAAGAAAATTATGAACTAAACAAAAAAAGAAAAACAGACAGAGAACAAAGATGATCGACTCAAAAAAAAAAGGTTCAATGACTATTTATAGAGTAATTAGTCTGCTAGTTAGGTTGGTTAGGTTAGATAAGAAGAAAATTCTAAAGTATCTTGATGATCAAGTTTAATCGAAATCTTTTAGATTTGGTATATACTATTCAATTATAGGATATTCTGATTTATTTTCCTAAACTAAATATATCGTTAAACTTTTATTTATCAGTTTCACGCAATAAAAGGTAACTAATTAAGGTACAATATATTTAATTCGTTCAGTATTTTTAGAATTATTTGCTAACGAATTTTATAGAAGAATCATTGATATTTTGAATTTCCTTGCGCAAGAATATCCTTTCTGTTTTTAACAAAATCGTAAATATTGCAGTCATTTTGCTCAATAAAGGGTAGCTAATTAAGGTAACATATATTTAATTGCTCAGTATTTTAGAATTATTTGCTAACTAATTTTATAGAAGAATCATTGATATTTTGAATTTCCTTGCAAGAATATCCTTTCGCTTTTAACAAAATCGTAAATATTGCAGTCATTTTGCTCAATAAAGGGTAGCTAATTAAGGTAACATATATTTAATTCGTTCTGTATTTTTAGAATTACTTGCTAAGCAAATTTATAGAAGAATCATTGATATTTTTGAATTTCCTTGCGCAGGAATCACTTGAAATCAGGGAAAATATTTGCTAGCTAATTTTTTAAATTGGATTTGTTAGATATGGGTCAAGAATAATGGATATGTACTATAAAATTAAATATGTTATGAGCTATATAAAATACGGGTCTGGAAACTATTGCTTGATTGTTAGGCATAACATAATTAAAAATATTCCCTTTTCAAAATAATAAACGATTGTCATTTAATAGTGTCAGAATATAATTAAGAAGGATCAATTTTATGGGTGAATTAACGTTTAATAAGACATTTAATATTTAGATATTCCTTGATTGTAGCTGTGATTCAATTAAGAATATTCTTTTCAATATTAATTGATATCATCTTTCAAAAAGGTAATCTAGTTAGAAAGTTTAGATTTTTTGGTGATTCACGTTTAAATTAAAATATTTAATATTTAGATATTCCTTGATTGTAGCAAGAAAATATTTAGTGATATTTGTACAATATTAATAATGATTAATATATGAATTAGCTTTTTGTTTAGATAAGTTTGGAATTGTAATTACTTTATTTGATTTTTTTTTTCATTAGTTTTCTATGAATTTTTATTAATTTTATGATATTTTGTATTCTTGAAAAATGAACTCTCGAAATTTTTATATTTGACTAAAATAAATAAGGTAATACTATATTTAAAAAAAATTATATAATATATACTATATATTTTCAGCTTGTGTTTTTATTTTTTCACAAAGAAAATAATATTTGCTTTTGTCAATATATGAATATCGATTTGTTTAGATAAATTATGGAATTGTAGAGGTAGAATCTGTAATTAAAAAGAATTACAAAAAGGAAATACTTGATTTATTATAAATTCAATGACTAAATATGTAAATAAAAGAAAGTAAATATACTGTTATCCATGTTTCCAAACACACTAATTCGGATTAATTAAATAATGTTTTTTAAAACACCTAAACCTGTTTCTAAACACATTTATCTAACAAAATGTTATCCAAGTAGCCAAACACATCGATTTTGTACTTCTGCTTTAATAATATAGATATACTAAACCGAGTGGTTTAAAATTGAATCTAATTTATTTGATACATGTAAACTGGTTTAGTGGTTCTCAACAATTACATTACTAAAGTTATGAAATAGTCTTGGTTCGCAATGTTAATTCAATTAAATTTTGGCACTTGATTTAACAATATTGGTTTACCAAATTATTTAAATCGTTTCAAGCAGAGATTGGGTCTGTGGTCAAACCAAAATTGATTAACATTTTATGTTTAGAGAATTGAAGAGCAATTATTATGTTAAACAAATGTTAATGGGCTTACGTTTTGCCTTCATGTGTGAAAGCCAATATTAGTTAATGTCTAAATTTAATGACACTGACATTAGATCGTAATTATTGAGAAAAATTTAGGGTTAAATTTTATTTGTACTTCTATTTTAATATTAAGACTAGATCTTGATCCGCGCAACCGCGCATGTGTTTGTTTTCAATTTTATATATTTTTTAAGATCATTAGTGGTATATATTTTTAATGTTAATCATATATTGAAATATTTATATAATTATTTTAAATACAATAATTTTATAGTTTACACGTTGTAATTAATCAATTGTTTCAAACCGTCATATGTATTTTTCATTTTTATTATATATTATCATATTGCATTTGAATTTAATTATTGAGCAAATTAATATATGCATTAAACAACATATTAAATATTATTTTTCATTAAATTTATATTAATTTGTGACCCGCCGATCTTCAAAACCAAATTTCCTATTAGCAATATTTTTTACTTTTATTTATTTCAGATAATATATTATTATATCTATAATAGTATAAGATATGTAAATTTTTATACATGTATTATATAGTTTTCGAATGTTAAGTCCTTATGTCATCGTATTATATTTTAGCATATATATTTTATATTTAAGAAATTGTTTCTACAAATTTATCAATTTAATATAATGTTATCATATCTAGTTCAGTATGTTAATTTCATTTTATATGAATTATTATTATTAAAAATAGATAAAAAAGATAAATTTTATATTTTTTCATTTTATAAATGATAACTTAATATATACGAATGCATAATAATAGTTTATTGCTAATTATAAAATTTGTTGAAATACTTACATAAACTATTTGAAAATTAAGATATTGTTATATCATTTTTCAACAGATTTGTTAAAAAAATTATATATATATATATATATATATTTATATTTAACATGAAAAGATATCATAATTAAAAGATTTTGTATTTCTAACTTTAAAGAAATACATGCTGATTTATATACATGTATTATATAGTTTGCTAATGTTAACACGTGTTACCTATATATTATATTTCGAACATAAATACTTACGAAATAAAATATATAAACATAACAATTTAATATAATTTAATCATATTTAGCTCCATATAATAATTTTATATCAAAAGGATTGATTATGATTATATAATATATAAATGTATAATATTATTTCATAACTAATTTCGAAATTAATGAAAATATTTACATATAATTTCTGAAAATTAAGATCTTGTTAAAATCTTTTAAACAGAATTGTTAGAACTAATAAAATATATATATTTATATTTAAAATGAAAAGATATCAAAAGATATTGTTATTAACGTAGTTCAAAAATCCTATATATTATTAGTCTTAATAAACTATATTTAATAAAAAAAAGTTAAAGGATGGTCCAAATTATAAAATTACACATGGAAGAATTCATTACTTCTATTTTAATAGATAAGATAGACTATAATTAGAAATTTTTAAAAAATAGTATACAAATTTTATTTTTATTTAATAATAAAATCTTAACTAACATTAATTTATAATAATATTAGACTACTAATCACGAAATTAATCAATGCTTCATTTTATAAAAATATTAAAAAAATTTTAATAAGATTTTGTTATATTTTTTTGTCAACAGATTTTTATAATTAATAAAATAAGACAATTTTATAGGTGAAGTTGTTATATATGTCAATTATTTAAGATGTAATATGTCAAAATGTTAGTTAGAAATAAATGAAATAAGATTCTCTAGAGAAAAATCCATTTTTAAAATATCACACATGAATCAAGGTTGTTACTTTTTTTATACATATAAGATGTTTCTTTTTCCACGATGGCTACAAAATAAGAATTAGGAAGGGTATTCGTGGGATATCCCCAATTTTTGTTCCATACCAGAAGATAAATGAAATAGTCAAGTTTTTTTTTTTGTTAAAAAGGCTGAGAATTTTTCTCTTTTCAAAAGAGTTTTTAGATTTCATCAACAAAACCATTCATTCTTGAAAGAAACTACCAAGTCCAAAATGTAAAAAAAAAAAAAAAAAATTCTGCAATTCAGTTTTTTTGTTTGTTTTGATTTTAGACAAATATATATCAATTATACCCTTGACTAATAGATTGTAAATCATAGTGTCTTTTGTTAAAAAGGTAAAAAAAAAATACAAACTAAAATCTAGGTTAAAATTTTATTGAAACATAGAAATACCTCTAGAGAAAACTAATTCCGAATTTTCATTTCTAAATATGAATATATAAGGAAAAAGAAAAAAATTATTAAAATAATGGATAATTTTTTGTAGTGTTGATAAACTTATATTTTGTGTTTTAAATAGCTTCTAGACATCTAAGATATTATTCGTTATGATGTTATTATTGTTTTAAAAACTGCCGCCGCATAACAACTGGTCTCTGTTGAAAAAAAAAACGGAATATCCATCGTGAGCGCTCTCTCCTCTCTCCTCGTTTTAATCTGAGCTTCACGTCCGCTCCGACGTCCGGCGAGCGCGTGAGCGCGAGTGTCGGCGTCGGAGGCTCTCCTTCTCCCTTTTCTTGTCTTCTCCTTTGCTCCCGCTCTGTTTCCTCTCCTCCTCTGATATGCTTGTGGTTCTGGTGTTGGGGTTAGCTCCGGTGACAGCTCCGCTCTCTAGGGGTCTCGTTTCCGGTGATGTTTCTGCTGTCTCTGGCTCCACAGCGAGGTTGTAGGAGGGGTTTCTGGTTGTGGTGGTCGGATTTTAGAGTTTCATGAGTCTGATTTGATTTTCCCCTCTCAAATCTTCTCTCTGTTTTTGATGTTCGGGTAGCAGATTAAAGGTCTGTTTGTCTTCCGGTTTGCTTTGTTCGTGCGGGTGAGTCTTGACGGATAGAGCTTTGACCTTCGGTGAGCTCTTCTTGTGCTTTGAAAGGATTAATGGCGTTGTTTATGGTTGGGTCTTGGGAGTTTGTGCTCTCTTGGGTTGTGGATTGCCACCTTGTTGTTATTTGTTTCGGGGATGTGGAGTAGTTGATTCCCGGCTACCGGCTGTTTTAATAAAGAGAATTCGGGAAGCTTTTTTAGGCTTGGCCGTGAGGTGGTGGTAGTATGTGGCGCTACAAATGAGGCGCGTGGAGAGCCCGATCAAGGTCCAATGGCGAGACTTAGTTGGAATTGAAGGGTATTACAGCAACGGTTAAGGAGTTTAACTTCTCTAGATTCTTTCTTTGCTTTGGTGGTGTTCGCAATGTGTGCTTTATTTGGCCTTCCTTCAAGTTGGTTTTATTTGGTTTTGAGCTATCGCCTTGTAGGCTTTGCGTGTTGTTGAGGTCGAGGTTAAGTGTTGTTTCACCTGAGCTCTGTCTTTCTTTGGCTTTACCTGTTCTAAAGCTCATCTTCATATGTTTCTAGTTAGGAGTTTGTTGTTATGTCTGATCTTAGTTCTGGAGGGATCTAGGTCCTTGTCAGCTCTTGGCTCCGGTGGAAATGTGTCTCCAGCCGGCTTTGTGTGTAATGTGGTGTTGAAAATCAATATTAATCTACCAGATGACAAAAAAAAAAGATGTTATTATTGTTTTATATTTAGAATCAAACGTTTTTTCGAAAAAAAAAATCTAATAACTTTCTTAGCATTTAAAAGATCTATTATCATAATATTATTATTTTTACATTGAAAACTTATCTTAGACCATATTTTAAAGATTATTTTATGTCACATCGGGCCCAATGTGGACAAACATTCTCGAAGGCCTGAAGATCCATAATATCTCGATTAGCGTTCACATCTACGACCGCACAGCTTTAGCACAAAGATAGTTTCAAACGCGTCGCCTACGTGGCGTCTTCGAGAAGCATCCACGTGTAACTTCCATCCTCCAACCACTGAACACGGAGAAAGAAGCTGAATAATAAAAAAAAAGAGTCTTATTACAATCTAACTTTATCTGAAAAGAATCTGGTAGCAAATGATGCCGTTCCTCGTTGCGGCTTCTCTATATAAGAACCAATCATCTCCATCAACTTTATTGCTTTTTCTGTTCTCATCTAAACTCGATTCTGCTAAAACGCTATTTGAACTCTCATCATCGGAGCTAAACTTTTATAGGTCGATGGCCGCTACTTCCGCCCCCAAATCCGTCCATGATTTCACCGTCAAGGTTCGAATATTGTTTGATCCTGAATCCGAATTTTTCATCGCAGAGTTAACATCGTTGATCATAATCGGAAAATATGTATTGATGATAGAGATTTGAGATCGGGATTTTGAATGATTGAAGCTAGAATTGATTTTTTTCTTTACAGGATGCGAAGGGAAATGATGTGGATCTAAGTATTTACAAGGGGAAGGTTCTCTTGATTGTCAACGTTGCTTCTCAGTGGTAATTTTTCGAATCTTTCAATTCAATTTCAAAATTTTTGTAATCTCTGAATAAAGTTTCTTTTGTTGCAGTGGCTTGACCAATTCTAACTATACTGAGCTTGCACAGCTGTATACGAAGTACAAAGATCATGGTATACTTTCTTTCTACCAGTTGTTTTGGGTGTTTGTTCGATCTCATTCTACAAATGAACCATATAGATGACAATTTTTGTTTTTAAAAAAAAAAAAATGGTTTTAGGATTTGAGATCCTTGCATTCCCTTGCAACCAGTTTGGGAATCAAGAACCTGGCTCCAACGAGGAGATTGTCCAGTTTGCTTGTACCCGTTTCAAGGCTGAGTACCCCATATTCGACAAGGTCACAACTTTTCTTCTTCTTGGCTTCTTTAGTGGTCTAATTCTTCAAGGAAGTTAGTTTTCCATCTCCCGGTTTTATTATGGAATGGAGTAAACTAAGTTATGAGTTTCACTTTTCTAGTGTTTACTTTGCATCTGTAAATATACATGATATGCAATTTCCTTATATTGTATATGGTTATGTGTTTGTGAACCATTGATCATATGCTTGTTTGTTTCTTTTTGGATTGTTAGTCTCTTCTTCTTGGACTTGATTTCTAGCTTCACGCTATGTGATATAGGTTGATGTGAACGGTGACAAGGCTTCTCCAGTCTACAAGTTTCTGAAATCAAGCAAAGGCGGGCTTTTTGGAGACGGCATCAAGTGGAACTTCTCCAAGTTTTTGGTTGACAAAGATGGTAAAGTCGTTGACCGTTACGCTCCAACTACTTCTCCTCTCAGCATCGAGGTAAATGTCTCACATATAGTCAGTGCCTCCAGTTTAATTTTTATAGACCCAAAATTAATCTCTAATTTTGTTCATTGTCACAATTGCAGAAGGACTTGAAGAAGCTGTTGGGAGTTAGTGCTTAACCACAACTAAAAGGGCATTAGTAGTCAAATAAAAGTTCATAGTACTGTATTACCAATACTCTAATAAGCTTTGTCTAAGTTGAGTTCTTGAGTGTCTTTGGTAAACCGATGGTGTGTGATATCGTAGATCTGAATATCAGGTTTCCCTCTGCTACATTCTCATATTTCCAAATTTCTTGGGAAGAACATTAGAGATGAGTGCTATGGAATTTATCAAGTTTTTTAAGGTGATGTAGAACCAAATGTTCCCAGAACCAATTCTGTCAGACCCGTATACTCGGCAATGCAGTTACTAAAGCTAAACTTTTATCTATTCATCTATCTATATTAGTATTATTTATGAACTGATTTTTGGCTGCTGTTGAATTCGTAAATTTAACAAATTCGTAAATTTAACGAATAATTAAATATATTTATTAGATTTGGATTAAACAATTAATTATTTTTTAAAGACTATAAAGTAATATAATAATAAAAATTATAAAAAATAAAAATCTATTTTGAATTTATAGATATTTAGATTGGATAATTAATTAAATTAATAATAATAAAAATTAGCCAAAAAAATAAATCAATTATTTTAAAAATTGAAATACAATTTTTATATATAATGTGTTAATATCTGAAAAGGTATCTTTCATTCATATGAAACTAAGAATTAAGAAACAGAAACAGAAAAATGCTTAAATAAATATTTATTAAAGAGCATGATTATATTTTAATAAAAAAATTTATCATATAAAATAATTTTAAGTTCAACTTTAACTTCTTAAAAGCATAAAAAAAATAATTTATCATGATGATCTTTGAATTAGTAATACATATATTAATAATTTTTGTTAAAAATTATTATGTTCGTGCAAGGACAAAACATCTAATACATTATTAATATTGAAATTTTGAAAATCTACTAATTTATAGGAATATCAATCAATCGATAAGTTACTAACTATTCATATATTGAAAACATTTTTTTCAATTGATAATTTTAATATTTTCTTTATAGTTATGTTAAATTAAAAAAAATTAAAAAGATTTATTTATATATTGACAAACAAAGTTGAAGTTATGATAAAAATAACGCGTATTGTATTGTAAAATACTAAAATTTAATAACATATTTTGAGTATCTATATGAAAAAATTGCATACTCATAAATTTGAAATGTATAAGAAATCACAGCAATAATCTTTATAGTTGAAGATAGAATTGAATATAATACTACGATATATTTGAAATCACTTTTGTATGTATTACACAAGTGGTAGACAAGTAAACTATCGTTTGATATAAATATATAAAAATATATGAGTATATTATTATTAGAAGTGTAAATATATAGATATGTCATTTTTTTTTGTCATCGAATAGATATATCATCTTTATATGTAAGTATGTAATCTATTATAATTAATATTTGAAACCCAATCAACTTTTATGGCGGATCGTTTGTTTCAGACAATATTCTAATAATACATATATATTTTATAATTTTGGATCAACAAAGTTATAACGATTAAAACGAATATGAATAAGACATAAAAGAGTCGAATGAACTCTTATTCAGAAATTATTCAAAAAGATGAAATTTTCTTCCCATGAATTTAGTGGATGATAGAGTGAATTAGACATCGGTGCAGTATAAAGTACTAATAAATGAGAAAACCATTTAGTCAAAAAAAAAAAATGAGAAAACCAAATATATTATACAAGTGCAGTATAAGGTACTAATAAATGAGAAAACCAAATGATCATATTATTCTTCAAAAGACACTGAGACAAAGAGATTCATTTTATCTATATCTTTTATTATGTACTAGTGGTGTGCCCGCACGTTAATAGACATTGAAGTTATCAAGTTGTTAGATAATTTGAAATGCAGGTCATGTAAGTGCTATAAGTTTTGATGCGGGTGTGTTATAATGGTGGGAAGCAACCTTTCATGGAGTTTAAAGAAATTTTAATATTGAACACGCGTTTGGTTTGTAGTTAACTTGTTGTGTTTAATAGCGTATAGACAAATTTTAATTGTAGAGGAATGATAATATTTATTTTGTTTTTCATGCTTTTTATTTGTGGCGAACATAAATCCGCTAATGCTTTTTATTCGTTTTGAATTTTAATTTCAAGGTATTAAAATGATTGAATAAGCATCAAATAAAGTATATGAATTTAGTCACTTGCTTATAAAAATAGCACTTATCGCATTTCTAAGATTGAATACGACGAAAATGGATCTAGGATCAGTTTTTTTTTTAAATGGATCTAGGATTATTCGCAGAAAATTGTTTTAATAGTAAAATTTGTTAGCATTAAATCATCATTTGTTCTGTGATTTGCTTTTTCTATTTAGTGTTTTTTTTTATGGTGAAATAAATTGTTCTGAGAGAATTCATTTAACTGATTTCTTTATATTTATTATGTTAATTATTTAAAAATAAATTATTTCTCTGGCACAATATAGGTTGCACAGTTGTACTGAACATGATTGTTCTATATATAGGTTCGTACTTCTGAACCTGGGTATAAAAAATATATGAAAAGTAACATGAAAATTTCATCAATTTTAGATAATCAATAATTATGTCGAGTCATTTAAAAACAACAAATTGATTTTCTTCAGGAAGTAATAATATTACAATAGTTTTATCAATACAGTATTATTAACGAAATTTAAAATCCCTTGTGGTATTTATTTGTGATCAACATCGCGACATCTTCAATTCTTCAATTCAGAAACACTAAACTGATGGAGTTACGCATGATAGGATGCACAAAGACCGAGGTTCTTTCCCCCAGACTTAGAATCTCTCAAGCTTTCTTTAGCTTTCAACTCTACGACTACAAGTTCACTACTACTAACGATGAGCAAGTGTTTTTTATACACACTAAAACAAACTCACTTCTGTTACTTCTCAAAGATCAAAACCAAACTACAAAACTCCCGTGTGAAGTAAACCAGAGATTTTAGACAAGTGAAGCCACTCTATTTGTACAACAGCTCTAGGTACGTACATGAACGCTATCAAAGTTTGGTCCCTTTGAGACAGTGAAAGGTATTTTTCTCCCCTGAAGAAACAACACAAACAGAAGGTTTGTTGATGAATGTAGGCTGTGTAGCTTCCTGAGATTCGCCATTCATCGTTGAGGTTACCTCCATGGTTGCCCTTTTGCTTGCCACTTGCTTCTTTGTACCCGAGGAATACAGAATTTTTTTCAGATAACACGCTGATGCAACTGTTATTGACAGGTGAAAAATTCTCTCAAGTTGGAGACTGCACTTTGTTTTCAGATAAAGCAGTTCTCTACCTCTTGCAATTTCACCATATCTTCAGATGCATTATTTCTACCAAGTGTTGTGGATGTGCCTCTAAAAGCTTTTGACCTGGAAGGTATGTTCTTCTCCAGCTGCAGCTTTGTCTCTCTTGTTCCTCACCGCATTGGAATCCTTCTTTCTTCAAACTCCCACATCAATAGCTCTGTTTCTGGTTTCAAGTACCTTGCTTCTTTCTCCAGCTTGAATCTATCGAAGAACCCTATTTCGTGTCAATATATCCACTTTATCGAGACTTGGTTTTTGCATCGGCCTGAGATTTCTTCACTTCTCCTCCAAGACCCTATAATTTCCTGGGAAAATTTTAGGTGAGCTGAAGCTTAGTAACTTGGAATCACGAAGCTGGAGCGACGATGGTTCCCAGTTGTTTCATGGGTTTGAAATCGTGAGTTGGCATTTAACAGAGAGAGAGACTTTCTGGATTCGTTTTGGTGGGTTTGTTCATCGCAAGCAACAAAGATATTTATAGGTGAAGCTTAAGTCGGTTACGTGGAGGATGCCACGACTGATTTAATTCGGGAGAGAGTGAGGGAAGTGGTGCAAGAGACATTAATACATGGATTAAAGTATCAGAATGACGTTAAAGGTAGCGGTTACATAGATGAATGGCGGGTGTTGTGAGAACTGAGAATTGAAGAGCCACGCGACTTCCTTTCGAGCTCCGTAGGGGACAATGCATCAAGCCCTATAATATATGGGCTTCTTAAGAAAAACCAAAACAAAGCCCATCTTTTTATTCAGTTGGAAAACACTTACAGCCCAAATAAAACAATAAACGTGAAATATTAAAAATAATACGTAGTCTATGGAGTTGTGACACGTGTCGAGTTTTGCCCCTATGTGAATGCTGAGGTGGAGACCTGTGTGAAGAGCACAAGCCTATAGATATATATATAGATATAGATAGATAGATATGGAGGTCTTGGTCGCAAATATCCGCAAAGTAGAAGAATCAAAACAGCTAACATGTTTAAAGGTGGTTAGAGTCTGTTCGATGATCTCTCATCTTCTTTTTTTGTAGATGACAGCATTTTCTTTTGTAGGATACAAAAAAATAAATAAAATAAATTATGCAAATTATGAATGTTTGATTTTTTCAAGTCAACAAATTAATTTTGTGTAATCTTCATTACAATTTGGTTATAGGGTTCATGATACGGCATGCAAGGAAATGCAGGATATACTAGAAATTCACGATATCGGAGGAATGGGATCATATTTGAGGATCCCGGAGTGCCTAAGAGGATCGAAAATAGAAGTCTTTAGCTTTCGACAAGAAAGACTACTTAACAGAGTGAACGGTTGGATGACAAATTCTTTACAATAAGAGAAAAGAAGGTACTCATTAAATAAGTGGTGACATCAATGTCTAATCATGTTATGTCTTGTTTTTGATTACCAGTCACATCTAAGTTAATAAGTATTGTCTTTCAACTTCGGTGGAATTCAGAAGGAAAATGAGACATGAATGCATTGGTTTGTGTATCTTAGGGTGTGTCTAATGGATAAGTCAAATTATTTACTCTCCTGGGTTTATAAAGGTTACTATTTTAGGAATATAATCCCTCTGGAACGTGTCATCATATGTTTGGCGTTGTATTGTCTCAACTAGATCTCTGGTTCACAAAAGACTAATCAAAATGTTAGGAACTGGATCTTCCATATCAGTATGGAATGATCCATGGATCCCATCCAACCACCTGAGATCAGAAAACAATAATTTACATATCATGGACACTTACGGTAGATCAGCTCATTAACCCTAGTTACATCACGTACGGGTAACTCACAAGTTACTTGAATCTTGGTGAATTCGGAAGATGCACAGCTCATTGAGAGTATTCATTTGAGTTAGATTAGAACACAGATAAAGATGGATGGTGTTTTACACAGTCGGGACCGGGTAAATCAGGCTATGACACTGAAACTCGCTTTCCAGACACATTAAGATGTGAAACAATATTTGGCCTGGATACTAATATTTTGAAGGCTTTTTTCTTGGAAAATGAAATGCCATCCGAAGTTAAAGCACTTCTTGTAGAAAATTATCTCAGGCTGTTTGCCGTTTACAGAAGAATCTTAGACAACGAGGTATAAAGTGTGGTATTTAGTGCACACGATGTGGAGAAGAAGAGGAGAAGATTAACCACGTTCTGTTTGAATGTCTACCAGTTATACATGTACATGCTCTTTCTAGAACCCCCAGGAAACATGAAGCTTTCCTATGCAATTAGTTTTTGCACATATTACTTATTTTGGAGAATTGGACGATCATCAATTTGCTTGGATTATTTGGTATATTTTGAAGGGATTAAATGAAAAGGTATTTAATAGTTTTGACAAAAATACTAGAAGTATTCTATAGTTGGCAGAGACAAAAGAAAATATTTTGGAAAGAACACACAATTAGGAAAAGAATCACTGAAAATCAGATATCAACTCACAGGGAAGAAGAAATACAGTACACCTGACACATGATTGGGGGATAGTATTTCATGCATGCCTTTTGAAAAGATAAAGATTTATGTTCGGAACAATAAATAGTATAGCACAAAAGTTTTGAAGGATTGATGGGGCAAGAAACACAAGAGCCTCTCAATCACTCCTACATGGGGAAATGAAAGCATTCATTTGGTTTTATTGATTTCCAATTAATCTTTAATTATCGATTTCAAGACGGTAAGTTTTATTGAGAATCGTGTAAAAACATCAAAAACTAATTGAAATCTACTAACTTTTGTGAAAATGGTGAAAGAGAGCAACTAAAATCTATGTTCGATAGACATTTGAGAGAAAAGAAATGATGACATAGTATTTTACTAATTTTCATTCATTAAAAGTGATAAAAAAACACATTTACCCACATTGGAACCTGTGTTATGTTAGGCTATATATAAGCATTTTATAATTATATATATAACCAATTCAATAAAGACTGAAATAAATTACAAAAACAGCAACATATTCACCTTGAACCTGTGATATATTATGAATCTCATAAACCGAGACCACTGGACTACGACACATTGTTAAATCATTATACAGATAATTATATATATAATCAACACTCAAAACTAATTTCCAATTAATCTTTAATTAATTTTCGATTTTTTCATATTGTTAGGCATAATCTGAGCGTACATCTAACGAGTTTCCAAACAAGGCTCTTACCTGAAATTATATAGTAATTTTAACCACTCAAATTAAACATTCCCTAAATTACATGTCCATTATTTAAATATTTAGGAAAATACATACTTTTTGTTGTCATTTGATACTCAAATCACTCATAACCAGCCTTTTATCGGTCATTATCCGATTGGATCTTCTAAAATGTTCCCAGCTTCATATTATCTAGTAACTATACTTTAAACCCAAAATAAACATGTATATCCAAATTGCAGACTGATTCATATCCAAATTACTAGAAGCAAATGAGATAATATATATTCTAGAAACGGCGAAAGCTACTGCCTAACGTTGAACAAGACCCATAAACAGCTTCTCCGAAATAACCTGATTTCTATATTCTTCAACTGTCTATTTATAAAATCTTTTTCGTTCTTACAAGTATCAGATGTCTGACTGAATGTAAACCATACTTTAAATTCTCAGTAGACTTTATTCTGAAAGAGAAACCAAGTCATCAACTAGAAAATATAAATAATAAGAAATTTTGGTCATGCAAGTTAATTACAACCATACATATTATAAGATTTTATCACGGAAGAAAAAAGTATGAGTTCTAACAACCTTTCGCTGAAACTTCATATAAATCTTTGATTTAAAATCAACTAACACATCAATATTTAATACATATTCAAAGGAAAAAAACGTACAAATTAATCAATCTCTCTTCAATTATTTTTGTGACACTCAAAGTTGATGAAAGAACATAAAGATCACGTAGTGGTGATCACCTACGGACCATCCTCGGAGGGTTCAGTGACGGCTTCGCCAATCTCTCGTCAGGCCCCGTCAGTTCCGACGCCGCCGTCTTCATTGACATATTCCGTAACGCCGCCAGCATCGAGGCTCAGCTCACGGCGAGCGTCGGTTCATGTTTCTGGTTTGGTTCTCCGGTTTATAAGTTTGGTTCTATGTTTTGTCTCTGCTCTTTCACTGGCAGTGAATGTTCATCGGCCTTCGCAGAGACATAGGTCTCAGAGCTCCTCGAGTTTCGCTTCATATCCTGAACTATTGTAAGAACCTTATCTTATTTTCAAAATTTATTACTAATTTTATAAAATTTATTTCATATAGTATTTAATGTTTTGTTCCTTTTTTTTTGAGAAAGGGTTGTTTTGTTACTTACTTTCATGGAAGTTTGTAGACCTTTTCATCTATAAAATAGATTATGTTTTATTAATTAATAACAATTTCACATTCAGTACGTGCTATTAAAAGCAGAAGCTTAAGACTATTCCAGGCAATTTCATTTATTATTTTATAGTATCTATAAAGTTTTTTTTGGTCAAAGTATCTATAAGTATATGTAATCAATTATTTACCTTACAAAAATCTATGACTGCAGGTATTACTAATAAACACACAATATTAAAGAAAAATTGTTTGTGCAATGATTTTGATTTTACCTAATCTACAAAGTATTAAAATGTTGTTATAAAAGAAACCATATATGTAGGTATTGTTTTGGTGTAGCAGTGACCGGACTCGTTTATACATCTCTGCAAACATTCAAAGGAGTTTGTGATATTACTCACAGAGGAGTTCTAATCTCTGAGCCTCTCTCAGATTACATCAGCTTCATTCTTGATCAGGTATTATTTTCATTATTACTGGTTAACTAGATGGATATATAGAAGTACTGCAAATAAAAATCATATATATATAGAGACTGATCAACAGTAAACATTTTTAAAAATTGGGCTAATTTTATTTTTGTAAAAAAATAATTAGGTGATATGTTATCTACTAGTATCATCTTCTTCCGTGGCAATCGCGTGGATCCAACATGCAAACGGCGATGCGATCAAAACACTTCAAAATAATTCCATTGTTTCAGCTTCAATGGCTTTCTCTGCTTTTTTGGTTCTGGCACTCTCGAGCCTCTTGTCTGGGTATAAGCTTTGCAAGAGATTTATGTGGTAATTAACTCATATAAAGGGGTTTTATATTCAAAATACTGTTTAATCTAAATAATGACCATGTAAATATTGCAGTAGTTACGTGTTATTTCCACATGCATAACAGCTTTAATTTGTCTTCCTAGTAGTTTTGTCAATATTGTCACTAATAGTATAGAAGGTACTTTGATATGCACAAAAGGGGGTTTTCATAGTGGTAAAAACAAAGGAAGCTTCAGAACCCCTTAAATAACAATTTGATACCAAGAGCATGTGTATTTGAGTCACCAACAACATCTATCAACAGACCCACCCTAAGTCAATCATCATACCAGAACAAAGTCGAGACATTACATACTTCAAAACTGTTATAGATTAACTGACGAAGTTCTAACTGTAATAGATTATGGGCCTTACTTGTCATCAACATGGCCTTCGCTTTGACTCTTTTTAGTTTTCACTAAGGTTAACTAATCGCGACCCTCACTCTATGGACCTCTACTGGCTTGATGTGGTTCTCAATTACTATGTAAATATTGCAGTAGTTACGTGTTATTTCCACATGCATAACAGCTTTAATTTGTCTTCCTAGTAGTTTTGTCAATATTGTCACTAATAGTATAGAAGGTACTTTGATATGCACAAAAGGGGGTTTTCATAGTGGTAAAAACAAAGGAAGCTTCAGAACCCCTTAAATAACAATTTGATACCAAGAGCATGTGTATTTGAGTCACCAACAACATCTATCAACAGACCCACCCTAAGTCAATCATCATACCAGAACAAAGTCGAAGACATTACATACTTCAAAACTGTTATAGATTAACTGACGAAGTTCTAACTGTAATAGATTATGGGCCTTACTTGTCATCAACATGGCCTTCGCTTTGACTCTTTTTAGTTTTCACTAAGGTTAACTAATCGCGACCCTCACTCTATGGACCTCTACTGGCTTGATGTGGTTCTCAATTACTATGTCGAAGAAGCTGCCTTATCTAATGGTTCAACTGTGCCTCAAGTGACTTTGATAATTCTCTACTGATGATGCAGTTTGCTGAGATGTTCTATATCAGTTCTTGAAGTACTATACGAGTTAGTATGTGTGTGTTATGAAGATGGAGCTGAATGAGTTCCGGTTTTGTGATGAGCGTAGGCTTACTGAGCTTATAAAAAAAAAAGAGGATATGTGCTTGAAGACATATGGACGTTTTCCATTAAAAAAAGAAGAGTTTGCTTAAATATGAAGTTCTCCATTAAAAAATGAAAAGTTGTCATAAGTGTATTTGGAAGATTTGAAGAACAAGTTGAAGACGTGGAAAGTAAGTTCTGGTCTGCTATATAAGGAGGGACGTACTTTATGAAAAGCGTGAACTCCTAAAAGAGAGAGAGAGGGGTTTCATTGTATAGTGGTGGTGTTGCTTGGTGTGAAGTAGTTCCTGATGGAGTCCGATGTGGACATAGTTTGGTGGCGTTCTTGTTGATGTTTTGTGTGATGGAGTTGGCCATTACTTGGAGCTCATGGTGAGTTATGTGTGCTTGGGTGATCAAGCGCTTAGTGTCACTGGTATGCATTGGGTGCTGACGTATTTGGTGAAGTACTTCTGAGATGTGGAAGATTGAAGCCTAGATTCAGGGAGAATTTAGCACATGCGGTTTCACTGTGGAGGTCTGTGAAGATTGCAACTGTTTGGAGACAGTTAGTTCTGGTGCGGCCAGAAGGTGATCTATGCATGCTTGCTGGATTCATATTCTTCATAGATATCTATCTAGAAAATAACGTTTCAGGAGGGTTGTGTCTGATGTATGCGTTAGCAAATAAGTTGTATTTGCATTCTTGTTCTAGTGATCAATGAAATCTGGACGATGTCCCAGATATGTCGGAAACGAATCTTATTAACAAACTTTGTGTACCATTTACTTTTTGCACTATATTTTCATCGCCTCATCTGCACTTACATCTACTACTGTGTTTTATCCCATGAAAGGTCATTTGACATTTATATATCAGAACACAATCAGCATAATTTACTAAAATAACAGAACTAGTAATACTAATATATTTATATTAAATTTAGAATTTTCTATTCAACAAAAATATACTAAATGTTATTAGTCCAAAATTTGAATAAAATACCACTCTAACGTTATGTATAAAAAAATAGTTTGTTTTAAACAAAAAATATCTGATATATAAAAGTAAACTTTTAATTTAACAATAACATATAGTAAATTAATAATATATACTAAATAAATTATATATAATAAAATCAATGTGAAATTATGAAAATTAATTAATATCATTTATATTGAAAATTCTAATTAGTTATTCGGATAACATTATTATTTGGTGTGTAAATATAATCACCTATACAAAACTAAAAAAAACATGTATATTTTGAAATAGTAATGATTCATTTAAAGTTTATCCTGCCCACCTAACCTAAAGTCTTTGTTAAATCAAATAGTTACTTTCGTGTCATATAAATAACCATTTTAACCATTTTTATAAAAAGAAGATGAAATAATTCAAGAAACAATCAGATAATAGAGATAAATTGAGATCTATCGACGAGAGTTTTAAGAAATTTCATTCTACTTACTATCAATTTTTTAAAAAAAAATTGAAAAAATAAAAATTGAAAGACTAAAAATACATTTTTCAAGAACTTTTTAATGTTAAAATGAATATATAAATTTGATATAAACAAGAAATCTAAAGTTATTTACCAAATTAATTTGAAATTGTTTTAAAAAAAAGTTACAAATTTAAGTAAAGCTCAACCATAATTCCATTAACAATAATATATATATAACTAGATGAAAAAAATAAAAAAAAATAAATTAAAAATCTACACTGCCAAAATGAAAACTGAACATACCATCTTTCAAAACCATCTCAACAATCATATTAACAAATTTAGTTAACTGGAACAATGCTTATATGAATTTGATTATATAAAACAATTTCAACAAAATGGACGAAAGAAAATAAAGAAAACCACAGAAACAGCAACTGATACATAATATCATTCAACCTAAAAGTTAATCTTAAACGAAAAAATTTAATAAATATAAATTTTCTGTGCGAAGCACAGAACAACCACTAGTATAATTATATAAATAAGATCTACAGTCAAAGCATATGCCTTTCTTACTCTAATTATCCTCCATGTATTCTTCTCATCCCTCTTTTCTCTTAGGCTCTCAGCGACAATGTAAATAAGTTTATTTTTCTACTCAATCCATTTAAGAAAATTAATTATGTTTCTTCTCTTTCAAAATTTGGTTTTTCTTCGATTTCTTATTTCAGTGTACCAATTCCACCGTAACATTGTCACCACCACTACCACCAATTATTTTATTACCGCCACCGTTTTCTCCTCAACTAATGTCATCTCCCGTATAGTCTCTTCACCTCTTTTCACCATTCTCCACCTCATGTACCAATAACAACATCTCCTCCTCCGCTATCGCTAAACATGCATTCTCCTTTGACACCGTCATTACAAAAAATGGTCGGATAAAATGAATACTTGTAATAAACATAATATGTATTATACTTGTTGTTATCCAATTTTTCAAATTGGCATTACCACCACCACAGTTGTTTCATAGCTGCCATAGTTTTTTCCTCTTCCCTCTCTGCCACCCTTTTGTCTCTTCACCTCTTCACACAATATCTTATCCTTCATCGTCTGTGATGGTTTCTTCTCTTCCTCCATAAATTCAAGTGATAACTCGACCAACTCTTCTGCGAATCATATCTCCCATTCCACCTCATGATTCTTTTCTTTCACTAGTCTACCGTACGCCTGGGCATAAAATCCGTAAATCAAAATCCGAACCGAATCCGAACCGAAAAATCCGATCCGAACCCGGTCCGAAGTGTAAAAAATACCCAAATGGGTTTTGTATGGTGGTACAAAACATATCCGAACCCGAACGGATAACCCGAAAAGATATCCGAAGAAACCGATCCGAATGTCCAAAATAATATACAATATAATTATATGAAACATAAATATATACTTCAAATATTTAATTTGATATAATATCAAATAATAAGTATTTAAAATTTAAATAAGTACCTTAAATACTTAATTATATATAAATAAGTATATATTTCTTATGTTTTGCTTTTAATTACAGATTTTATTTCGGGTATAACCAATCCGATCCGATATAACCCTAATCCGAAAGATATATGATTATTTTATGGGTTCTAGGATGTGATACAAAACTGACCCGAACTGATGTGTTATATCCGAACCCAACCTGTACTTACAAATTTACTAGAATAGGACCTAAAAGGTGTTATAAAATAGAACCGAAGTTCGAAAGACCCAGATCCGAACATCAACGGGTACCCAAACGCCCAGGCCTACCAATTTTACCCTGATTACTTTACCTTCTTTTTTCGCCAAAATTACAATCATATGTAACATTGGTATCACCACCACCACCAAGTTTTTTTTTATCGTAGCCACAATTTTTCTCCATCATTGTCGCTCGTCGTCTCTTTACCTCTTTCCACTGTCTTTGTTTTTCTTCTATCACTTGCCCCCATCTTCTCAGCTCCTTTCACCATTCTATATTATTTGTTTAATAAATTTAGAATAGTATAATTTTGTAATTGTATACATCATGTTTGTTGCACGGTCACGCGTGGGGAAGGAAAATTTGGTCATTTTGTCCGAAATTGTCACACCCTACGACTACTTCAATACATGAAACTTTGTTAATTTTCCTCTACAATATTGTTATTCTCCTAATTCACCCAAAAATATTTAAATTAAAATTTATCAAATTTATTTTAAAATAAATTATCATGTTAATATAAACTATAAAATTCTCTTTTAAAATTATTTTAGTAGAAAATTCTCACAAACAAAAATACATTAGTTGTAAGCATTTTATCTTTATAATTTAGTAATAATATATTATATATGATATTTTTCTTATTTTTTCAGTTACTTTTCTGTTACAAATTATTGCTATTATCTTACAAAATTAAAATCTTGCAAAAGAAATATCACATAGACTTCAGTTTATTTGAAAATGTTAATCAAAACTTTGCATACTCCGACAAAAATTGGTAGTATAAATTATGTATGTTTGATATGCAAATATCTTTTATCAACCAGATATGCTAATTTCATATGTTTTATGTACTTATATTTAATAAAGTTATAGAATTTTATGAATCGGTGTAAATTATCTTACAAATTTGCATCAATACACTATATTAAAATTTTATTATGAGGGAAAACATTATTAGTCTTAATAATTCACACTAAATTATTATTTTAATGGGGGCAGCTGACCTTATACTCTTGTATACGTGCCTCTCCCATAGGGTTGGAGTTAATCAAAGGTACTTTTTTAGTTCTTTGAGTTATGTTCTATTTTCGTTGGATACATTAAAAATAATCTTATGGTAGAGATTCTCAATTTCAAAGTTCTAAGGATTAAAATATATATTAATTTTATATAACTTGATTACATAATTAAATTTGAATGATAAAAATAGAAAGTCTACCACTTATATAAAGATACCTGTATTCATAGTTTCTAGTGGAGTTATGAAACAAGAAACCTATGAAAATTGTTTACATCTGTCTTTGCCTTTTGATATTTATCATTAAATTCATGTTAAGATACTCATTGAAAACTCTTTAAAGATGTTCTTAGTGCAGTGGTTTATCATTTGAACGCAAGTTTTGGGAAAGCCAATATCTTGCAAGTCTGTGTGCAAGGATCAAGAGAAGCTCACTTAAGTATTGACTTTGGAAACGTCTTTACTCACCTTGAGCCTGTAGTCTTTCTAAGGAATGTTCGTTTGTCCATCCATATGGATAATTTGGATGGAAATGAGAATTATGTTCGTTTAGTGCTAAAATGGACATCATCCAAATGAGTTTTAAAATTTTAGTCTAAAATAAGATTCATCGAACTCATCCAGATAAAGCTAAATTGGTGCATCTAAATAGAGATGAGCATGTCTAATATAACAAATGATAAATTTACCTTTATTCTAACAAACAATTATATCCAACTTCAAAAAATTTATAGTTTTCTACCAAAATTGCTAAATACATATTTTCGTCAAAACCAAAAAAATGTGTTCTCCTGCCAAAACCACAAATATATTTTCCGTCAAAATCGCAAAAACTATTTTCAGCTAAAATCACAAAAAGGTATTTGTCATCAAAACCGTAAAAACACATTATGCCACCAAGAAAGTAAGACTGCATTTTTTTCCAAAACCGCAAAAACATTTTTCCCGCCAAAATTACCAAAACGCATTTTTCGCCAAAATCATAAAAACGCACTTTTCTGCCAAAATCACAAAAACATATTTTCTCGTCAAAATCAAAACACATTTTCTTGTCAAAAACATAATAATAAGTTTTTTCACCAAAATCGCAAATATGTTTTTCGTGCCAAAACCATGAAAACGCACTTTTCCAACAAAATCGTAAAACATATTTTCCCACTAAAACCGCAAACATTTTTTCCCGCCAAAATCACCAAAACACATTTTTCCGTCAAAACCACGAAAACAAATGTTTCCGTCAAAAAAAAAATATTTTCCTGCAAAAACCTCAAAAACACACTCCCCACCAATATCACAAAAACGTTTTTCTCAAGAAAACTGCAAAACCTTTTTTCTCGCCAAAACCAAAAAATAATTTTTTCTCGCTAAAATCACATAATCATATTTTCTCGTGAAAATCATGAAAATGTATTTCTCTAAAAATCTTAAAATTATATTTCCCATCAAAACCATATTTGAAACTAACTCTATTTTAGATAATTAATAAAAATTAATATAGTTGAACAAAGATAAAATATGATTTAATCAAAACAAGGTATATAAGTTATTTGTTCACTAAACTAATCTAGATGGAAATAGAGATGAATAAAAAAAACATAAGTTTATTTAGATGATCCATCTAGATGAACCATCTGGATGGAGAAACAAACAGTCACAAATAACATCTAGATGTGATGGATGAATCATCTAAATGGATCATTTGGATGGAGACGACAAATGGACATACAAGCAGCATCCTAGTCTCATTTTTGTTTAGCGGGTGTATTTTTAGTAATCGACTGTGTGTTTCATTTATTATTTCCAATAACTATAGTTAAATGTGGTATATGTAACTCACTTGCACGTGTCAGGGCAAATAAAACACAATATTAAATGAATCCTAGTTACTTTGAATGCCCAAGTCTGTTCAAAATTTTACTTTGAATGCCGTATATAGATGCCTAAATTTAACGAAGTAACTATTTAGGCAACAACAAGTCGGTTCAGACACTTCAATTAAAAAGTAAGTATATATGCTCTTACTTGTTTCCAATGAGTTTCTTCCATCTTCGTTTCTCTCTTCTTTTCTTATTTCTGATTCAGTATCCTTGAACTCGTTCTTAGGTGGTGGTGGTGTGGGGGTGTCCTCAGGGGGATCACAATTACTTGCTACTCGGTTTGTACTCGTCACTCGGTTCATACTTGACTATTAAAAATACGTGGCTTGTTATCTGTTTTTACTTTTGAATAAAAAAATATCAAAGCTATAGTAGAATAATTCATTTATATGATAAATGAATTATAAAGTGATATATTTAGAAATATTTTAGAATTTTTTGTTTTATATACTTGATGTGGATGAAAACATTTTCACATTTCTTTTTATTGTTATTCTATATCGACTTTAAACATAAAAGATAAAAGATAATAAAGTACTCTTTATAGAAAAAAACTTGTTTAGTTTGTGGCAAGTTTAAGTAGCTAAAATAAATAAATAATTATTAAATAATTTACAAATAATTATCAAATAACTTATAAGTAGTTTATAAGTAACAAGTAGTAAGATGGAACAAGTAATTTGCAAATACACCATTTTTAGCACGTATTTGAAAGTTATTTTGATTTTCTAACGGTAATATTACGATAAATGTTTAATGTAATATTTATATTTTTTATATTACATATTTAGTTATTATTTGTTTTATAATACATTTTTCAGTTAGATGTTTAATATACTTTTTATATTTCTTATATCATATAAATATTATTATTTATTTTTTTCTTATATTGTTACCTATCTAATATTATGATAGATGTTTAGTGTAATATTTCTAATTTTATATTGTATATTATTATTATTTATTTTATTATACTTTTTCACATAGATGTTTAATTTAGTTTTTCCATTTTTATATTGTATATTTACTTATTGTATGTTTTTCTTATTTTGTATATTTACTTATTCTAAATTTACTGCTTTATATCACAAGATAATATTATGATATATGTTTAATGTAAATTTTTATTTCATATATATTTATTATTCATTTTTTCTTATATTGTATATTTACTTATCTAATATTACGATTTAGATTTTTAATGTAATATTTTTTTCCTTATATTGTCTATTTACTTATTATTTATTGTACTATCCATTTTTCATATAGATGTTAAATTTAGTTTATCAATTTTTATATTGTATATTTACTTATTTTTATTTTTAATATTTTATAACAAATGATAATATTAAGATATATGTTTAATGTAATATTTCTATTTTATATTGGATATTTACTTATTATTTATTTTTTCCTATATTGTATATCTACTAATAAAAATATTTGGAAGTAATAAAAATGTATAAATATATATTTTCAGATTTAGTGTAGTTTTTTCATTTCTTATATTGTGTATTTACTTATTATATATTTGTATTATATTATATATTTAATTATTCTAATTTTTGCTTTTATATCAAATGGTAATATTATGATAGATGTTTAATGTAATATTTTTATTACTTATATAGTATATTTACTTATTATTTTTTTACTAAAAATTTCAGATAGATGTTTAATATAGTTTTCCTATTTCTTATATTGTATATTAATTTATTATTTATTTTAATATTATGATAGATGTTTAATGTAATATTTTTATTTCTTATATTCTATATTGGCTAATTACTAATTTCCTATACATTTTTAGATAGATGTTTAGTTTTTCAATTTCTAATATTGTGTTTTTACTTATTTTTTATTTTTATTTTTTCTTATATTGTATATTTACTTATTCTATTTTTTTGCTTTTATATCAAATTATAATATTACGTTAGATGTTTAATGTGATATTTCTATTTTTATATTATTTATTTATTATCTATTTTATTATAAATTTATCAGATAGATGTTGAATGTAATATTTCTATTTTTTATATTGTATATTTACTTATTATTTATTTTTTCTTATATTGATATTTACTATTTTATTTTTAATAATTCTACGTGGCTTCTTTTGGAAGAAATATTTTTTCTGATCCTGACACTAACTGGAGCCTCAAATAATTGTATATTTATTTATTTTTATTTTTTCTTATATTGTATATTTAATGTTTCTAATTAATTTGCTTTTATATCAAATTGCAATATTACGATAGATGTTTAATGTAATATTTCTATTTTTATATTGTATATTTAATGTTTCCAATTGTTTCTAGTTATTATTTATTTTATTATACATTTTCAGATAGATATTTAATGTAATATTTTTTCTTATATGTTATATTTATTTATTATTTATTTTTATTTATATTGTTTATTTACTTTACTATTTATTTTATTATATATTTTCAGATATATGTTTAATGTAATATTTCTATTTCTTATATGGTATATTTACTTATTATCTATTTTTCTTTCTATTGTATATTTACTTATTTTTAGTGTTTATTTTTTTTAGTAATAATGTCACGTGACATCTTTGAGAAAAATGAATTTTTGATTATGTTGACATTCTCACGAACCTCAAATAGTCCCTTTTATTAGTATAAATTTAATAATAGAAATCTATTAAAATTTATTATAGACTTTCAGCAGTAAAATATTATGAATAATATCTAGTTCAGCAAAACATTACATCAAAAATATTTTAAATAACAACATAATTTACAAACAATCAATAACATATTATTTTCTCAAATTTAAAATAACTTAACAAATTTAAATAATAAATGATTGGATTCTCAGATATTGATGAAAATACAAAACATTTTTCACAGGAGACGTGAAAGATTCTCAACCTATTGTAGAATTTTGTTTCAAGCATTTTTTTTTCTCGGCTTGATATCAGTTTTCTTTTAAGAATATACTAGATTTTTGATCAGTGCTTAAAAAAACACGGGTACGTTTTTTGTTAATTATTTTGATAAATATTTATAACTTTTTTCTAGAAGACAAATATTTTAAAAATTATTTTATTATAATATTTTATTTTCAATCATTGTTTTCATATTCACACGGATTCGTAGTCAAACTCGTAGATCCGGCAACTCTAGTTTGGTTTTAATGAAAAAATTATTTAACTGAAAATCGAAAATCCTATTAAAATCCAGAAACCCGTTACTAACCTACAATCCAATACCGGTTGATAGATGATAACTCTAAAACATTTGTACATTGACGAACTGTATATAATCCAGTTTAAATTCAATGAGACATTTGTTAATTAAAAATATGATAAAATCCGATAAAAACTCAAAAATTCAGTTTTAACCCGTGATCTGGTTGATTTGATAAAACCTCAAAAACTTAAGTTTAAAAATATTCTCCATTTTATCTTAATACTAGTAGAACGCTTGTATAGTCCAAGTGATTTCTATAAGTTTTGTGTCAATATTTGTTATTCTATGATGATATATGTAACTATACGAAGTTTTTAATTATATGTTCACTCAGATTTACATATTAGTATTGCTAGCCACATGGATTTTTTGTTGTGTGTAGTAATACTCAAAATACACGCATATAATAGTAACATGTTGCTAATGATATAATTTGATGAGCAACATACGACAACATAACTAATTGGAAAAATGACATTCGTTGATATTGTTATCAACTAATTGCAAGACTTAAAAATAATAATTAGATGGAGAAATTAATCCATAAGCCAGATGTAATATATATACTTTGACTATATAGTTTTTAGTTATATAAGTCCAAAAACATAAGTTATATAAGCCCAAAAATACAAATGACAATTATGCCATTAATGAATGTTTAATTCTCTTTGAAATAGTAATGATATTTTTGAAAAATTTTAAAATTTCATTAAGGGTATAAATTGGAAATGATCCCCTTTTAATGGTATTGATTAAAGGGAAATTTGTTTTTTGGGAAAATTGTTTTTTGGGAAAATTGTTTTTTTTTAGGGCAAAAAACGGTAACTATGTCCTATTAGGCTAATTTTATACTCCCTTTGTCCCACTTTAAGTGGTGTTTTAGGTTTTTGCACAAATATTAAGAAAATACAAATTTTTATGTATTAGTATTAAATTAAACTAATTCAACCAATAAAAAAAAGATGTAGTATTTTGTAGTTGGTCAAAATTTTCAAACAACAATAAATTGTATCTAGGATAAAGAGAACATCACTTAAAATGAGACAAAAGAAAAACCCTAAAAACCCACTTAAAGTGGGATAGAGGGAGTATAGTTTATGTCCCATTAGGCTAAATATTTTCATAATGGCAAAAATACCCTTAATTTCAATTATAAATTCAAAATTACAATTAACAAAACAATTGATAAATATGAGAATATTTGTAAAAATCGTTTGCCGAAAAAAACAATTAAAAACAATTCCTAAATATTAAAAAAAACGAGGATCGATCATTCCCATGTCCAGATCGGTCGATCCCGTGTCCAGGTAAGTTTCCCAAATCGATTTCTGGTTTATTCCGGTTTGATTTCCCACTTGATTTAAACTGACCATACACAATTTCATCTCTTTAAGCTCGATTTCTGTGGGATCAAACCCATCAGTTCTCTTCTCCTCACGAACAAAGGGGAGAAAATCAAAGTCCCAAGTTCATAAATCCTAAATCACTCAATTTCACTCTGCGTGATGTCAAAAAGATGTGGAAAAACATGGGACTTGGGACTCTTGGCTACAATCCTGAACCCATGTATCCAGAGTTGGTTATACAGTTCCTCTCCTCAGTTGAGTTGCACTACAAGTCCGAGAAAAACAAGGTTGCTAGTGAAGGCAAACTTACATTCCTATCCAGTGGAGTGCTTTATGAGATGTCTATACACGAGCTGTGTACACTCCTCGGATTTGAGACCAAACATGAGGCATGCTCTTTGCCCAAGTTCCCTTGTGCTTACCTGTTGTGGGACAAGATTGCAGACAGTTCTTATGTTTCTCGGGAAGCTAAACTTGCAATGCTCAGAAACCTGGTCTTGCGAGTGGTAGAAAAATATCTGGGTCATCTTCTACTCGGAAAGGAAGAAGCAGGATCACTTACCGAGGATGAGGCGCATCTTATTCACTATGGACTTCCATTACCTCTCAAGCCGAAGTATGGCGTTACTAATGAACCTCCAGCAGAGCTTTCGGTAAACATGGGAGCATTGTTTGCTCAGATGTTGTTTGAAAGGAAGTTCAGGGGGCTTCATCCTCTTAACAGGAAGCCTTTAGAGGAATCTATTGGCAGTCTACTTACTCAGATCTTCAAGCACCATGATATAGAGCTTTCGAAGACTCCTTGTGTGGATATAATTGAAAGGTTTGATGCCCAGTTCTTCCACAACCCCCAGGACCCTCTACCCTGGTAAAATTTACCGTTTTACCATTCCTGATGAGACCATCCTTCATTGTAAGCTTCCACAGCCTGCCATCACGTTTCTAATGTGTGTGGAGAACATGGATTTCAAGCCTCCTGCTGAGGTTCTGTACACGCCTCCTCCAACAGCTCCAAAACGGCGTCGTGGTTCTTCTTCTTCGGGTCTTGCTCAGAAGCAAAGTGAGGATGACACCATTCCTGATATCCAAGTGGATCATACTTTAGACCCCTCTATAGAGTATTTGTTACCTGCATACGCTGGTCAGTATGATTCTTGACCACCACCATTAGATGGTACACAGCAACAGCAGTTTGCCTGGACTGCGGATACACTGGTCAAGCTTTCAACGATGATGCACACTGTGTGGGGTGCACTTGCAAAGATTAGATGTCCACATCCTCCTGCCTGCTGCCGTGATCCACAGGCTTTAGAGCATGTTCATATGACTAGAGACATTCCCGATGTTGCTGGACGTGGGGACACTGATACTACAGATGGAGATGACGCAGAAGAAGAACCATCCGATGGAGCAGCAGATGCAGAGCGAGGTTCACGCCTCCATAGGAGCAGACGAGCTCCAGGACAGAGTTGGAGCTGCATTCCTGAAGACCACCAGTGACCAGTATCTTTTGTTTTTTTTTTAAGACAGCTCGTACTTTCAATGATTATGTAATCAAGTTGTTCTTAAATCGTTTTTTCGGACAGTTTTGTTTTTCTAGACAGTTTGTACTTTGTTTAAGTCGTTTTTTTCTGATTCAAGAATGATGTAGGCGATGTACTTTGTAACGATCAACATTAAACTTAAACAAAGTTGCGTAAAACAAGAAAAAATTAATGGAAATCAGTTTTTAGTCTGAAAAACTTAAACAAAGAAAATGAAACAAAATTGCCACAAACGGAAACAAAGTTACTAAAAATCAAGCAAATGTAGTCTGAAAAACTGAAAAAGTTGCGAAAAACACAGCAAACAAATCGACTATATTGGCATCTTGCACGTTGCTCTGTTGTGGCCACCAACACTACATCTACTGCATTTGCGAAGCTTACTCCCCTGTGAACCTTGTGATGATCGAATTTTATCCTCAAAGGTTTCATTTCTGTGTTTTCTTTTTCTTCCAAGAGACCTTCTCGTCTCAGGCTGTAGCACTTCTGAGTTTTCCACATCTTCTGGGATGGACCAAGAATCTTCAGGCACAGCAATGGGATTTATTCTTTCTTGATAAGCTTCTCTCCAAGCTCCCGTGGTGTACATAAAATCAATCAATGTGTGTGCTTCTCTGCCATCAAAGAAACCGAATTTTATCGCATGTCTACAAGGGATCTTCAAGAGGTCGAACTTCCCACAAGAACAAGTCCGTTTATCCAAATCAATGAAGCAGTCAATTATGTCGCCTTTAACAAGCATTTGGTAATCGTTTACAGGGTAAACAACAAAAGTTTTTCCCTTCTCGATTCTCCTATCAATCTTTTCCTCCACTTCTACGGTCAAAAGATGCGTATGCTTTGAAATCAATCTCCTTCGCTTAAAAAACCAGCGAGTCAGCATTTCTCTAATACTGTCCAACAAAGGAATTACAGGAAACTCTCTCGGCGAACGCAAGGCAGAATTTATAGACTCAAGAGGATTAGTTGTCCTAATGTCATACCTGAATCCAATGAATTGACATCTAGCCCATTTTTTCACATCCGCTTCCCTAAGATAATTTCTAATTGCTGGACTGATATTGCAAACATGAGCAAAAATCCTCTTGAAATCAGCCACTCTATAAGCCTTCGAAGCCTTAGAAATCAATCCAGCTAATCCCTTACCTTGAAATATGTTACCACATTATTCAACAAATGATGAATACAAATACCATGTCTCGCTAGCGGATACACCTTCTCAACTGCCTTTGCTATAGACACTTGTCTATCCGAAATAAAAGCCAAGCCATTATCATCAGCAACAACTACTTTTAATTGTCTTATAAACCATTCACAAGACTGATCATTCTCAGAGTCTACTATCCCAAATGCAATAGGATACAAATTTTGAATTTCCATCTAAAGCAGTTGCAACCAGTAGCACCCCTTTGAATTTACTCTTCAAGAATGTTCCATCGACAACAATGACACGCTTCATGACTTTGTTGAAGCCTCTAATCGATTGACCAAATGCTATAAACAGATATCGAAATCTGCCATTGACGTCACTCTCGTAAGAGGAATGTGTACCTGGATTGGCCTCTCGCAGCATGTGCAAATATTTTGGTATTCTCCCATAACGTTCCTCTGGAATACCTCTGACAGCGTTTACTGCATATTCACGGGAATCAAATGCTAAAGAATCAGAGATCTCACATCCATAATCATTACGCATAATGGCAACAATATCTTTTGCTCTAGGACCTTCTTTGACACCTTCATATTTATGCATGATGAGACCGCCTATCGTTTTCGCTGAAGCTGTCTTACCGACACTGGTTTTGTTTGGAGGTGCACATGAATGTTCCCCGACATACTTCTTGATAATAAAATATGCGGAACCCTTCAAACACTCTGCTCGGGCACCCCAAAAACACACCGTATCAGCGCATCTAATACACCAAACTGATTTATTGGATTTGGTAACTGTGTAGTGAAAGTTATTCTTCATTGCACATAACTCAAACCTCGCCTTTAACATTGTTTTGTTGAGGAAAAGATCTCCTTTCTTAACCAATTCGACCAAAGAACTCTTTGCCAAACTTTCTCTGTTTCCTTTTTCAGAGATGATGTTGTCAGAATCATAATCATCTCCATCAACCTCGTCTTGCTTCATCTTTCATGTCTTCTTCTCATTCTCTTTATGCTTGTCAACATCATAACCATCTCCATCAACCTCGCCTTGTTTCATCTTCCCTTTTCTTCTTCTCATTATGCTTAGCACCCTTAACATTACTTGAAGCATCCCCATTGTCACAAGGATTTCGCTCCTCCTCTTCACCAGTACGTGAATCAGTTGGATTCCCTAGCTTCGCTTTATAGGTAACACACAATCGAGTTGACTGATGTTTCTCACAAAACCCTAGAAAATTTTGAACTTTGTGTGAGTTACAAATGATCACCGGTGGACACTCTGATGAATTGATTAACCCAATAGGTAAATAACTCAATTCCAAATCGGCATTCGTTTCTTCGAGACCAAAATCCTCTATAACAATTTTTTGTAACTCTTCAAGAGAGGAGCTCGGTTCCAAAGCAAGTAACCTTCCCCCTTTCTTTTCATCAACAGAAAAACTCCAACCTGAAGCTGCAACCAATTTCCAGACACCACATGGAGCATAGATATGAATAATGGTAGAAACAATATGATTTTTTCTGAAAATTTTGTGAACAATCAATGAAATATAGAAGATGGTGTGAGAAGAAGATTAAACGACTTTTTGTGTTTTTTTTAAAAAAAGTTTGATTTTCTATTATATGGAAACAAAATATTTCAAAATATATTTTTTCCATATTTTTATAACTGATTATACTTATCCATAGAATTCAGTAAATCTTTAGAAATCGGTTTCTCTGAGGTTTTAGATTTATAGTAATATGTAGATTTCGAGTTCTACAAGTTTTAGATTTATAGTAATATGTAGATTTCGAGTTCTACAAGTTTTAGATTTTTTGTAAAGTGTAGATTTCAAGTTCTACTGATTATAGAGTTATAGGTTAGACGCGGAACGTGTATTCTAAATATTTTTAGAGTACTATTATTTACGTAGATCACGTATTCAAAACGTAGTAGATTCAATGAAAAAAATGGATTTCATTTTTTACTTTGTAGAATGTCAATTCTACTTTTTCTAGAATAGAAAATGAAATTATGATTCAAACATTTTTAAAATTGGAAAAAATATCACTAACTTGATATAGGAATTTCATAACTAATTATTATTTTTCCAATTTTTTTTGTTTGTATAACTATTTATTTAATTTATTTTCGAAAAAAGTAAAGAGTATTAGAGAAAAAATGGTACAAAATAAAAATTAGCCTAATAAGACATAGATACAATTTTTTGATTAAAAAAACAATTTTCCCTATATTATATTAAACTAGGGTTGATCCGCACGTAGCAATAATATAGCAATAATAGCAATAATAGAGAAACTTAAAAGAGAACCGTAGAAGTACTTTGGTCAAGTTTTTATTTAAAGAAAGTAAAGTTATACAGATTTAAGTATACAATTCAAACTTTTGACTTTGAATAAATAGTTGATGAATAATATCACGCACAAGCGATACATAAACATTTTGAGACTTTGCATACTTGATATTGTTGTCATATGTACTGGTAGAAGTCACGTCTTCTTCGTTTTCTTTTACTAGAAATAGTTTAGTCTACATGATCGAAATTGGAGTTCTTGTTAATGTAACATCACAAAAAAAACAAGAGAGTCAACTCAGGGTATTAAAACTCGATTCCAAAACTTATTCCACTCACATTAACTATAGAATATGTTATCACTTTAGCAGTATCGTTTTAACGTTTCGTGAAATGAAAAGGTCATAAAGACAAGGGAAGAAACTTCTGGAAAGAGAGAGAGAGGAAGCCACATACGCTCTTCTCGCGCATTCCTATACTCTTTCCTTCTTGTGGACCCCCTTCAGATTTAATTACTATTCTACCCTTTTCTTCCTCCATCTCATTTCTTCTATTTTTAATTTTTTTCTTTTTTCTTCCTTCTGGAACTTCCGATCTGTTGTCTCTCATCTATCTCTCTCTCTCTCCTTTTTCTCTTTCTTATCACTCCGTTTATGCCAGAACCTTCTAGAACTTATAAAAACAAGAACTCTCACATGTTTGAGATTCGTCACGGACTCTGTCTGGATTATATCAATCTCTTTGTTGGTTGGTGAAAAAAGATTTGTTTTTTTTTTCTTTTTCTTTCCAGAGTGTTTCTGGATTTGGTTTAATGTGTCTATGAATCTCTTTCATTTGTTCATAATCTTTCTCCAATCTAATCTTTAATTTGCGCATTGGGAGGTCTGATCCAAAGAAAAAGTTCAGGTTTTTGAGGATCTAACTCATGCCGGGGGAACAAACCGGAGAAACTCCGACGGTTGCCGGAGTTGGCGGCGGCGGAGGTGGTTGTAGCGCCGGAAACAGTGGCGGAAGCAGTGGATGTGGCCCTGGCGGTGGAACTGGTGGAGGTGGAGGAGGAGGAGATTCGCAAAGGTCTATTCCGACGCCGTTTTTAACGAAAACGTATCAGCTCGTTGATGATCCGGTTTACGACGATTTGATTTCGTGGAACGACGACGGATCAACATTTATCGTGTGGAGACCGGCTGAGTTCGCGAGAGATCTTCTTCCGAAGTACTTCAAACACAACAACTTCTCCAGTTTTGTCCGTCAGCTCAACACTTACGTGAGTTACTTTCCTTACCATATACAGTATTGTTTTGTTCGCATCTTGTTAAATCGGTTTAGTAGTGATTCTGATTTTTGGTTTAATACGGTTTAGGGGTTTCGAAAAGTAGTTCCGGATCGTTGGGAGTTCTCTAACGATTGTTTTCGGAGAGGCGAGAAGATTCTCCTAAGGGATATCCAACGCCGGAAAATCTCTCAGCCCGCTATGGCCGCCGCTGCTGCTGCTGCAGCTGCGGCTGTGGCGGGTTCAGCTGTTACGGTTGCTGCTGCTGTTCCGGTCGTACCTCACGCTGTCTCTCCGTCCAACTCTGGAGAAGAACAGGTGATTTCATCTAACTCATCACCTGCTGCTGCAGCGGCTGCTTCAGGAGGAGGACAGGTTGGTGTGGTGCTTCAGAGGACGACGAGCTGCACCACCGCGCCGGAGCTGGTCGAGGAGAATGAGAGGTTGAGGAAAGAGAATGTTCAGTTGAGTCAAGAGTTGACAAAGCTTAAAGGATTGTATTCGAACATCTACACGCTCATGTCGAACTTCACGTCTGGTCAAGCTGATTGTGCACCTGAGGGGAAAGCTTTGGATCTAATGCCTGAGAGGATGAGTGAAGACATGGCAACGGCTTCTGGAGTTGATACGGGGATAGGTCTGAAGCTAGATGAGGATCTGACACCGAGGTTGTTTGGGGTTTCAATTGGGGCTAAGCGAGCTAGAAGAGATGAGTTGGTTAGTGCAGAGGAAGAGGATGATGAACGACGAGAAGGGAGTAACCAAGAGGGAGGAGAGCAAGGTTCTGATGTTAAGTCAGAGCCTATGGAGGAGGATAATAACTCTGATGATCATAATGGGCCATGGCTTGAACTCGGAAACTGAAAAAGTTTTACTCACTGCCATTGAGCTGACAATAGCAGAAGATTGAAGAAATGTTTAGTTATCAGAACAAAGACTCATGAGTGTCACAGTTTAGGAGAGCAAAGATTCATTTGTTCAGGATACCAAAAAAAGCACAGATCCTACTACCATCCTGAGTTGTTCCTGATCTCTGATGTTGCATCTTGAATCTTCTTCTTGATGGAACTAAAACTATTCTGGCTCGTCAGGCTCCAGCGGGTAGACGTGCTTCTCACAATTTCAGATAACACAGGCAGATTCGATGTTGGATCTTCATACTCTGCAAATGACAGCACAAACCAGTGTTTTTTTTTAAGATTTATTAGCAATGTTTGTTATAGAATCATTATTTTCTTTTAGTTCAGAACAATTGTAGTCTACTTGTATGATGATGATGATGAAAATTGTTAAAGTAAGCTAATAAAAGATCGTTCAAGTCCTGTTCTGTTTCATGGTCTTACCTGATGACATAGGAAACTCGTACTGGCGCTTTAAGAATTTGGAGGCGGTTCGGTCTTTCTTGTGGCAAAGAACTCTGACTAGTGTCTGTGCGTCCTCCAAGCGCCTTTGCTCTGAACTCACTCCCATGTCAATCAGCTCGCTCGCAGTCATTAGCATCTGTATCAGCATTTCACTCTGCCACCAAGATCGCATATAGTAATCCAAAAGACATTAGTATCCCAGATTTTTTTTGTGAAAGGCAACTAACTTCGCAAGTAAACGAAAGACATTCACCTCCAGAGAATACAAGTCGAGGATCTCTTTCGCCTGTTTTGCTTCTTGTTCAACTAGAGAACGGGGAAGACCTTCTCCATCAGCGATGAAGAACTCCTACCAGAGTGTATGACAAATGTCAGTCAACTACCATATTCATGAATAGATAACCTAACTCCAGCGTAATAGTAGAGAACTTCAAAATACGTATGTATAATTACTAACCTTCAAAATACTGAGATCTTCTTCCATCAAAGGGATGTCTGAATCCGAAAATGCACGCGTTGGACCTCCATCAAGTAGTACTCGGACATAAGCTTCCTGTGTAAGAGAAGCACGCTGTTGGTGAGCACAAAAGAAGTTGAAAGGTTTCTTACTTGCACACACATATGTGAAAAGGTACAAGAAGTGTTACCAAAGCGGATCGACAGATGCTTAATACCACCATGTCTCGCGAGTCTTCATAACTCAAACTGCATACATTATCAAGGACCTGTGCAATGCATTTGTCAGTTTAAGTTCATGTTTAGCAGAAAGGGGTGAACCAGAGTAAGAGATGATTTTTGTTTACAGTATCAATGTGAGGGAGTAATCTTTCCAAGCGGGCGCCTTCGACTGTGCCATTGTACAACTGTACTAGGAACATATCTCTCAGATCCCAGAATATCACTCTTGCCCCTGTTAACAGAGCAACAATACTTATAGAAAACAGAGACATGTACGTTTGCAAACAGCACATGATATATGTATAGCTACATCATGAATATCTTAGATAATGGCAGATAATTTGCTAATACATCTTATATGTACGTTTGCAAGATAGTATAAAAATGCTAATTCATCTTCTCTGTGAGTGAGAAGATTATTCAATCAGACAATTAGAATTCTGACGCTTATGATTACAGGGAACTGGTTCAGTTTGGACCCTTTTTTTTAAATCTCAAATACAAAGTACTTCAGATGAACGTGAGACTTTCTATAAGCTTACCAATTAGATCACGGGTTTTAGTTATGCAATTGGCATTGGTCTCCCTAAGGCTATCATAGGTGGTAGCAAAAAGTTCATCAACAGCTTCACTATGAGTCAATGAATTCTCCTCTTCAGCTTCGTCAGCCTCAAGTTCTGAAACAAGATCATGCAAATCAATGGATCCGCCAATGCACATTTCAACACACGGCAACAATCCAAAAAAGAATACAGAAAGTTCAGTCCCTAACGGATGAGCTTACTTGATCTCTTGTTACGAGAGGATCGGACAAGTGTCAAAGATTTCCTTATTCCATCTTCTGTTGCACTGATTTGCTTCTGAATATACTGATTCATTAACACAGAATAGACAAAAAGGTCGTACTGTTTAGTGTTCGCTTTCCGAGAGGAAAAAATATAAAGGTTTTAGCTTGCAAAGACGAACTTACGCAGAGTGTATTCAATCTTATGCAGAGTTTCGGTATTGTCAGTTCATCCAATTTCTTAACCATTTTATTATCTGGCTCAGCAAACTCGAGCGACTTTCTCTTCATTGCTGGCATAACACCCTCTGTGAATCTAGTCAAAGGAGGAGGTGATGGATACAGAAGTTTCTTGTCAACTGCAGACAAATGCTTATGGTCAATACATCACAGTATGCTTAAAATGATTAGCTTAATTTCAAACAAGTTTTTAAGACCATTGCTCTTAAGCTTGGTCAAGCATGTGTCTGGATTCTGACATCAGTTAAAAGAGTTTTACAATAATATTTTCCACGGTACAACTGTATGAAGATGTGGAGTTGGTCAGTACCTAGTTGATCGTAAATTCTCTGAAGATAAGTATCCAAGCTATGGTATATTATTGAGAGAAGAGCTTGAAGATGTGTGATATCAACAGGTAGATGTAAACCAAACAGCTGAGACACAGTCTGCAAAGAAAATGAGATGAGAAACTAAAATGGAAAATAAATAGTGCAGTGCTAACAATAAATGTATACAGAATCATACTCGAAGTAAAGCAAGTACTTCAACAAAAACAACATATAGTTCCAGAGGCAACCCAAAACGAATAAAAATGTTTACGGATATTGAACTCGCTTTATATGCAAGAGGCTGCTGTTAAGCTACTACAGTTAGCACACTATTCTGCATAAATAATGTCATTGTAGTATAGAGATATACCTCTTCTATGATCCTGAATATTTCAACGATTGATGGAGCATGTCTTTGATGAACTGATACAGGCTCCCACTCCTGCTTATAGAAAATTCATAATAAGTATATTCATGTTTCCATCTTTTGGACATAAAAGTCTCCATCATGCTTTAGATTTGAATCTTCTGACTTCACGAATTCTCCATTTATCAGTGTATATTATGATTTAAAACCATACATGATGCAACTTCTCAAGGATTTCTCAATACTGACCAGATGATGTTTAAGTGATCCATCAAATAAATTCCCCTTTTGACGAAACCTTAAAGTCTATCAACAGCAATAAACATGTAAATAGTATGCGAAGAATATATAACCTCAATTTCAAAAGCTCGCCTAGTCCATTGCAAGATATGATCATGTTGAGATATAAGCCAGTCCAGCATTACTGGTTTGACAACCTTTTCTATCTGCACACAAACCATAAAGCTGAGAACTGATATAGTTGTGTACTGAAACTCAATTGAATAAGAGCTATCTTTTCAAAGACCTCGTAATTCTTCAACTTGTGGAGGTAAGGTTTGTGCAACTTGGATTTGCTATGACAATTATACAGTTGAGTTAACGCTTCCTCTAACATATAAGCAGCAGGAACTACTTTCCTAACATCACCAGAGAGGGATGAAACCCCTTCGAGGAAAGGCGTCTATTCCAGTTAAAAAAAGATCACTCATAAATATATATACCAGACACGAACTATAAACTCTTAAGTACTGAAATGCTTAGAGACAAACCAGTCTTTCTCCATAAAACCGATGCAGCAGCATGGCTGAGATCATCATACATTCGGGTAACCATTTGGAAAAAACTGGGACAAACTCATTGAGCTCTGCCTTTGCAATGACACTCAGTTCATTTGCAAGCAGAGCTAAAGCATGCGTGCGCTCACCATGAGATTTCACATATGCAAAATGTGCAGCCTGGGGAAGTATATGTTACGTGATATGACTGAGTGATAAAATACAATATAGCAATACAAGATTATCAAGATAAAAGCTTACCCTAGCACTGGCACCTTTAATAGAATTCTGAACATAGGACTGAATCTTATCACCAACATCATCACTCAATGTGTCTAGCTTGATAAGCTGCAAAAGAAATTGATATCGTATCAACAATGATCATTGGAGCATTTATCCAACTCACAAGCCTACACTAGGAAACGCATTTCTTCTTTCTACACCCAGCTAAAATGCTTTTTCATTACAACCTAACACTTGATGCATAAAACGTATAGTCATGCCAGAAAAAAAAAATCTAGCCATGGATAGTTAATCGCAATGCAAGCACATGAAAAGTACGCAAATGTCAATATCAAAATGAAAAAGCTAATTAAAACTGCTAGAAAGAGCCCGGTAAGGAGAATTATGGCATGCAGCCTTTTCCAAGACATGATAACTTTAACTGGATATTCATAAGTAATGAGATGTTGTAAATTATACATAAAAAACTGGAAAAAGCAAAAGAAAAGTTTGTTGAAAAATGAAAATGGATGTATAGCGAACAGAAAAAATGCCAACCTCAGTTCTCGTACTGTCAGCTGAAGGAAGTCCAACCGTTGATGCCAAGCTAACAAGCATTCCAAAATCCCGAGGTTTCTGAAGAGACATAGAAGATCAAGAAACTTATTAAAGAACAATGATTATTATGTCATGACAGAATTGCAAAAACAAATTCGACAAGACTAAATCTACAGATGGAAACAGGTATTTCATTTGAGAAAATAGGATGTAGCAAGAAAATAAAACTATCTTGATTACCAGAAAAAATAGCAACTTACACGCTACCAGACATACATCTACGAGTTTTTGCCAGAAAATTTGAAAAGAATACGCAAAATTATGTACACATTCAGACGTTATAATAGATCGAGAACTGACCTTACCAAAGTGTAGATGGTAGTCCTGAAGTTTATCATCACACCAAGCACTAACTGAAGTGAAAATTGCCTTGGAGACACTTAAGTGTATGTCAGCTCCAATGGTTTGCCGTGAACATACTAGACGGCTTAAATAAAGATCTTCATTCCGGTTGCCCTCTTCAGTGGAAGTAATTTTCTGTAACTCCTGAATTGCGCTTCCTAGAAGAGAAGGTTCACCTGTGCTCACAAACTTCACAGAAAAGGAGTAAATGTTGTGGCTCCCTTAAACTCTCGTCTTATATATTATAAATGCAACATTCATGCAACGGCAGCGAGAATCAAATAGCAAAAAGAACCCCTCCATGTATGTAACGTCTAAACAATAAGTAAACCAATTGAGGTAAAGGCATACCTGTTGAAAAAGAACCCATCCATATATTGCATTATGTAGATTCTCAGTTATGCCCAATGTCGACCAAATTGATTTCATATGGAAAAGCATTGATGAGGCATCCTGATATGCATTGAAGTCAGCGACAAATTTACATGGGACAGATGATAAGAAGAAAAACAAGAAGTAAGAAAATCTACCTCTATGAGTTGACCCTCGTCAAGAACATCAAATACGCCAAATAACAATTTCTCATAGAGTCTAATGTTCAAGTGATATATAGCAGTCCAGTAATAAGTTTCTTCTTCAATTCCACACCGGCCTGGTAGTGATGACAACTTTGATGCTACATGCCTTATAGAAGATAGAACATCAATCCGCAGTGAAGAAGACATTACAACGTCCCATTCCTATACCAGCCCAAATAGTTATAAGTTCAACAAAGATAAGTCTGTAAAGTCATTTCACAAATGAGAACTTGATTGCTATGAACATATAGACCACCGATATAGTCCTCACCTTTGATTCTCTAATCGTTGCAAGGCATTTTCTCAAAGTTGCTCGATCATTTTTCTCCAGGGCACGTGAGAAAGATAGAGCTTCTTCTAGTAGGTTAGCCTGTATTGACAGTAGAAAAGATACTTAATTTAGTGACTGAAACAAGCATTCTTTCATTGTCTTTCCAAGATACTGAATATGCATATCTTGTTCACATAGCAGCAGGGTGATGAAGAAGTAAATTCAATATGCAAGGCAACAAAACCACAAAAGCTGCATATGCCTATTAAAGCTGTTACGTTTTAACTTAAGCTGTGGTAAAAATGTGCCAATCAATCCCTTCTTGTTTCGACCTTATAAATAAAATATCTGTTTTAAGAAGAGTAATAAGAAAAACAAATCATCGCAAAACACCAGGATGGATGACATCTAGACTAACATGATATTATTATATATCAATATCAAACCAAGATAATGATCACCTGTCTAGTCTTCCACTTGATGTAGAGTTTTTCATTAGGAAAATCTGATTTGAATATACCAACCAAAAGCCCCAATGCTAACTGTGGAAGATCAATTTGTTCACCTGTTCTCAACTGAGCCAATTGTACCAGATTTCTCCGTATACATGTATCCATCTTTGATGAAATCTAAAAAAGCAGTAACACATATGATCATTTAATTAGAGAAATGGAATTGCTAATTGTTGCGGCTTGATAAAAAATTGCTTGTTAATTGTACAACCAGAAGACCTTCTCTACAATTAC
>CM028687.1:36551004-36590244 GCA_016771965.1 Brassica carinata
AAACATTTTGAAACATTGGTCGAATTCTTTCTTTGTTTTGTAAATCAAAATTTTTAAAACATAAGAGATCTCCTAAACATTTTGAAACATTGGTCGAATTCTTTCTTTGTTTTGTAAATCAAAATTTTTAAAACATAAGAGATCTCCTAAACATTTTCAAACATTGGTCGAATTCTTTCTTTGTTTTGTAAATCAAAATTTTTAAAACATAAGAGATCTCCTAAACATTTTCAAACATTGGTCGAATTCTTTCTTTGTTTTGTAAATCAAAATTTTTAAAACATAAGAGATCTCCTAAACATTTTCAAACATTGGTCAATTCTTTCTTTGTTTTGTAAATCAAAATTTTTAAAACATAAGAGATCTCCTAAACATTTTCAAACATTGGTCGAATTCTTTCTTTGTTTTGTAAATCAAAATTTTTAAAACATAAGAGATCTCCTAAACATTTTCAAACATTGGTCGAATTCTTTCTTTGTTTTGTAAATCAAAATTTTTAAAACATAAGAGATCTCCTAAACATTTTCAAACATTGGTCGAATTCTTTCTTTGTTTTGTAAATCAAAATTTTTAAAACATAAGAGATCTCCTAAACATTTTCAAACATTGGTCAATTCTTTCTTTGTTTTGTAAATCAAAATTTTTAAAACATAAGAGATCTCCTAAACATTTTGAAACATTGGTCGAATTCTTTCTTTGTTTTGTAAATCAAAATTTTTAAAACATAAGAGATCTCCTAAACATTTTCGAAACATTGGTCGAATTCTTTCTTTGTTTTGTAAATCAAAATTTTTAAAACATAAGATAATTCTTATATATATTTTTTATTATTTGGAAATAATATTTTCTATTATAAAAGATAAAGATTTAGATTAAAAATTTATAATTAAATGTTAATTAAACAAAAACATTTGTATAAAGATATTTAAAAATATTTTTTTAATATGTAAATGTTTTAAATATTTTGATGAAACTTTGTCATATGTAAGTAATTTGATGTTTGATTTAAAATTTTTGAGAAAATTTGAATTAATACGATATAAACAAATAAATATTCGTAGACGATTATGCCCGTATGTGCGGGCAAAACACCTAGTAGGACTATTATACTGAGTCACATTTCAGTCTGAAACTAATGTCTATTTTGCGACCAAAATTTTGAGACTACTTGAAACAGTCATAATTTAGTCTTGAATTACGATTTTGTGATCAATCCGAGACTATTTTGTTGGTGGCAAAACACATGTTTTCTTGTAGAGGGAAAAGGGTCAGAAAAGACATCTGGCTTGTAGGGGGCATCTAATCCATTGGGACATTTTGTCTGCAAGGACATCTGGATGGTGATGAACAATTACTATCAAATACTTAGTGTGAGTCTTAGAATCCGTATTTTGGCGCCATCTATAGGAAAAAGAAACAAAAACATCCTTGCTAAGAATCCAATATAAGGCTCCTAAGCACGATTGTGGATCCAAAGCAGTCATTGAAAAGGGGCAGAGATAGACAAACTGGATCTGAGAGACCGATCAAATGACGGCCTAAGGTTTCCGATTTCAAACGATCCACCACTCGATCCGTGACCAAAAAGAAACCCCAACACAAAGTGGACCTACCAAAGCATAAGCCAAGGAAAACGATCGCTTTAGGAGACTAAATCATCTTCTACAAACATGAAACACTGAGACTCGACAAGCCGCACAATGATGCCCTTATCATCGAGCTCAAAATAGGCAGAACTCGTTTGTCAAAAATGCTTGTCGATACCAGGGGTTCCAGCAATGTTCTCTCATATAAAGCATTCGCCGCAATGAGTTGTCCCAATTCCGCGATAACACAGAGTATCACTAAAATTAACTTTATTAATATGTTGTTGTTCACACACACAGAAATTTACAGATCATGTTTGATCTTTATATAGGATCAAACATTGTGTTGAAGAGAAATAACGCTTAATCTAAGAGACACAACTATTCAATCTAAAGTCACGACTCTTACACTCACACATTTTAATACAACATTATAACTTAATAGCTAAATAACATACGACCCTGAAAACTCAATTACAAACTAACATTGCCACACAACAGAATCCAACGCAAAGCACTGGCTGATGACTATTAAATATCCTAAAACGATTTTGGCTTGTATTGTAGGCACTAGTTTCTTCAAAACCATGGGGATTGGATCAATACAGTAAAGGCATGATCATGTGATTTCTTCACAAGTTTGCGAAAACCCAGAACTAACCAAGCATAAAGAACATGATAATCTCAGTTACTGAAACACATAAATATGGAAGTTCCTCTCTCTCTCTCTCTCTCTCTCTCTCTCTCTCTCTCTCTCTCTCTCTCTCTCTCTCTCTCTCTCTCTCTCTCTCTCTCTCTCTCTCTCTCTCTCTCTCTCTCTCTCTCTCTCTCTCTCTCTCTCTCTCGATACTGATTCATCGTTGATTGGTTAGATGATATGGGTTTAGGGTTTTCTGGAGAAATTGGAAGACTTTATTGCCAAAGATGAGGAGCTTAGCAAGGAGGAGGAGCATGTGGATAAGATATCCTCTTCTCTCTTGTCAGGATCACTCTCCATGGATCTTTGCTGTATCCTTTTGACAAAAATACTTTTTAGATTTAACCACTCTTCTTTGTGTGGTTCTTGTCAAGTCAAAGTTGTTAAGGCGTTGTTTTATACTACATTAGACTTGCTAGTGATCTTAAGGCCTAGCTTCCTTTCTCTATTAGGTTAAATTAGGAAAACCGAAAGTGTTTAAGTTGATATGTTGTTGTTCACACACACAGAAATTTACAGATCATGTTTGATCTTTATATAGGATCAAACATTGTGTTGAAGAGAAATAACGCTTAATCTAAGAGACACAACTATTCAATCTAAAGTCACGACTCTTACACTCACACATTTTAATACAACATTATAACTTAATAGCTAAATAACATACGACCCTGAAAACTCAATTACAAACTAACATTGCCACACAACAGAATCCAACGCAAAGCACTGGCTGATGACTATTAAATATCCTAAAACGATTTTGGCTTGTATTGTAGGCACTAGTTTCTTCAAAACCATGGGGATTGGATCAATACAGTAAAGGCATGATCATGTGATTTCTTCACAAGTTTGCGAAAACCCAGAACTAACCAAGCATAAAGAACATGATAATCTCAGTTACTGAAACACATAAATATGGAAGTTCCTCTCTCTCTCTCGATACTGATTCATCGTTGATTGGTTAGATGATATGGGTTTAGGGTTTTCTGGAGAAATTGGAAGACTTTATTGCCAAAGATGAGGAGCTTAGCAAGGAGGAGGAGCATGTGGATAAGATATCCTCTTCTCTCTTGTCAGGATCACTCTCCATGGATCTTTGCTGTATCCTTTTGACAAAAATACTTTTTTTAGATTTAACCACTCTTCTTTGTGTGGTTCTTGTCAAGTCAAAGTTGTTAAGGCGTTGTTTTTATACTACATTAGACTTGCTAGTGATCTTAAGGCCTAGCTTCCTTTCTCTATTAGGTTAAATTAGGAAAACCGAAAGTGTTTAAGTTGATATGTTGTTGTTTTCACTTTTCTGTTTTGCCTGATTTTCTGGCTAGATATACAGAGGGTTTTCCGTTCCGGACATCTTCATCCGCAGCCTCAGGTACGTGGTTAGTATGATATACATCTCAACAATTGTCTTAGATGATATTACTTATCTTAAGCTTAAAGCATAACTTCATACATATAGACTTTGCCTCTCCTTATCTGTTGGATTTTATAGCCCCACATAGAATAGAGCTGATTGTGCTATTGTCATATATATCTATATGAAATACAGATTCTATGCTTGCAAGGTTCCCAGATGGCCCAGAACACTATGTTCTGTTCTATAACCTTTTTCTACTTGCAAGGTTTCCTCATGTTTGTCTCTGCCATGAAAGATTTCGTTTTGTTTTTCAGATATGTAGCTGTAATGAACTCTTTCTTCTCTGCCCAACGCTAATGGTACTCTTAATTTTGATTGTTTCTTTGGGATTTAAGTTTCTTGACGTTCTCAGAATTTCCTTAAATCTGTACCTCGAGCCTTAAGTCAGTTAATCAATTGGGTTTTTTGAGCCACTCTTGTTCTCTCTCATTTTCATACCTAATAAGCTATCAACAAGATGTTTGATTCTAATAATCCGAAACATCTTTGGAATTTGCAGGTCTGATTATTTCTAAAAAAGATGATAGATAATGGTCTGAGCTTCCTGAGCCTACTCTTGGTATCAACGCTAGTTATGGTATGCAGAGGAAATATTGTCTCTCTCTTGTTCCTGTCCATAGTGAAGTGTTAGCTACACTGAGACCTGTCTTTTGTATTCAAATTTACAAGCTTTCTTAACATAACTCATACAGTTTATTGATCACTTTTGTTTCTGGGTTTGATTACACAGGGAAAAAGGTTGGTAGGAGTACAGAATTGTCGATACTGATTCATCGTTGATTGGTTAAATGATATGGATTTAGGGTTTTCTGGAGAAATTGGAAGACTTTATTGCCAAAGATGAGGAGCTTAGAAAGGAGGAGGAGCATGTGGATAAGATATCCTCTTCTCTGTTGCCAGGATCACTCCATGGATCTTTGCTGTATCCTTTTGACAAAAATACTTTTTTTAGATTTAACCACTCTTCTTTGTGTGGTTCTTGTCAAGTCAAAGTTGTTAAGGCGTTGTTTGTATACTACATTAGACCTGCTAGTGATCTTAAGGCCTAGCTTCCTTTCTCTATTAGGTTAAATTAGGAAAACCGAAAGTGTTTAAGTTGATATGTTGTTGTTTTCACTTTTCTGTTTTGCCTGATTTTCTGGCTAGATATACAGAGGGTTTTCCGTTCCGGACATCTTCATCCGCAGCCTCAGGTGCGTGGTTAGTATGATATACATCTCAAAAATTGTCTTAGATGATATTACTTATCTTCAGCTTAAAGCATAACTTCATACATATAGACTTTGCCTCTCCTTATCTGTTGGATTTTATAGCCCCACATAGAATAGAGCTGATTGTGCTATTGTCATATATATCTATATGAAATACAGATTCTATGCTTGCAAGGTTCCCAGATGGCCCAGAACACTATGTTCTGTTCTATAACCTTTTTCTACTTGCAAGGTTTCCTCATGTTTGTCTCTGCCATGAAAGATTTTGTTTTGTTTTTCAGATATGTAGCTGTAATGAACTCTTTCTTCTCTGCCCAACGCTAATGGTACTCTTAATTTTGATTGTTTCTTTGGGATTTAAGTTTCTTGACGTTCTCGAATTTCCTTAAATCTGTACCTCGAGCCTTAAGTCAGTTAATCAATTGGGTTTTTTGAGCCACTCTTGTTCTCTCTCATTTTCATACCTAATAAGCTATCAACAAGATGTTTGATTCTAATAATCCGAAACATCTTTGGAATTTGCAGGTCTGATTATTTCTAAAAAAGATGATAGATAATGGTCTGAGCTTCGAGCCTACTCTTGGTATCAACGCTAGTTATGGTATGCAGAGGAAATATTGTCTCTCTCTTGTTCCTGTCCATAGTGAAGTGTTAGCTACACTGAGACCTGTCTTTGTATTCAAATTTACAAGCTTTCTTAACATAACTCATACAGTTTATTGATCACTTTTGTTTCGGGTTTGATTACAGGGAAAAAGGTTGGTAGAGTACAGAATTGTCGATACTGATTCATCGTTGATTGGTTAAATGATATGGATTTAGGGTTTTCTGGAGAAATTGGAAGACTTTATTGCCAAAGATGAGGAGCTTAGAAAGGAGGAGGAGCATGTGGATAAGATATCCTCTTCTCTGTTGCCAGGATCACTCTCCATGGATCTTTGCTGTATCCTTTTGACAAAAATACTTTTTTTAGATTTAACCACTCTTCTTTGTGTGGTTCTTGTCAAGTCAAAGTTGTTAAGGCGTTGTTTGTATACTACATTAGACCTGCTAGTGATCTTAAGGCCTAGCTTCCTTTCTCTATTAGGTTAAATTAGGAAAACCGAAAGTGTTTAAGTTGATATGTTGTTGTTTTCACTTTTCTGTTTTGCCTGATTTTCTGGCTAGATATACAGAGGGTTTTCCGTTCCGGACATCTTCATCCGCAGCCTCAGGTGCGTGGTTAGTATGATATACATCTCAAAAATTGTCTTAGATGATATTACTTATCTTCAGCTTAAAGCATAACTTCATACATATAGACTTTGCCTCTCCTTATCTGTTGGATTTTATAGCCCCACATAGAATAGAGCTGATTGTGCTATTGTCATATATATCTATATGAAATACAGATTCTATGCTTGCAAGGTTCCCCAGATGGCCCAGAACACTATGTTCTGTTCTATAACCTTTTTCTACTTGCAAGGTTTCCTCATGTTTGTCTCGCTCATGAAAGATTTTGTTTTGTTTTTCAGATATGTAGCTGTAATGAACTCTTTCTTCTCTGCCCAACGCTAATGGTACTCTTAATTTTGATTGTTTCTTTGGGATTTAAGTTTCTTGACGTTCTCAGAATTTCCTTAAATCTGTACCTCGAGCCTTAAGTCAGTTAATCAATTGGGTTTTTTGAGCCACTCTTGTTCTCTCTCATTTTCATACCTAATAAGCTATCAACAAGATGTTTGATTCTAATAATCCGAAACATCTTTGGAATTTGCAGGTCTGATTATTTCTAAAAAAGATGATAGATAATGGTCTGAGCTTCCTGAGCCTACTCTTGGTATCAACGCTAGTTATGGTATGCAGAGGAAATATTGTCTCTCTCTTGTTCCTGTCCATAGTGAAGTGTTAGCTACACTGAGACCTGTCTTTTGTATTCAAATTTACAAGCTTTCTTAACATAACTCATACAGTTTATTGATCACTTTTGTTTCGGGTTTGATTACAGGGAAAAAGGTTGGTAGGAGTACAGAATTGTCGATACTGATTCATCGTTGATTGGTTATATGATATGGGTTTAGGGTTTTCTGGAGAAATTGGAAGACTTTATTGCCAAAGATGAGGAGCTTAGCAAGGAGGAGGAGCATGTGGATAAGATATCCTCTTCTCTGTTGCCAGGATCACTCTCCATGGATCTTTGCTGTATCCTTTTGACAAAAATACTTTTTTTAGATTTAACCACTCTTTTTTGTGTGGTTCTTGTCAAGTCAAAGTTGTTAAGGCGTTGTTTGTATACTACATTAGACCTGCTAGTGATCTTAAGGCCTAGCTTCCTTTCTCTATTAGGTTAAATTAGGAAAACCGAAAGTGTTTAAGTTGATATGTTGTTGTTTTCACTTTTCTGTTTTGCCTGATTTTCTGGCTAGATATACAGAGGGTTTTCGTTCGGACATCTTCATCCGCAGCCTCAGGTGCGTGGTTAGTATGATATACATCTCAAAAATTGTCTTAGATGATATTACTTATCTACAGCTTAAAGCATAACTTCATACATATACACTTTGCCTCTCCTTATCTGTTGGATTTTATAGCCCCACATAGAATAGAGCTGATTGTGCTATTGTCATATATATCTATATGAAATACAGATTCTATGCTTGCAAGGTTCCCAGATGGCCCAGAACACTATGTTCGTTCTATAACCTTTTCTACTTGCAAGGTTTCCTCATGTTTGTCTCGCTCATGAAAGATTTTGTTTTGTTTTTCAGATATGTAGCTGTAATGAACTCTTTCTTCTCTGCCCAACGCTAATGGTACTCTTAATTTTGATTGTTTCTTTGGGATTTAAGTTTCTTGGCGTTCTCGAATTTCCTTAAATCTGTACCTCGAGCCTTAAGTCGGTTAATCAATTGGGTTTTGAGCCACTCTTGTTCTCTCTCATTTTCATACCTAATAAGCTATCAACAAGATGTTTGATTCTAATAATCCAAACATCTTTGGAATTTGCAGGTCTGATTATTTCTAAAAAGATGATAGATAATGGTCTGAGCTTCCGAGCCTACTCTTGGTATCAACGCTAGTTATGGTATGCAGAGGAAATATTGTCTCTCTTGTTCCTGTCCATAGTGAAGTGTTAGCTACACTGAGACCTGTCTTTGTATTCAAATTTACAAGCTTTCTTAACATAACTCATACAGTTTATTGATCACTTTTGTTTCTGGGTTTGATTACACAGGAAAAAGGTTGGTAGGAGTACAGAATTGTCGATACTGATTCATCGTTGATTGGTTATATGATATGGGTTTAGGGTTTTCTGGAGAAATTGGAAGACTTTATTGCCAAAGATGAGGAGCTTAGCAAGGAGGAGGAGCATGTGGATAAGATATCCTCTTCTCTGTTGCCAGGATCACTCTCCATGGATCTTTGCTGTATCCTTTTGACAAAAATACTTTTTAGATTTAACCACTCTTTTTGTGTGGTTCTTGTCAAGTCAAAGTTGTTAAGGCGTTGTTTGTATACTACATTAGACCTGCTAGTGATCTTAAGGCCTAGCTTCCTTTCTCTATTAGGTTAAATTAGGAAAACCGAAGTGTTTAAGTTGATATGTTGTTGTTTTCACTTTTCTGTTTTGCCTGATTTTCTGGCTAGATATACAGAGGGTTTTCCGTTCCGGACATCTTCATCCGCAGCCTCAGGTGCGTGGTTAGTATGATATACATCTCAAAAATTGTCTTAGATGATATTACTTATCTACAGCTTAAAGCATAACTTCATACATATACACTTTGCCTCTCCTTATCTGTTGGATTTTATAGCCCCACATAGAATAGAGCTGATTGTGCTATTGTCATATATATCTATATGAAATACAGATTCTATGCTTGCAAGGTTCCCCAGATGGCCCAGAACACTATGTTCTGTCCTATAACCTTTTTCTACTTGCAAGGTTTCCTCATGTTTGTCTCGCTCATGAAAGATTTTGTTTTGTTTTTCAGATATGTAGCTGTAATGAACTCTTTCTTCTCTGCCCAACGCTAATGGTACTCTTAATTTTGATTGTTTCTTTGGGATTTAAGTTTCTTGACGTTCTCAGAATTTCCTTAAATCTGTACCTCGAGCCTTAAGTCAGTTAATCAATTGGGTTTTTTGAGCCACTCTTGTTCTCTCTCATTTTCATACCTAATAAGCTATCAACAAGATGTTTGATTCTAATAATCCGAAACATCTTTGGAATCTGCAGGTCTGATTATTTCTAAAAAAGATGAATGGTCTGAGCTTCCTGAGCCTACTCTTGGTATCAACGCTAGTTATGGTATGCAGAGGAAATATTGTCTCTCTCTTGTTCCTGTCCATATTGAAGTGTTAGCTACACTGAGACCTGTCTTTTGTATTCAAATTTACAAGCTTTCTTAACATAACTCATTCAGTTTATTGATCACTTTTATTTCTGGGTTTGATTACACAGGGAAAAAGGTTGGTAGGAGTACAGAATTGTCGATACTGATTCATCGTTGATTGGTTAGATGATATGGGTTTAGGGTTTTCTGGAGAAATTGAAAGACTTTATTGCCAAAGATGAGGAGCTTAGCAAGGAGGAGGAGCATGTGGATAAGATATCCTCTTCTCTCTTGCCAGGATCACTCTCCATGGATCTTTGCTGTATCCTTTTGACCAAAATACTTTTTTTGGATTTAACCACTCTTCTTTGTGTGGTTTTTGTCAAGTCAAAGTTGTTAAAGCGTTGTTTGTATACTACATTAGACCTGCTAGTGATCTTAAGGCCTAGCTTCCTTTCTCTATTAGGTTAAATTAGGAAAACCAAAGTGTTTAAGTTGATATGTTGTTGTTTTCACTTTTCTGTTTTGCCTGATTTTCTGGCTAGATATACAGAGGGTTTTCCGTTCGGACATCTTCATCCAGCCTCAGGTGCTGGTTAGTATGATATACATCTCAAAAATTGTCTTAGATGATATTACTTATCTACAGCTTAAAGCATAACTTCATACATATACACTTTGCCTCTCCTTATCTGTTGGATTTTATAGCCCCACATAGAATAGAGCTGATTGTGCTATTGTCATATATATCTATATGAAATACAGATTCTATGCTTGCAAGGTTCCCAGATGGCCCAGAACACTATGTTCTGTCCTATAACCTTTTCTACTTGCAAGGTTTCCTCATGTTTGTCTCGCTCATGAAAGATTTTGTTTTGTTTTTCAGATATGTAGCTGTAATGAACTCTTTCTTCTCTGCCCAACGCTAATGGTACTCTTAATTTTGATTGTTTCTTTGGGATTTAAGTTTCTTGACGTTCTCAGAATTTCCTTAAATCTGTACCTCGAGCCTTAAGTCAGTTAATCAATTGGGTTTTTTGAGCCACTCTTGTTCTCTCTCATTTTCATACCTAATAAGCTATCAACAAGATGTTTGATTCTAATAATCCAAACATCTTTGGAATCTGCAGGTCTGATTATTTCTAAAAAGATGAATGGTCTGAGCTTCCTGAGCCTACTCTTGGTATCAACGCTAGTTATGGTATCAGAGGAAATATTGTCTCTCTCTTGTTCCTGTCCATATTGAAGTGTTAGCTACACTGAGACCTGTCTTTTGTATTCAAATTTACAAGCTTTCTTAACATAACTCATTCAGTTTATTGATCACTTTTATTTCTGGGTTTGATTACACAGGAAAAAGGTTGGTAGAGTACAGAATTGTCGATACTGATTCATCGTTGATTGGTTAGATGATATGGGTTTAGGGTTTTCTGGAGAAATTGAAAGACTTTATTGCCAAAGATGAGGAGCTTAGCAAGGAGGAGGAGCATGTGGATAAGATATCCTCTTCTCTCTTGCCAGGATCACTCTCCATGGATCTTTGCTGTATCCTTTTGACCAAAATACTTTTTTTGGATTTAACCACTCTTCTTTGTGTGGTTTTTGTCAAGTCAAAGTTGTTAAGGCGTTGTTTGTATACTACATTAGACCTGCTAGTGATCTTAAGGCCTAGCTTCCTTTCTCTATTAGGTTAAATTGGGAAAACCGAAAGTGTTTAAGTTGATATGTTGTTGTTTTCACTTTTCTGTTTTGCCTGATTTTCTGGCTAGATATACAGAGGGTTTTCCGTTCCGGACATCTTCATCCGCAGCCTCAGGTGCGTGGTTAGTATGATATACATCTCAACAATTGTCTTAGATGATATTACTTATCTTAAGCTTAAAGCATAACTTCATACATATAGACTTTGCCTCTCCTTATCTGTTGGATTTTATAGCCCCACATAGAATAGAGCTGATTGTGCTATTGTCATATATATCTATATGAAATACAGATTCTATGCTTGCAAGGTTCCCAGATGGCCAGAACACTATGTTCTGTTCTATAACCTTTTCTACTTGCAAGGTTTCCTCATGTTTGTCTCGCTCATGAAAGATTTCGTTTTGTTTTTCAGATATGTAGCTGTAATGAACTCTTTCTTCTCTGCCCAACGCTAATGGTACTCTTAATTTTGATTGTTTCTTTGGGATTTAAGTTTCTTGACGTTCTCAGAATTTCCTTAAATTTGTACCTCGAGCCTTAAGTCAGTTAATCAATTGGGTTTTTGAGCCACTCTTGTTCTCTCATTTTCATACCTAATAAGCTATCAACAAGATGTTTGATTCTAATAATCCAAACATCTTTGGAATTTGCAGGTCTGATTATTTCTAAAAAGATGATAGATAATGGTCTGAGCTTCCGAGCCTACTCTTGGTATCAACGCAAGTTATGGTATGCAGAGGAAATATTGTCTCTCTTGTTCCTGTCCATAGTGAAGTGTTAGCTACACTGAGACCTGTCTTTTGTATTCAAATTTACAAGCTTTCTTAACATAACTCATACAGTTTATTGATCACTTTTGTTTCTGGGTTTGATTACACAGGGAAAAAGGTTGGTAGGAGTACAGAATTGTCGATACTGATTCATCGTTGATTGGTTAAATGATATGGGTTTAGGGTTTTCTGGAGAAATTGGAAGACTTTATTGCCAAAGATGAGGAGCTTAGCAAGGAGGAGGAGCATGTGGATAAGATATCCTCTTCTCTGTTGCCAGGATCACTCTCCATGGATCTTTGCTGTATCCTTTTGACAAAAATACTTTTTTTAGATTTAACCACTCTTTTTTGTGTGGTTCTTGTCAAGTCAAAGTTGTTAAGGCGTTGTTTGTATACTACATTAGACCTGCTAGTGATCTTAAGGCCTAGCTTCCTTTCTCTATTAGGTTAAATTAGGAAACCGAAAGTGTTTAAGTTGATATGTTGTTGTTTTCACTTTTCTGTTTTGCCTGATTTTCTGGCTAGATATACAGAGGGTTTTCCGTTCGGACATCTTCATCCAGCCTCAGGTGCTGGTTAGTATGATATACATCTCAACAATTGTCTTAGATGATATTACTTATCTTCAGCTTAAAGCATAACTTCATACATATAGACTTTGCCTCTCCTTATCTGTTGGATTTTATAGCCCCACATAGAATAGAGCTGATTGTGCTATTGGCATATATATCTATATGAAATACAAATTCTATGCTTGCAAGGTTCCCCAGATGGCCCAGAACACTATGTTCTGTTCTATAACCTTTTCTACTTGCAAGGTTTCCTCATGTTTGTCTCTCATGAAAGATTTCGTTTTGTTTTTCAGATATGTAGTTGTAATGAACTCTTTCTTTTCTGCCCAACGCTAATGGTACTCTTAATTTTGATTGTTTCTTTGGGATTTAAGTTTCTTGACGTTCTCAGACTTTCCTTAAATCTGTACCTCGAGCCTTAAGTCAGTTAATCAATTGGGTTTTGACCCACTCTTGTTCTCTCTCATTTTCATACCTAATAAGCTATCAACAAGATGTTTGATTCTAATAATCCAAACATCTTTGGAATTTGCAGGTCTGATTATTTCTAAAAAGATGATAGATAATGGTCTGAGCTTCCCGAGCCTACTCTTGGTATCAACGCTAGTTATGGTATGCAGAGGAAATATTGTCTCTCTCTTGTTCCTGTCCATAGTGAAGTGTTAGCTACACTGAGACCTGTCTTTTGTATTCAAATTTACAAGCTTTCTTAACATAACTCATTCAGTTTATTGATTACTTTTGTTTCTGGGTTTGATTACACAGGAAAAAGGTTGGTAGGAGTACAGAATTGTCGATACTGATTCATCGTTGATTGCTTAGATGATATGGGTTTAGGGTTTTCGAGAAATTGGAAGACTTTATTGCCAAAGATGAGGAGCTTAGCAAGGAGGAGGAGCATGTGGATAAGATATCCTCTTCTCTGTTGCCAGGATCACTCTCCATGGATCTTTGCTGTATCCTTTTAACAAAAATACTTTTTTTTGGATTTAACCACTCTTCTTTGTGTGGTTCTTGTCAAGTCAAAGTTGTTAAGGCGTTGTTTGTATACTACATTAGACCTGCTAGTAATCTTAAGGCCTAGCTTCCTTTCTATTAGGTTAAATTAGGAAACCGAAAGTGTTTAAGTTGATATGTTGTTGTTTTCACTTTTCTGTTTAGCCTGATTTTCTGGCTAGATATACAGAGGGTTTTCCGTTCCGGACATCTTCATCCGCAGCCTCAGGTGCGTGGTTAGTATGATATACATCTCAACAATTGTCTTAGATGATATTACTTATCTTCAGCTTAAAGCATAACTTCGTATATTTAGACTTTGCCTCTCCTTATCTGTTGGATTTTATAGCCCCACATAGAATAGAGCTGATTGTGCTATTGTCATATATATCTATATGAAATACAGATTCTATGCTTGCAAGGTTCCCCAGATGGCCCAGAACACTATGTTCTGTTCTATAACCTTTTCTACTTGCAAGGTTTCCTCATGTTTGTCTCGCCATGAAAGATTTCGTTTTGTTTTTCAGATATGTAGCTGTAATGAACTCTTTCTTCTCTGCCCAACGCTAATGGTACTCTTAATTTTGATTGTTTCTTTGGGATTTATGTTTCTTGACGTTCTCAGAATTTCTTTAAATATGTACCTCGAGCCTTAAGTCAGTTAATCAATTGGGTTTTTTTGACCCACTCTTGTTCTCTCTCATTTTCATACCTAATAAGCTATCAACAAGATGTTTGATTCTAATAATCCGAAACATCTTTGGAATCTGCAGGTCTGATTATTTCTAAAAAGATGATAGATAATGGTCTGAGCTTCCTGAGCCTACTCTTGATATCAGCTAGTTATGGTATGCAGAGGAAATATTGTCTCTCTTGTTCCTGTCCATAGTGAAGTGTTAGCTACACTGAGACCTGTCTTTTGTATTCAAATTTACAAGCTTTCTTAACATAACTCATACAGTTTATTGATCACTTTTGTTTCTGGGTTTGATTACACAGGAAAAAGGTTGGTAGAGTACAGAATTGTCGATACTGATTCATCGTTGATTGGTTAAATGATATGGGTTTAGGGTTTTCTGGAGAAATTGGAAGACTTTATTGCCAAAGATGAGGAGCTTAGCAAGGAGGAGGAGCATGTGGATAAGATATCCTCTTCTCTGTTGCCAGGATCACTCTCCATGGATCTTTGCTGTATCCTTTTGACAAAAATACTTTTTTTAGATTTAACCACTCTTCTTTGTGTGGTTCTTGTCAAGTCAAAGTTGTTAAGGCGTTGTTTGTATACTACATTAGACCTGCTAGTGATCTTAAGGCCTAGCTTCCTTTCTCTATTAGGTTAAATTAGGAAACCGAAAGTGTTTAAGTTGATATGTTGTTGTTTTCACTTTTCTGTTTTGCCTGATTTTCTGGCTAGATATACAGAGGGTTTTCCGTTCCGGACATCTTCATCCGCAGCCTCAGGTGCGTGGTTAGTATGATATACATCTCAAAAATTGTCTTAGATGATGTTACTTATCTTCAGCTTAAAGCATAACTTCATACATATAGACTTTGCCTCTCCTTATCTGTTGGATTTTATAGCCCCACATAGAATAGAGCTGATTGTGCTATTGTCATATATATCTATATGAAATACAGATTCTATGCTTGCAAGGTTCCCCAGATGGCCCAGAACACTATGTTCTGTTCTATAACCTTTTTCTACTTGCAAGGTTTCCTCATGTTTGTCTCGCTCATGAAAGATTTCGTTTTGTTTTTCAGATATGTAGCTGTAATGAACTCTTTCTTCTCTACCCAACGCTAATGGTACTCTTAATTTTGATTGTTTCTTTGGGATTTAAGTTTCTTGACGTTCTCAGAATTTCCTTAAATATGTACCTCGAGCCTTAAGTCAGTTAATCAATTGGGTTTTTTTGAGCCACTCTTGTTCTCTCTCATTTTCATACCTAATAAGCTATCAACAAGATGTTTGATTCTAATAATCCGAAACATCTTTGTAATCTGCAGGTCTGATTATTTCTAAAAAAGATGATAGATAATGGTCTGAGCTTCCTGAGCCTACTCTTGGTATCAACGCTAGTTATGGTATGCAGAGGAAATATTGTCTCTCTCTTGTTCCTGTCCATAGTGAAGTGTTAGCTACACTGAGACCTGTCTTTTGTATTCAAATTTACAAGCTTTCTTAACATAACTCATTCAGTTTATTGATTACTTTTGTTTCTGGGTTTGATTACACAGGGAAAAAGGTTGGTAGGAGTACAGAATTGTCGATACTGATTCATCGTTGATTGGTTAAATGATATGGGTTTAGGGTTTTCTGGAGAAATTGGAAGACTTTATTGCCAAAGATGAGGAGCTTAGCAAGGAGGAGGAGCATGTGGATAAGATATCCTCTTCTCTGTTGCCAGGATCACTCTCCATGGATCTTTGCTGTATCCTTTTGACAAAAATACTTTTTTTAGATTTAACCACTCTTTTTTGTGTGGTTCTTGTCAAGTCAAAGTTGTTAAGGCGTTGTTTGTATACTACATTAGACCTGCTAGTGATCTTAAGGCCTAGCTTCCTTTCTCTATTAGGTTAAATTAGGAAAACCGAAAGTGTTTAAGTTGATATGTTGTTGTTTTCACTTTTCTGTTTTGCCTGATTTTCTGGCTAGATATACAGAGGGTTTTCCGTTCCGGACATCTTCATCCGCAGCCTCAGGTGCGTGGTTAGTATGATATACATCTCAAAAATTGTCTTAGATGATATTACTTATCTTCAGCTTAAAGCATAACTTCATACATATAGACTTTGCCTCTCCTTATCTGTTGGATTTTATAGCCCCACATAGAATAGAGCTGATTGTGCTATTGTCATATATATCTATATGAAATACAGATTCTATGCTTGCAAGGTTCCCCAGATGGCCCAGAACACTATGTTCTGTTCTATAACCTTTTTCTACTTGCAAGGTTTCCTCATGTTTGTCTCGCTCATGAAAGATTTCGTTTTGTTTTTCAGATATGTAGCTGTAATGAACTCTTTCTTCTCTACCCAACGCTAATGGTACTCTTAATTTTGATTGTTTCTTTGGGATTTAAGTTTCTTGACGTTCTCAGAATTTCCTTAAATATGTACCTCGAGCCTTAAGTCAGTTAATCAATTGGGGTTTTTTGAGCCACTCTTGTTCTCTCTCATTTTCATACCTAATAAGCTATCAACAAGATGTTTGATTCTAATAATCCGAAACATCTTTGTAATCTGCAGGTCTGATTATTTCTAAAAAAGATGATAGATAATGGTCTGAGCTTCCTGAGCCTACTCTTGGTATCAACGCTAGTTATGGTATGCGAGGAAATATTGTCTCTCTCTTGTTCCTGTCCATAGTGAAGTGTTAGCTACACTGAGACCTGTCTTTTGTATTCAAATTTACAAGCTTTCTTAACATAACTCATTCAGTTTATTGATTACTTTTGTTTCTGGGTTTGATTACACAGGGAAAAAGGTTGGTAGGAGTACAGAATTGTCGATACTGATTCATCGTTGATTGCTTAGATGATATGGGTTTAGGGTTTTCGGGAGAAATTGGAAGACTTTATTGCCAAAGATGAGGAGCTTAGCAAGGAGGAGGAGCATGTGGATAAGATATCCTCTTCTCTGTTGCCAGGATCACTCTCCATGGATCTTTGCTGTATCCTTTTAACAAAAATACTTTTTTTTGGATTTAACCACTCTTCTTTGTGTGGTTCTTGTCAAGTCAAAGTTGTTAAGGCGTTGTTTGTATACTACATTAGACCTGCTAGTAATCTTAAGGCCTAGCTTCCTTTCTCTATTAGGTTAAATTAGGAAAACCGAAAGTGTTTAAGTTGATATGTTGTTGTTTTCACTTTTCTGTTTCGCCTGATTTTCTGGCTAGATATACAGAGGGTTTTCCGTTCCGGACATCTTCATCCGCAGCCTCAGGTGCGTGGTTAGTATGATATACATCTCAACAATTGTCTTAGATGATATTACTTATCTTCAGCTTAAAGCATAACTTCGTATATTTAGACTTTGCCTCTCCTTATCTGTTGGATTTTATAGCCCCACATAGAATAGAGCTGATTGTGCTATTGTCATATATATCTATATGAAATACAGATTCTATGCTTGCAAGGTTCCCCAGATGGCCCAGAACACTATGTTCTGTTCTATAACCTTTTTCTACTTGCAAGGTTTCCTCATGTTTGTCTCGCTCATGAAAGATTTCGTTTTGTTTTTCAGATATGTAGCTGTAATGAACTCTTTCTTCTCTGCCCAACGCTAATGGTACTCTTAATTTTGATTGTTTCTTTGGGATTTATGTTTCTTGACGTTCTCAGAATTTCTTTAAATATGTACCTCGAGCCTTAAGTCAGTTAATCAATTGGGTTTTTTTGACCCACTCTTGTTCTCTCTCATTTTCATACCTAATAAGCTATCAACAAGATGTTTGATTCTAATAATCCGAAACATCTTTGGAATCTGCAGGTCTGATTATTTCTAAAAAAGATGATAGATAATGGTCTGAGCTTCCTGAGCCTACTCTTGATATCAACGCTAGTTATGGTATGCAGAGGAAATATTGTCTCTCTCTTGTTCCTGTCCATAGTGAAGTGTTAGCTACAGTGAGACCTGTCTTTTGTATTCAAATTTACAAGCTTTCTTAACATAACTCATTCAGTTTATTGATCACTTTTGTTTCTGGGTTTGATTACACAGGGAAAAAGGTTGGTAGGAGTACAGAATTGTCGATACTGATTCATCGTTGATTGGTTAGATGATATGGGTTTAGGGTTTTCTGGAGAAATTGGAAGACTTTATTGCCAAAGATGAGGAGCTTAGCAAGGAGGAGGAGCATGTGGATAAGATATCCTCTTCTCTCTTGCCAGGATCACTCTCCATGGATCTTTGCTGTATCCTTTTGACAAAAATACTTTTTTTTGGATTTAACCACTCTTCATTGTGTGGTTCTTGTCAAGTCAAAGTTGTTAAGGCGTTGTTTGTATACTACATTAGACCTGCTAGTGATCTTAAGGCCTAGCTTCCTTTCTCTATTAGGTTAAATTAGGAAAACCGAAAGTGTTTAAGTTGATATGTTGTTGTTTTCACTTTTCTGTTTTGCCTGATTTTCTGGCTAGATATACAGAGGGTTTTCTGTTCCGGACATCTTCATCGGCAGCCTCAGGTGCGTGGTTAGTATGATATACATCTCAACAATTGTCTTAGATGATATTACTTATCTTCAGCTTAAAGCATAACTTCATACATATAGACTTTGCCTCTCCTTATCTGTTGGATTTTATAGCCCCACATAGAATAGAGCTGATTGTGCTATTGGCATATATATCTATATGAAATACAAATTCTATGCTTGCAAGGTTCCCCAGATGGCCCAGAACACTATGTTCTGTTCTATAACCGTTTTCTACTTGCAAGGTTTCCTCATGTTTGTCTCTCTCATGAAAGATTTCGTTTTGTTTTTCAGATATGTAGTTGTAATGAACTCTTTCTTTTCTGCCCAACGCTAATGGTACTCTTAATTTTGATTGTTTCTTTGGGATTTAAGTTTCTTGACGTTCTCAGACTTTCCTTAAATCTGTACCTCGAGCCTTAAGTCAGTTAATCAATTGGGTTTTTTTGACCCACTCTTTTTCTCTCTCATTTTCATACCTAATAAGCTATCAACAAGATGTTTGATTCTAATAATCCGAAATATCTTTGGAATCTGCAGGTCTGTTTATTTCTAAAAAAGATGATAGATAATGGTCTGAGCTTCCTGAGCCTACTCTTTGTATTAACGCTAGTTATGGTATGCAGAGCAAATATTGTCTCTCTTGTTCCTGTCCATTGTGAAGTGTTAGCTACACTGAGACCTGTCTTTTGTATTCAAATTTACAAGCTTTCTTAACATAACTCATTCAGTTTATTGATCACTTTTGTTTCTGGGTTTGATTACACAGGGAAAAAGGTTGGTAGGAGTACAGAATTGTTGAATCTAGAAGATTTGATTGAACAACTTAATGCTAGAACTGTAGCCGTTTTACCATTATCGTATGATGTTAAGAGGGAAGACGTGGAAGCCTTCTTCAGTCAGTAAGGAAAGGTAACCCCCTACTGATTGATTTTGTCAATTTTATGTTTGGAGAATAGGTAGAATGACTGGTCATACATGTGTCTGAGATATGTATGTGTTTTCTTTTCAGGTTAATAGTGCGAGGATGCCTTGTCATGTAGCAGAGACGAGAGGTTTTATTACTCATTGTTTGGTGATGTTAAGGTACATAACATCCTGCTAATGGACCTTTAGTTCTGGTTAGCATTTCGTCACTCCATTCTATGTTGTAGTTTTATTACTCATTATTTCTTTTTTCACTGTGAAGTTTGTGGATTTCAACATGGGATCTGAGACGGGTTACCTTAGATTTGATGAACCAGAAGCATCCCAAAAAGCCCTTGCTGCAGCAGTATTAGCCAAAGAAGGTGGACTAGTCGTGAAGAAGAATTTAGTTCTAGTAAATTTGTTTTTACTTTAGATTTTCTTAATTATGGTTTAGTTTGTAAACCAAAATTATTTGTAAATCAATTTTAGTTTATAAATAAAATTAATTTTATTTTTAATTTAAATATTTTAATTTTAGTTACAATTTTCATCCAATATTTTACAGCATTTTTCGACGTTATAAATAAAAAATATAATAGCAATATATGATTGATATTATCGAATGACCTATCATTGCACATAATATTAATTTTGTAATCAATTTACAACAAAAAAAATAGTGTTATAGTTAAGTTAATAATATCATCCAAGTATTGCTATCTTATCGGCACATTTCGTAGCATCAAAAAAAAGCTATCGTAGAGGGGGGTACCTATGATGGCTGCCGCATACATAGCATTTATGAATTCGCTATGAAACACCTACGATAGCATATTTTACGCGCTAAGAATGTACATATTTCTTGTAGTGTGTCAACTCTCACTGAAGCGTCATCAAGTCCATCTCTGTCAAAACCAGCATCACTGAAGGAGTTCTACATTGGTTATAAGACCTGAAAGCAAATCTTGTCGTCTACAGAGATACAAGATCAAGGTCCCGAATCCTACAAGATCACCTTCGAACAGGTCCAGAACCTGGGAGTACTTATCAAGACCCCGGTCTACCATCTGGAAAAACTACTCTCCTCCATGTTCTAACACGGCCCGTGCCTAAGAAGAACCTAGGAAAAGGGGCATCGGAGAAGCGAGGTCCTGCTCACGACAAGCCTGCTGAAATAGAACGACTCCGGTTGACCAAAGTGCACTAGTTATCTCCCGACTTCACCCATGAAATCGAAAGATAAGGGGCAACCAATTAGGAGTAAATAATTTAGGAAGATATTACTCCTGCTTCCAAGCAAAACCCAGGTCTTCAGATTCTTCCGAGCAAGGCCCAGTCTTCAAATTTCCGCATGAAGAAGTTCCGACTGCGAAGTTCCGACTCTAACTCCGAAGTTCCGACTGCAAAGTTCCGAAGTTCCAACTCCGACTGCGAAGTTCCAAAGTTCCGACTCCGAAGCTCCGGCTCCGACCCTTGCTTCTATCCCTAACACCAGGTAAAATGAAATGAAAAACCTTTTCAAACTCTTATGCAGGAAGCATCGTACAAAACATGCCAAAACCTGCAATAACACAATAGGCATAAGTACAATCGCAATGTACTGTATTCAAACTCAAAGTTTGTACAGGGAGCGACAATAATAACGGGTATGAGACTTAAGGCAGGAATGGGTCTGATCAGCCTGAGTATGCTTGTCAAAACTACCTATAACCCCGGTATAGGCCTAGAGCCATAGAAATATCGGGCCCCCAAAGCAAGAGTACTGTGATATCTCAGGTTTAATTCAGGGAATTTGTATATTGCAAAAGTACTGCTACGTGCAGGGAGCAATACATAAACTCATGTTTGACCAGACGTGGAAAGCAGCAATACCTGGGGGCTGAGAGTGGATTTATGCAGAAGCAGCGTGCAGCAATAGGACCTCGATAGTGGCTTACTTTCGAGTGGCAGAATGCGAGGTCCTAACATGAAATCGGTAGTGGCCCACCCCAGGAGGGCAGAATACGATCTCAAAAGATAGTATCCGGGTTATTATAACATCATTATGTTTGAGAAAATCATATAAACATTTGAAAACATGGTTAATGTTAAAAATATATGCTACTAGGAAATAGAGAAAAAATTTATATGTACATAAAAATGAAAGTAAATACCCGCGCAACGATCTAGTATATATTATTAAGACTTCAATTGGTGATCATTTGATCATTTTTTTAGGAAAAAAATGAAGATAATTTTGTGGTTTTTCAAAATGATATCAAATAATATGAATTTTCTATTAAACTATGAATAGGTGGTTCCCACTAAATTCCTTTTTTTCTTCGTATATGAATAACCAACTAATAAATATTATCTGATATTCTCCTGCTCATGCACAAATATAAATATTTACCAAACAATTATAATAGTTGGTAAATATTTACCAATGTTTGTTTATAAATTTTAAGTTATTTTATAATTTATATGTATAATAAGTAGATAAAAATTTGTATTAAGTATCATTATTTTCCCATATTAGTTAGATACTTGATTTTAATTATAATAGTTTGTATTATTTCAAGTATCATTTTGGTATGTGGAATTGCACAAGTATCATTTTTAAATATAATATTTTGTATTTTTTCAAGTATCATTTTTCTAAAAGTAATTATTAAGTCTCATTAAGTTCCCATATTACTTTTAATTGAACAACGATTTTTATTGTTTTACTTAGGTTAAAATTCGAATAATATTTTCTTAACTTCAAGTAGTTTAGTTTTTTTTTCTGGTAAAATCAAGTAATCATCCTCTCATATTTGTAAAGTTTGTATAGTTTGATATGTTTTTTTTAGAAACAATAGTAAACAAAAATATTAAGTCAGAGTTGCATTAGTAAATATAAATTGTAATATTTTATAAAATTCATACACATATATGAATATATAAAAAATAACTAAATTATTATAATTGGTTAATTTGATTGTTCTTTTTTTTTTTGAAACACATAAACTTTCATATTAGAAGGATGGGCTTTAAGCAGGCCCTCCCATATGAGCACAAATGTTTACACAAGCTTGTTGTTCATATTTTGGTATATTGGGTTGTACCAATTATTTTGAAATGAATCACAAATTTTTTTCTTATAATTAGAATAAAATAAGAATAACCTTTTTAATTAGATTTTGTTTATTTTTCTTGGACAAATATAAAGAAAAATTAAAATTAAAATATTTAATATGTATATATAATTTATATATGTTTTATATTTTAAAAATATTTAATATAATAATTTATGTACTTTTATGAAAACTAAAGTTAAATACAAAGCTAATTAAAGTTTTATTAAGACGGGAAATAAAATATTTATCACTAATAACATTATTGTATAATTTTAAGTTCACTAAATTATTTATGTATATGTTTGTGAAAATATGGTACTAGATGATGAGTTTATGTTGTTTAAAATTATTTATTTATTAATCATTTGATCAAAATATATTTCTAATAAAATTATTATTATCTTTTAGAAAAGTATTATTATTATTATATTTAGCAAAAAAAATTTCAAATTATTTTTTCTCAATTGGTTTTGTAAAAAATACAGTAAAAATTTTATAAATTAATAAACACGATAAATTAACAAAATTTTCTCCGGTCCCAGGTTGGGCCAAATCAAAATATGATATTAATCAATAAGATAACAACTTTAAAAAACCTTATATAAATATATGGTTCCACTAAAATCATAAATCAATAATTTCTATGTATGTACATTAGATGAAATTTAATAAAATTATATTTAAGACTACATTTAAATTTATGAGACATATTTTATATACAACAAATAATATAGTTATGTCATGCTGATTTTAAAAAATTAGTTAATATATTTATAGTAAAATCAACTATTTGTATTTTTATTTTATTAAAAATATAAAATAGGAAAAGAATTTTTTATAAATTAACAACTCTATAAATTAATAAAATAATATAGTCCAAATATTACTAATTTTTTAGAGTTTTTACTATATATATAAGAATATATGTTTTGAAATTTCAAGATATTTCTATCTAAGTTATTTTGGGAAAATATATAATTAGAATTATTTTTTATCAAAAAAACTATATGTCTATATTCTATAAATATTTCATTTTATCTTATTTATGTGCTTGCAAAAAAAGTAAATTAATATGTTATTAAGAAAAAGAAAATAAAATAATCTGTTAATTATGTCGAATATTTATCAATGAAATTTGTTTGTGTCGAGAAAAAAGTATTCAATACCAACTAATATTTTTATCCAAAAATCAAATCTAGGTTTTAAAAACGCAGATCAAATTTAGTTTCATTTAAGTGAAATTTTATTTATTTAAAATCCAAAAAATATTTAGTCTACATTTCTCTTCACATCCCAAAATTTAACATAGATTAAAAGCTTACAACATTTAATAACTTGTTTTTGCACAAGCCATGTGTCATTTTTGAATGCTGATGTGATAGTCAAGAAAATTTTATATTTCCATTTTCATATTTTGTACGACGTCTGAAAAAAGTTCTTTACTTTTCACTTAAATAAAAAAAAAAGATATTTCTTTGTTAAATTTTAAAGACTTTTCTTTTTCCATATCGTTTTCATCGGTCGAAAAAAACTTAAAAAAAAACTCTGGCTTTTTATGGTGACAACGACAAAGGATGGACTTTTCTCTATCATGACCCAAATGACTTGTGGAAAATTTCAACGGCTGTGATTGGTTAGTATACTGGTCAACAAAAGCAGAGTAAAAGAGTAGAACTTTCAATGCCCCCGACCGCTTCATCGGCACGCCACCCAATTTTTCGTCCGTGGCCCCATCCCATCCAATGGTTGGTCGTTAAATTTTGAAGGCTCGAAATCATTGTTTACTTACCCCGCATCACCACATGACCTTTCCCGTGCTTTGGCCTCACTCGACGCTTATCGCGAATCACTTCGATAGGTCACCCATCCTTCCACTACTCCAACCAAGCACGCTTAACTCGAGTTCTTTTAGATGTGTTCGGAAAAGGTAAGTCAACTTTGGTGACATAGGTAGCCAATCAATTCTCTTAAGCCTTTCCACATATCACAACTCGGGATGTTACAATTCACCCCCTCTCAAAGAACGCGACGTTCTCGTTGCGTCCCACGACAGGTCTCAAGACGCTTCCCGTGTCAGAACTGAGGCGGCTAACCAGCTCGATACCACTTGTAGCGCCAGGCGCCCGGTATGGGCACCCGCCCGGCTTCTCTCGGCCCGTGGGCCCCATCCCATCCAATGGTTGGTCGTTAAATTTTCGAAGGCTCGAAATCATTGTTTACTTACCCTGCAATCACCACATGACCTTTTCCCGTGCTTTGGCCTCACTCGCACGCTATCGCGAATCACTTCCCGAGAGGTCACCCATCCTTCCACTACTCTAGCTCAATCACGCTTAACTCTGGAGTTCTTTTAGGATGTGTTCCGGAAAAGGTAAGTCAACTTTGGTGACATAGGTAGCCAAATCAATTCTCTTAAGCCTTTCCACATATCACAACTCGGGATGTTACAATTCACCCCCTCTCAAAGAACGCGACGTTCTCGTTGCGTCCACGACAGTCTCAAGACGCTTCCCGTGTCGAATCAGACGGCTAACCAGCTCGATACCACTTGTAACGCTCGCACCGCCCACGCTATGGGCCACCCACGCCTTCTCGCCCGTGGGCCCCATCCCATCCAATGGTTGGTCGTTAAATTTTCGAAGGCTCGAAATCATTGTTTACTTACCCTGCAATCACCACATGACCTTTCCCCGTGCTTTGGCCTCACTCGCACGCTATCGCGAATCACTTCCCGAGAGGTCACCCATCCTTCCACTACTCTAGCTCAATCACGCTTAACTCTGGAGTTCTTTTAGGATGTGCTCCGGAAAAGGTAAGTCAACTTTGGTGACATAGGTAGCCAAATCAATTCTCTTAAGCCTTTCCACATATCACAACTCGGGATGTTACACTTTATTACTTCTTTTATAGAGTGGAAATATTATCGCTACAAAAAAAAAAACAAAACATGGAAAATCATGATATTTATTACATCTTTACTCAGTTTTTTTTTGTTTTTTCTTTAAAAAATGAATATCATTAACTTAAATAAATAATAAATAACTAGGTTAAGAGCTTGCGACGGATTAACATTATATATACAAGTTTTTTTACGTATTAATATTTATTTTAAGTTTCAAATATTATAAAATGATAAAATATAAATTTTATATTAAATAATTAAAAATTCTATTATATATATAATAAAGTTGGCGTGAGCAAATAAAACAAAACAATCACTTTTGTTTATTTTCAATCATCTTATGGTACATATCAAAAAAATTACTTTTAACTATTTTATATGGTGAATATTTAAATTTATATGATATTAAGATATACATAGCATATTTTTAATATGATTATCTATTAAATAAGGTTTCATACTCATGTTATATTATAATCATTTACATCTTTTTAAACTATTGATAACAAAAATTTAATGTCGGATTTTTCATTTTTTAATTCATAATTTTAAAAAGTACAATGAAAATTCTGAAATTAAAATATTTATTTTTAATACTTGTTCAAATTTTTTTTTAAAATTAAAATATTATGTATTTTATATAGTATTAATTTAATTTAATCTATATTAAAATAAATAATTATTTTATTTGAATATCTATTAAATGAGAATTTATGTTAATATGGTCTTATTATCATTTGTATATTGTTATAGCAAATAATTTAAACCACTAGTTAAAACAATTTCAAATGTGAGACTTTTAACATTTTTAGTAATTTATAATTGTTCATATGGTCTTATTATCATTTGTATATTGTTATAGAAAATAATTTAAACCACTAGTTAAAACAATTTCAAATGTGAGACTTTTAACATTTTTAGTAATTTATAATTGTTTTTAAAAATTCAAAATATAACATATATAGAAAAACAATTCTCAATCTTAATTATATGATTAATGTGATTGCTTAATTTATTTTAATAATATAAAATTAAACAAAATGATAGAAGATACAAAATTGTTATCAAATATTCGTTATTCGAAATAATTAATTGTCATATATAAGGAAAGAAAGAAGAATATTTTTTGTTAACTAATAAATAATTTTATGGTTAGTTTAATGAAAACTATAATATATATTTAGATGAACCAATATATTTCTCTAATGAATCTAAGAGTTAATATGGTTATGACACATTCCATAGTTTAAAGGTTGCAATTTTTCTTAATATATAAAAGATTTAATACAAGTTTTTAATTTAGATTCAATTATGCGTATGAAGTTTGATGGTCCCTAAATACCCAAAAAGTTAAAAAAATACTTTGGAACAAGATTTGCTATGGCAAGTTTAATGAGAAACAAAAGACACATTAAAGAAGCAAGGATACTTATTCAGCTCTGGACAACTCCGGCCCGATCACCGACATCAATGAACTAGCTCCAAAACTAATCAAATCCAGAGTGATACAGCTAAAGTGGATGTGAGGCCAAGCCAGAGAAACTAATACCTGACCGTTAAATGAGAATCAAATCAAAAGACTACTAGAGCCTAGAGGTAGGTCTTAAAGACCGTTAAATGTATTTACCGGGACTGGCCGTTGATGGCTTCGAATCCCTGCCCCTTTTTTGGGGTTTTGTTTGAATTTCAGCAGTCTCAATCTATGAAACGCTTTCGACATTTACTTAACTTCAGTTTTTCAAGTATGAGAAAGAGGGTGTGAGTTGTCGCCTCATTCCTAGTTCTCCGATGATCACCGTACCTATTGTCTGCATAAAGCGAGATTTTCCGCGGTTTACCGATTCACGCGAAAAACTCGTAAAACAAATAGGCTTAAGTGAAGAGACAAATTTTTGGATCTCGTATACCATACTATGTCTGTGAGATGTCAAGATCCAGCGTGGCTGGGTTTAGGGCAAGACCTAGGTTTACTCTGACTGAGGCTTTGCGATGACAAATCGGCTTCGTTTTGCCTGTTTGCGATTTTAACCTGACTCGCACCGCTTAAAACCGCGAATTGTTGTCGGCTTATATGATTTGTTTTGGCGTGAGTCGAGCTACTTCCTTTACGAAGAGCTAGACCAAAATTTTGATTTCTTGTATAGCGCTATGTTTATCCTTGTCGGATGTAAGAGAGCCTACCCCGGCGGGCTGCTATTTGTCCGTTTAGACGTTAGAGTTCGCTTTGTTGTGATCAGCAACAACGAAATGATACCGCTTTTGAGGTGCGTTTGTATGTTTTAGAGACGAAGATTTCGCTCGCAATGTTTTGGCGGAAAGAATGTCCTTCGCGTTAGCGGCGCCTCGCAATGCTGAAGGTTGATTTTTCCTTATGCCGGATCTCGTGTTGAAAGCGTTTGCGGGCTTTGGGATGTCTTTGCGAATGTTCGCAGCCAGAAAACTGTCGTTTCCGTTTTGGGCGCGGGACCAAGGGGTCGCGTAAGTTTGACCTGTGGAGAAGGCCCACATTCACAATGCCTCGTGAAGTGTTTGGCCATCCGGGATTTGTTTTGGATGTGATAATCGCTAATGGACACTAGATCCGCTATTGTGGCCGCCTCGGCTGATTTTGAAAAGTCGTGAAAAAGTTTCAAAATTTTAGAGTCTTCAAATTTGTGGGAGTATACGAGTATACGTACTCCACCTTTTAAATTGGGGATAGCTGAATCACCGACATGAAGTTGCTCACGCACTTTGTCTAGGGATCAAGCCATCTCGTAGTTCTTTTGTACCACGCTTTATCGTTTAGTGGTAGTATTTTTTGAGGTGCATCGCATTCCAAGTTCTCGGGATTTTGACGTCTTGCATGTTTGCGATTTGGTATGAGCCTGGTCGGACTACTTTTATGACTTTGTACGGTCCTTTTGCTCCCGGTTTTCCTGCGCTTCGCTCGGCAGTGTTTTGGAAGACTTTGCGTAAGACTAAATCGCCTTCTTTGAACCTCGCGATGCGACGCTTGAGTTGTAGTACCTTGCGGCAGCGTGCTGGTAATTCTGGATTCAATGAGTGCCTGGTCGCGGCCATTGATGAGGTCGAGATTGTCCAGCATCATAGCGCCGCTTAAATCCTCTCTTCGGGAGGAATCTTCTCCGCATCTCGGGAATTCTACTTCCGGGGATCATACATTCCGCTCCGTAAACGAGGGCTTAATGGAGTTTCACCCGTAGCCGTCTTGGGGTTGTACGATGCACCAAAGAACTCCTTCGAGCTCCTCTGCCCATCGCCCCTTCTTGGCGTCTAGGCGTTTCTTGAGTCCGTCAAGGACGGTTTTGTTGATGGTTTCTGCCTGTCCATTGCATTGCGGATATCTGGGAGTTGACTTTGTAAGTCGTATTTTCCATTTTTCGCAGAATGCTTCGAATCGAGTAGAGATAAATTGAGATCCATTATCTGTTACGATTTCGCACGGACCCCATGTCTAGTTATGATATGTTTCCGCACGGTTCTCGATTTGTGTGTCCTTGATACTTGCGTAGGATTCCGCTTCTACCCATTTGGAAAAGAAACCGTAGGACAAGGAGGAAGCGTTTTTGTTTCGATGGGTGCATAGGTCCGACGATATCCATGGACCATCGCATGAAAGGATAGGGGGACGAGATCGAGGAGAGGATCTCCGCGGGTTGATGGATTGTTGGAGCATGCCTTTGGCATTTTTCGCACTTCCGGGCGAATTTCTCGCAGTCTTTTACCATGGTTGGCCAATAATAACCGTGGCGTTTGATTTTAACCGCGAGAGATCTTCCGCCAGAATGATTTCCGCATGATCCTGAATGGACCTCCTTCATGATTCTTCTTGCTCTTTCCCCTTCGCATGCCATGAGAGGACCAGAGAAACACCACTTATAAATTTCTCCTCTATCGTGACATACCGCGTCGCTTGGTTTTATTTTACGGGCGCCCATTTTTCGGGCGGTAAGGTTCCATTCACGATATAGGCTCGGATTGGTTCTAACCAAGGGCTGTCGCAGCCATACTCGGTCGGGTTCACATCCGCTTCCGCTGATCCTCGACTTCTTCCGATCTTCAATCTCGCCCTCGACAGATTGACGACCACTGGTGGTCCGATGCTCGGATGCTCGATGAATTCGACCGGGATTACTCTTTGGAGCCCTGGATCTGAGCTGAGGCGAGGGCAGCCAAGGCGCCAGCCCGACGCCCGAGCGAATTTGGTCAGGGCGAACTGGTCGAAATTTCGAGCCAGTTCTTGGACGAAGTTTTAGATATGCGCCCATCCTTCGTCTCTCGCCTCATATTCTCCGCTGTATTGATTGGCGATTAACCGAGAATCGCAGTAAGCGTGAATATTACGGATTTTTAACCCATGGGCCAGCCGCAATCCTGCGACGAGTGCTTCAGATTCTGCCTCATTGTTTGAAGCGTGAAAAGCCAATCGGAAAGACTGTTCTAGGATTTCCGTTAGGAGAGGTGAGCCGTATTCGATTCGGATCCTTGTTTGGATGAAGATCCGTCGACGGGAGGACCCAAGTTGAGTTTGGTTCCTCGTTAGTCATGTCTCTAGTGGGTAATTCTACCAAGAAATCCGCCAGTACTTGGGACTTTGCACACGCCCTTGCGGTATTCGACATCGCATCACTCAGTTCGATTGCCCATTTTGCGAGCCTACCGGATTGACTTGGACTATGCAGGATTATCCAGAAGGAACGGTGAGAACCACTATAGCGTGAGACTGGAAATATGGTCTTAGTTTTCTTGCCGGGTTATGACAGCTAATGCTAATTTTTCCATTAGAGGGTATCGAAGCTCGCATCCAGTAACGCCTTGCTTACGTAAAGATTGGTTTTGTTCGCCGCTCTTCTCGTATCAAGACACCACTGACCGCCGCTATGAAACCGCGATATAGAGAAAAGAGGTTCACCTTCCACGGTTTTGCGAGGACTGGTGGAGTGGCCAGGTAATGTTTCAATTGCTGGAAAGCTTTTTCACATTGCTCGACCATTCGAACTTCTTGTTTCCTTCAATGTCTCGTAAAACGGTAGGCACTTATCCGTGGAGCGTGAGATGAAACGGTTCAAAGCCGCGACTCTTCCGGTTAGCCTCTGGACTTCTCGCTTGGTTCTCGGGGAGGCCATTTCTATCAGTGCGTCGATTTGTTTTGGGTTGGCCTCGATTCCGCGATACGCTACGAGGTATCCGAGGAATTCTCCGATGCCACTGCGAATCTACATTTTGCGGGTTGAGTTTCATGTTATGCTGGTTGAGTCGCGCAAAACATTCCTCTAGTGGGCTATATGATCGTGTTCGTCAAGAGATTTTACGAGCATATCATCGATGTATACTTCCATAGTTTTGCCGAGTTGTTCGGCAAACATTTTGTTGACGAGTCGCTGATATGTTGCACCTGCGTTTTTAAGACCGAAAGGCATTACCTTATAGCAATACGCTCCGCGGTCCGTGATGAACGCAGTTTTTCAAGGGTCGCCGGGATTCATCATGATCTGATTGTATCCGAGAAAGCGCCCATGAATGACGAAGCTTGTTTCCCGCGGTTGCTTCACCAGTCGGTCAATGTGTGGGAGCGGGAAGCAATCCTTTGACAGGCTTTATTCAGATCCGTGAAATCGACACAGACCCGCCATTTGCCGCTTTTTCTTTTTACCACGACGGGTTGGCGAGCCAGTCCGGATATCTGACTTCTGTTATCGACTCTACTTTGAGGAGTCTTTCGACTTCCTCATTGACTGCGGTGGCACGCCAAGTCCCAACTTTCGCCTTTTTGTTTTACTGGTTTGTGAGTTGGGTCGATGTTAAGTTCGTGACATGTTATGCTAATGTCGATTCCTCGCATATCCTCCGCAGCCCATGCTAACGCATCGAGGTTCTTTTGAGGCACGCGATGAGCTCGCTTTCATTGGTTCATGGAGGTTAGCTCGATCTCACACACCGCTCCGGAAAGAATCGCCGACAGATTGAGACCACCGCTCGCAGGTTGGTTCACGCCTCCAGGGCCTCAGCTCTTTGGGACTGCCAGAAGGTTTCCGCGAAGTTGTGATTCGCTTGCTTTTTCCGAGAGGTTTCGATTTCAGAGTTTTTCCGCTTTAGTTCGGTAGCGAGGTAGATCTGCGCTGTTCGCGGACTACCATGTATTGTCTCGACTCGAAAGACGTTGGGAACTTGAGGCATAGGTGGAATGTTGATGGGATCGCCTCATGGAGTTTAGCCGTGGAGTTCCAACTATCGCATTGTAGGATGTTGGACCATCGATTACCAGGAATTCGCGGTTTTGGCGACGCCCCGCTTTGACTAGGAGGTTAGTTGAGCCGAGGGTCATAATTTCTCCCGAGAGTCCGAATACCGGGCTGGGGTCACCTGTAAGGATGCTTAGATCGACGCCCATCCTCTCGAGGGTGCTTTTGTAGATAATATTGGCCGAGCATCCGGTGTCGACCAATACCCTTGCTACGCCAATGTCCTGGATCGTGAGTTCTATTACGAGGAGATCGCAGAGGTTTGACCGCACGGGCCGTTGCTTGATCCTCGAAGATACGATGTTGCGGGCTGACGAAGAAGTCATACTGAACTTTGATCGAACGGTGGTTTTCGAGTTAGAGAATCCGCCCCTCCTTCTAGCCAACTGTGGGAACCGAATTCACACCGCCAATTTTCGATAAATAAGATTATGGAGGAAATCCAAGTGAACCCGACTTTCCTGAAGGTCCGGATTCTCGCTGCCACACTAAATCGACAAAGTTAACGAAGACAAAAATAGGAATTGAATTACTTGCCCGGCGCTTTTATTAGATAAGAGAAATGAGTACAAGAATTCTCCAAAGACAAAGAGAGTTGCGATTTAAAGAAAAGATAGAGTCGCAGGCAGCCAAACGCCCTAAGCCTTGCTCCGCTAGTCTAACTACCTAAACCCTAGTTTTTCTAAGCTAAAGACGATGCTCTAAGTCTAATTCTCGGATTTTCGGATGCCTTTCTCTTCTGCTCTTGCTCTCCTTATATACCCACTTCTAGGTCGGTTTGCCTTAGGGTGATGGGCCTCGCCTTTGGGCCCAAGCTTATCTCTTCCGAAATATTCCATTTTCGCCGGTCTTTGTAATTATCTCCGAAGTTTTCCGCTATCTTCGATGACTTGATGTTTATCCGATGTCTCGTGGAATCGGTAAACCGCCATAGCCTGATTGGACCAAACTCACGAGGGCTGATCCAAACAAGCTAAGGCGGGATCGAACCGGCACGATAGGACCGAGACCGGACGAGGGCAGCGGACCGACGCCAGGCCGAATTCGCGGCGACGGTGCCGCCGGGCGCCAGGTCGGTGCCGCCGGGCGCCAGGTCGGTGCCGCCGGCGCCAGGCCGCCTGCGTGACGGTGCCGCCGGGCGCCAGGCCGGTGCCGCCGGGCGCCAGGCCAGCCAGCGTCCAGCGTGCCGCCGGCGCCAGGTCGGTGCCGCCGGCGCCAGGCCAGCCAGCGTCCAGCGTGCCGCCGGGCGCCAGGCCAGCCAGCGTCCAGCGTGCCGCCGGCGCCAGGTCGGTGCCGCCGGGCGCCAGGTCGGTGCCGCCGGCGCCAGGCCGGTGCCGCCGGGCGCCAGGTCGGTGCCGCCGGGCGCCAGGTCGGTGCCGCCGGGCGCCAGGTCGGTGCCGCCGGGCGCCAGGCCAGCCAGCGTCCAGCGTGCCGCCGGGCGCCAGGTCGGTGCCGCCGGGCGCCAGGTCGGTGCCGCCGGGCGCCAGGTCGGTGCCGCCGGGCGCCAGGCCAGCCAGCGTCCAGCGTGCCGCCGGCGCCAGGTCGGGTGCCGCCGGCGCCAGGCCAGCCAGCGTCCAGCGTGCCGCCGGGCGCCAGGTCGGTGCCGCCGGGCGCCAGGTCGGTGCCGCCGGGCGCCAGGCCGGTGCCGCCGGGCGCCAGGCCGCCCGCCGTCCGTGGGTTTTTTCGTTGTTCGATCTTTCCTCGCCACCGCTTATGGAAATCTTTTGAGTTTCGGGAAGGTCTTTAGCCGTAGATTTCGAGATAACCGTTTTTGACCCCAACAGACACACACACTCTTTTGATGTGTTTGTTCTGGATACATGGGCGTTATACCATATGGTACTGATGAGAGAATACTTTTCAAAGTCCACATAGGTACTTGACATCAAGATTAAGATGGCAAACAATTTTGTCTGTAAGATTTCTTGGATCGGCTCAATCAGACTTATGACACTCGATGATAGATTTTGCACAATGAATAAGGATAGGCATGTTTCGTCAATGACGAATAATTTGATATTTTGAGTCTTCTGACTGTAGAGGGTTCAAATATTTGGATGGCGATGGAGTTCTGAATGCTAGTAGGGGCTCTAATGTAAAGATTTTCATTAATGATACTATATATGTATTTCCTAAAGGGTACTACAGTTCCAGGTTCAAAAAATGTTACATTGCTAGAGATCCTGGAGGCAGATATGACTAAGCAATAACATATAAAGTTTGGAATATGGGCGAACGGGGGATGTGATGTGACATCTGTTGAAGCAAGATCTGCTTCGTTCTGATATTGGTTTGGAATTTTTTTTGTTAGATTTCAATCAGTTTGTATGGATGCAACAACTGCCAAGCCTCTTACAGTCAAGGAAGTACCACAACACAATGGTGTAGTGAAACGGATGAACCAGCCATTTAGAGAGAGCGAGGTGTATGCTCTCGAATGCTGGTATGGAGAAGCAGTTTTGGGATTAAACAATGAACACAACTTGCTACTTGAAAAATCTCGGTCCCCGCACATGAATCAAGTGCATGATACCTTCTGAGGTATAGTCAGGTAAATCTGTTGATTACTCTATTGTAAGAGTCTTCGGATGTACTGTTTACTATCATGTGAGTGAAGGTAAACAAGTGCCAAGAGTGAGGTAGAGAGTAATGATTGACTATGGTGATGGATTTAAGGGATTTAGGAGATCTAGTCTCCATCAGAAAACTGAGGGGTTATAAGTAAGAACATTGTCTTCGATGGAACTTTCATGGTTAAAAGTTCATAGTCCAGTTTTGAAGGAGAAAATGGTAGCACTGATTAATAGGTGGAACTGCAAGATGATCATGAAGTGGTCGATGTGCAGAAACACAAACAAAATTGGAGTCTATGGAGACTCAACTGCACATGCTACAAGGCATATCATTGCACAGGATCAATCAAGAAAGGTTGATGTCAGGCCAATAGAGAGATATCATTTTGAAGATATGGTGGGTTATGCACTTCATGTTACAGAGGAAGTGGATATGTATAAACCATACACTTACATGGATGTTGAGCCTAATGCTGAGCTTGAGAAATGACATGATGCAATGGGAGACTATTCTCATCAGTAGAATCATACATGGGATCTGGTAACGCTACCATCAGGGAGAAGGGTTGTTACTTGCAAGTGGGTCTTCAAGATTAAGGATGGAACATCGACGATATAAGGAGTTAAGTATAAAGCTCGGGTTGTTGCAAGAGGTTTAAGTCAGAGAGAAGGCGTAGACTATATGTTGGGCCCAATAATTGGCGAGAGCTGAGCAGACTCATAATTGAGCTGGAGTTATGATTTCGACTTGGGCAGAAACGATAGGGTCGGGATTCAAGGAACATAGTTGAGATAATCTCGAAGAAAATGACTATAAAATAGGAAGAGATCATGGAAAGAGGAAACACACATTAAACACTATACTTTCATCTTAGGTTCTAGCCATTTGTTCATCTATTCATTGTAACTTTCATTGTACTTTAATCACTTCTTATTAATAAAGTCCATTTTTGTCAACAAGAATCTGATTACATCATTGTGTTCTGAGGATATCATCACGCACACTATTTTCTTCCCTAATCTTTACAAACAATCACTACCAAATACTTAGTGCGGGTTTTAGGATGCACAGATTACAATGAGATATCCTCACCAGTGATCTTAACATACTTCATCATAGTGTTGCTAGTGCTGGTAGCATGTTAGGACTTGGAGTTTGAGAATCTAGATATGAAGACTGTGTTTCTTCATAGAAAGCTAGAGGAGGAGACATACATGACTCAACCGAATGGTTTCCGGGTTCCTGGGAAAGAAGACTATGTCTGCAAGCTTCAGAAGTCGCTTTATGGACTTAAGCAGTTTGTCAAACAATGGTACAAGAGATTCGACAGTTATATGATCCAGTTGTGCTATATCAGAAGTCCTTGTGATTGTTGTGTCTATGTGAGTAAGTTGAAAGACAGGACATTCATCTATTTGGTGTTCTATGTGGATGATATGTTAATATCTGCGAGAAGATGTAAAAGCTAACAGAGCTTATAAGTTCTAAATTTCAGATGAATGTTTTGGGTGAAACAAAGAATATTCTAGTGATGGATATCTTCGTAGATAGAGAGAAGAATAACTTGTTCTTACCAAAAAAGATCTACACTAATAAGGTGCTGACAAGGCTCGAGATGTCTTTAAGTAAATCTATTAGTACTCCATACGCTGCGAATGTTCATCTCACCATATATATTACAAGAAAACTGTTGATTTGAGACTGATGTTTGCGACCAATTTTTCGGTCACAAATATTTTGTTACAAATTAACCACATGTAATATTCCTTTTTGCAACTGACACCCGTGATATATGTGACTAAGACCTGAAAGTTTTGACTCATTTGTCACCATTTTCCAACTCATCTCAATATTCTTTCAAAAATTCTACAATACGTAATTGTATTATGCGTACTACATCTATATATTAATTTTCTACATATATGAGAAAATGCAAATAATTAATCTTTATAATACCTCATAAAATTCTAATTCTTAATATTTTGATGAACATCTTATGGCATAACACCTAAATGTGTTATATGTTTGTATGTTTGGATGGAATGATTTTGAATGCTGTTATAGTTTTCAAAATTGGCTTACCCCATATTATGTTACTTTTATTTGTGAGACATGAGCTTTAGAATTAGAGGACGAATGATTGTAGATGCATATTTCATGTAATGAAAAGTTACAAGATTTAGGGATTAAAAGTGCCTTATGTAATCCTGTTCGAAAACGCTGTCGCCGCTGGTCGGAGAAGCAGCTTGGCGATTTGGCTTAATTCGCTCAATAACTCGGAAATTTAATCAAATCTGTCATTTTTCTAGATTGTGAGTTCAAGATCATAGGCTAAACTCTAAATCTATCATAAGTAGGTAAAACCTAGGTTGCACGGGTACGTGTGTTAGTAGCCGTCTCGCGTACCGGAAACGTCTCGCGTCCCGGAAATGTCTCGGAAACGGGGACAGCACGGAAACGCGTCGGAAACGTCCCGATGACGTTTCAAGCAAAAGGGAAACGGCAATCTGTTGATGGGGACGGGAAGGGTCTGGATACGGGACGTTTCCGAAACAGCTTGGCATCAAAACCCGTGTCCCTTATGTTCTATATAAAAAGACTTACGATACTGCAAATTTACAAACCAAACACAATCACTTCTTTTAAACAAAGAAGACGATGATGTGTGTCTTTTCAATTAACCCATTCTATTATATTTTTTAATTTAACCATTTTTATTTAAAAGTAATAATATCAAATAGTAGTATTTATAAAATTTAAATAGAAAAGGGTGTAGCTAACATTAAATTATCCAACATTTTCTTTACTTGACTATCTTTTTACTAGCTAATATCAAAACAACAATGAATTTGATGATTAAAATTCTCTAAGCTCATAATAATAAAACAGTTATCTTGATTGCAAACAAACCATAACAGAGCAAACTAACTAAAACAGAGTAAAGGAAGTGTTCAATATTATATAGACTTTGCATAACTCTTAACTTATAACTTATATAAATAAATAAATATGTATATATATATATATATATATATATATATTATTTTCTGCCGTACCTACTCCCGTACCCGTATCTAATTTTTTTGGTTTTGCCGTTTTCCATCCCCGTTTCCTGTCCCAGTACCCGTATCAGGGCTGCTTAGGGTAAAACTATTAAAACGCCATTCGAAATTGATGAAGAATCGCAAAAAAAAAAAAGAAGAAGAGGAAACGCGGCTGCAGGAGATTTCTATTCGACAGAAGAGATGAGGAAGACGGGGAAATTTCAGTAATTTACACTCTTTAATGAAAAAAACGAAAAGCTAGAAGAAATAAGACCTGTCTTGCGTCGAACCGGGGTCCCGAAGCAACAACAAGCACCAATATACCGCTAGGCCATGCTACAATTTTATAATTAAGGTACATTTACATTATGTAAGACTCTTATACGTGTGTATATATATTATATATTTACATTTAACAATGGATTTTGTTAAATTTAGTTATTGATATAAATTTCAGTATATATAAATTATTACATTATAATGTCTATGCATTATATATTAATTTTAAATATTAATATATGTTTTCCGGTAAACCGGAGATGTACCAATTCCCGATGCCCGATTTAGGGGTGAATTGATGAAATTATATATTTATATATTTTATCTAATAAATAAAAGAGTATTTGCACTCCATATACAAACATAAATGCATAATTTGCATGGATGAAAGTTACCATTTTTGGCTGATGTGTTTTTTCTTAATGGCCATCTTGCCCCTATATCTTGTATGTTACACTCTAAAATTATCACCCCTTTACGAATTCTCTATATTGTTATACTTTTGTTTTATCACACATGAAAAGGTTTTTCAGTAGATAGCACAATAATCGATACATGTATTGTTTCGAAATCAAAGTTGTTCATCTCTCTTCTTTCACATTTTCTTTGTTTAATCCGTCAGTACCTTCTCTCTCTTCTCACGAGATCTCCACCGAATTTTCTAGTTCAGTCTCACCAGAATCGAGTGTGTCTTCGTGTTGAGCTTCACTTGTCGTCCTCTGCAACCGCCTCCAACTCGCCATGAACATGAGCTCCGACTTCTTCTGTCCACCGTCGCGTTTAAATGTAGATCTTCGCGTCAAGCTTATCCATTTCACGGTCGTGATTCAACTTTTACCTCTGTTTACGTCGAGTTTGAGACCATCGCGAGATTCACATAGCATACTCCTTTGTCACTGGATCTTCAGCCGCCTTTCTCTAACGTCGTCGTCATGCTTGGAATCAAGCCTCGCCGTTGTACTCCGTCGCCATCTAGGTCTGCGAAGAGAAATGTTGATATCTCTAATGGTGACTTTATATGTTTTTGCACAACAGACCCCTGGCATTCTGTTTTTTTTTCAATTTGACCAAATGTTTTAGATTTAAAAAAACATCCTCGCGAATCAACCCCAAATCTTTCAATCGTGCGATCTAGTTTTTCCTGTATTTGCACAACAGTCTTGTTTCTTGATGGCTTTCAATTTGGCCACAACATTAATTACTCAATATATATTTTATTTTGGGTTTCTAATGTTAACCGGCCATTAATTAGTATATATTACCGACTAACTATAACAATGGAGATAATTAATATATATTACTGGCTAAGTACAACAAAAAAAGTCAAGTAAAATCTTAACCGGCTAAACAACCATTTTAATCATATGTATTGTGATTTGTTAATGAGTTAATTCTATATTTAGCCGAACATGTAAATCTAATTCTATAATAACCATCAACTGATCAAATAGCCGGTAAATATAAATTATATGCCACCTAAAATGTAAAGTATCCAAAAATTTTAGAATATAACAATGCTAACAAATACTTTAAATATTAATAATTCATGTTAGCCGGCAAAACTAACGAACACTTAAACATTAATAATTCATGTTGGCTGGCTAAATATTATATTATATTTGCGCGATAATGGTCTCCATTGGGACTATGGTCTTCTTGTTGCGCAGTCCTGTGAAGATTCTGGTGTCGACGAGCTTGTCTTGGAGATGGCGGTTCTTCGACATCTC